>VDFB02047230.1:21100964-21612946 GCA_007258455.2 Sequoia sempervirens | reverse complement strand
AATATATAAGCATATTTAAGTAATTAAGTTCAAAAATACACCACCATATTAATAGTCAAATAACATAGCAAAAATACACCACCACTTCTTATAGTCAAATAGTAAAATACAGTATACTTGAATGTCATGATACAAAATTATAAATTAAAGTTCAAACATAAAAATGCCAAGTGTTTACAATCAACCATTATTGATCATTGATCAATTTGAAAAGTGTGAACATTTTTTTGTGTGGAAGGAAAACAAGAAAACAGTGTTACATAATTATTTACATTGTGAAAGAGCCAAAACCTTTTTCTTGCAGATCGTAGAAGAATCTCAGTGATTTTTTGGGTGTCCTTTCCTTGGAACGGAACTATCCTAAGCCATGAATGATTGACCAGGAACTGTGAGAAAGAAATAAGATAAATCATGCAACTTGTTGCAATTTCTTTCCTTGGGAAAAAGGGTAAAGTTTGCTTTTCAGGGAGAATCTCCTTTAGAGTTTGAACGCATTAATAATTTTCAAGATAGACTTAGCCAAATATGTCATCTAGGTTTGAAGCTTTTAGGTAAAATTTTTGCTTCTTAAAATTTTGTTCAAAATTCAAGATGCGGGCTCTCTTCCCCTAGGGAAGAGAAGGCCTATCAAACCTAACACTCATGCAACACTTCTTAAGTTCTTGTTGATGCAGCATTAGATGCGAAGTTTCAAAATAGGCATAGTTATATAAATTCTCATCTCAGGACTATCATTGCATCAAATTAAGAATTTTCAATCCTTTATGGTCTAGACAAGAGAATGATGGAGTAGTGTTCCAATGGTAAAGTCTTATTGTGAATCTCTTTGCTATGAGTAGTTCAAAAATGAGGAATCTATCTTCTAAACCAAATGATAAATATTCACAATATGTGCTAGGAAGGAATAAGTCCATAAGATCGAATATGCAAGAACTGAGAATTGCAAAATTGGCTTACATTTGACTTCCACACACAAAAAAATTCACACTTTTCGATGTTCACACGTAAGTCAAAAATTATATGTGCGTAAGTTGTAAAGTATACACTTGAATACACGTAACTCATATCTATTGAACCATGAATTTATAATGCAAATATGGACACCATCGATAAAAAAGATTTATATTAAAAGCAAATAGCCATGTATGCATACATCAATATATGTCGATATAAGTATAAAATATAGTTACAAAATAGCCATATAGGCTTACGAGAATGCCATATAGGTGCATACAACGTCAAATATATCCAATACAAAATATGTACAAAATTGCTATGTAGGCATACAACAAAGGGTTTCAGATTCAAAATTCATTTCTCTCCATGCTCATTCAAATACAATTTTCTTTCCCCTTTGTTTATGAACTGATGGTTTTATAAATTTTTCACCCATTTCTTGTGCTATGCACAAGTGAGTGCTCCGGCCGCCCTCCCAGTGTTTTATTCGCAGTTTCTTGAACTGCTATAATAAGAAGTAAAGACATTAATATGAAATTACATTATAAAATTGATCTATTTAACAAAATAATCATTTTCACGCTATCTCAATGCATCACTTCCTCGATGGAAATATTTGTACTGCATGTTGAGAAGTGTATCAAGCCCCATATAAACCATCCAAATAGGGAATTAAACTATGAATCAATAATGGTTTGATTTTTCACTAGAACTAGTTCATCTATAACAACAAATGTAAATTGAAATTTCTGTATCTTTCCTCATACCTCCCCTATCAAAAGCCATCGAGATTGTATACGGAGGGAAACACCCAGATATCCATTCCTGTGAATATTTGCATGTGTGTTTCTCGTCACCAACATCTAAAAATAAAAACAACAAATTATTCAATCACAAAAAATTTACAATAGTGATCCAATGCAGATGACTTATAAATGTATGAGATCCAATGAACAAAATTTTGAGTACAAGTATTAAAACTATATATTTCTTGATTATTATTAATGAATTTGAAGCAAATGATTTGAGTTTGAATGATGTGTAATGCAACATAACCAAGAATATGAATATAAACTACACAAATCTATTAAACTTAGAATTCATTAGTTAAGTTCTCTTTATTCTATATTACCTCTGTGATCGTTTGATCAAATCTATTAGCACTAGGAGGTGTTTCCTTGAAACCTCCAACATTACCCTATTCAACATCCAAAATCACATATTAAAATACCATTCGTAAAACAATGCTATTAACATGTAATAAATTTATAATTGTTTACTAGTTACATACCCCACTGATAGGTGTACTACAAAAATAAGTAGGGGGAGCACTGGTGTATCTAGTCTCAACAGAGTGACCCTGCAATTTTATTAAAATAATAAAACTAAATTAGTTAATCTTGCATTTCACAATCGAAATTTAATAAATTAAATTTAATGAGCATGCTGAATTTTACCTGAGTGTTAATGCCATATGCATCATGCAAAATGTCAGCCTTCCTCTCCATCCCCATAGATGCATACGAATCAGGCTGCATAGTAGCATATGGATCCTACGTAGCACCCTCCTGAGTGTTGGTAGGGTCATACGAACAAGTCGCCCCACAAGATTGACACACATGGGTTCGAAGGCCACCACCTGAAGACTCCCCTAGATGGCACTGTACAATAGGGCTAGTGTGATGGATGACACTCTGGGTCAAAATTATGATCACCTACAATGTCTCTACGTCGGCACTCTCCTTTGCAACGACAGCATCACAATGTGCTCACAAGGCGGCCTAGCGAGAGGTCGTCTCCCTTGCCACGCAGGATCCAGCTGTGCACCGGGCCTATCCTAAGCTGATCCCCCACCTCTCCCTTGAAACTCCCTCATATCAAAATAATTTGGGATTTGGTTCAATACAAACTCACTGTATAGTTTCCTAAGAAAATATTGGGGGACTTCACAATTATTGCACGGTGGGTAATCAAAGACCAAATACCATCTATCATAAAAATGGTTCCTAATCTCTTGGTGGTGGCACCAATGAATAGGAAACCTCTTTGCATTGAGGGTAAGATTTTGATTTGTTTTAGGGTCAGTGAATAGAGAGCACAAATCACCTTTAGTAATTTTTAAATTTTTTACTTGTTTATATGATAATTTATCTGCATAATATGCCTTGGCTGCCTGCCTCCTATCTTGCCATCCAAATATTTGTTGGGTAATTGCATCTATATTTTTTAACATCTCTTTCAATGAATTTTCTAGAAGCATTCTTTCTATGGTTGAAGCATTTGGATCACTCAACCTATTGATAAGATCCTCAAGTTGTTTTCTATTGTTCTCAATTTCACTCAAATTTTCTTGAGTGTCAGGAGGGTATTGAGTGATTGGTGGGGGAGGTTGATTTTGTTGTTGAGGTTGATTTTGTTGATGATTTTGTCTGTTGAATATTTGCCTCCTCTTCTTGTTGAGGATTTGCAGGATTTCCTACAATTTTTTTTTAAAAATCAAATCTAACCTAAAACAAACAAAATCAATTTCAAACTAAGAAATTCAAAACAAATAGCAAACAATACTTACCTCTCACACCTCTTCGTTGTCGTGGCGCCATATTTGCAAACAAAATCCAATTGTTGATGAAATTTGTAGAAATCCTTCCTCCTAAAACATGAGCGCGAAAGTGAGGGTTTTTGGCCGCGGGCAGAGCTGAGAAACAATAAATAGAAAATGATACACTTTTCAATTTTTTTTTCTTTTAAAACAACATAACACAAGCGCATTATAATGCACTCGCATTATCTATTTTCAAAAAAAAAAATCATTTGGACACAAAAGTGCGACCAACTTCATGCACCCGCCCTGATATCTCCCAAAACACTCTATGTGGAATGTGTTGGTTTGTTCTTGAAGATGTGTCGACCACATTTGATGCAAAGTGATTCTTGCACCATTCAAAAACATCATGTGCATTGTCTATACAATCTTTTGAATAATTCATTTGATGCAAGCTCCTACTCCATCATGCTCACCCTTTCCATGCCCACTCTAAAAAAAACTCCAAACATGTGGTATTTTGTAGATTTTATGATATCCACAAAGTGCATAGAATGGCCAAGAAGATTTGAACTGTGTTGCACATCCATATGACCATACAAAATTCTTTTCAAATTTTACATCCCTACTTCTCAAATTCTCAAAAAAAATTGTAAAGCAATGTTTTACAAAAAGTGTGTCATGCTCTTTATCATCACTAATATAAAAGTGATATTCTTTCTTAATGGCTCATTCTTCATCTGTACTCTCAACACCATCAAATTCTGATTGTGCATGTTGATAACACACATGAACCATAATAGTGATCTACTTTGAAAAGTAATATTATGATTGAATCTGCTTTTAATGTACAAAAGAGTAATTTTCTGCAAAGTCAACTACTGATAGAACTGTTCAAAGTGGGAAAGTATCTCTCAATGTTTGGAATTGTTGTGCTTGCCACTTAGCAAGAAAGGAATGTTGTATGTATGGTTGTATCAATTTTTGAAAATCTTCCATAAATTTTCCAATAGGAATCTCCCAAAATTTGTTTGAAACTTTACATACTTGTACCTATGTGAGTAAAATATGTGAATAAGTAATAAACCACACAATCAATGAAACATTGTACATTAGAGAATTCAAATAAAAATCTAATAAAATTGAAACAAATAAAATCTCTAAAAACAATACCTCTTTCAATTTATTGTCTTTGTTAGGTCAATATCTTCATTTCTTGAAGGAAATTTAGCCAAATTTCCACATGTTTCACAAATTCTTTTTATGCAATTTATTTGAGGTCCATTTTCATGATCACATAACATAGCCTTTATGAAAAACTTGCATGTTTAGGAGGTGAATTTTGAAAACCACAACTTTTTTCTCTCATCTTTCGAAACACTTGATAGTAGAGATCAAATTCAATATGATAACGGCAACAACAAGTTTCAAAAAACTTGTTTATCTTCACATAATATGGCTTTAACCTTTCAAACATTGTTTGCCCAATATTTATATGAGGATATATATTACAAAAGTTCATATACATCTCAAGTTGTGTTATGTATAGCCAATGTTTGATATGATTTTCATAAATACCAGGCCCAATCATGTGTCTCATAACATCTCTAGTATTTGATGATGGACAAGTCTGATCATGCCAAAAACTTGAGATCAAGTTCCTAACAACATCTTCAATCCTATTAGAATGGGGAGCCCTACACATAATTGCCCAATTTCCTTCTGAACTCTCATCCAAAAGCTTTCTCTTTTTCTCATATTTTATTTGTGTGGTTCTACTATAACCAATTTCAGTCGAAAGTGTATATATTTTTATTTTTCTTGCTATATCTTGATTTATAATAGATGTCAACATCACCCTTCTTGTAGTGGCCTTATCCACTAATCGAGATCCTTTCCCAATGGAATATAAACCCTTTTTTAACATTTTGAACAATATCCTTTTGTAATGCCATGTGTTTCTTCTTATTTGATGCCAAATTTACACCCAACAATTGTAATGACTCTTTCAGCTCATTCCGAAGAAGTAAATGAGATAACAATTGGGTTTTTTCAAGTGTTTCAAGATGATTGAAATGATCATTTATTATTCCATTTACAGATTTAGTCATTGACCTCTTTCTCTTATTTGCAGGTTGGTCAGCATAACATTTCAGTTTCTCCATGTCCATTTCAAGTAAATGATCTAAATTTCTATAAGAAATTTGTTTCCTCTCCTTTTTAGCTAGTTTTATATGCTCATCCATACAAGTAGAAGGAAGTGATCCTGGTCCCTATCTAACATGCATTGTTTGAACTTGGGCCTCCTCCCTATCTTTAAGGTCCATGTGTTATTCAACGGATTCATTTGATCCAATATCTAGATTTGGCTCGACTTCAACATGAGAACTTCCTACTTGTTGAGCCCTTTCTACATGCCACAAAATATTTTGCAAATAAAGTGAGAGATGATGCTATATAAGTGGAGTTTATGTATGCAAGCAAACAAAGTGATAAGACATGATGCTATAAGTGAGAGAAGTTTCAGCTAGTTTTATATGCTTATCCATACTAGTAGAAGGAAGTGATCCTAACCCCTCTCCAACAAGCATTGTTTGAACTTGGGTCTCCTCCCTATCTTCAAGTTCCATGTGTTCTTCAGTGGATTCGTTTGATCTAATGTCTAGATTTGGCTCGACTTCAACTTGAGATTTGGCTTGACTTCAGCTTGAGAAGATCAAATTGACAAGCCAATTCTTAGGCACAAGTAGTAAAAGAATTATCAAATAAACAAAGATAGATCATAGAGAATAAGTTAAGGTACAAATAAGAGAAGAAAATGAGAGAGATGATAAGCTTGTAAATATAATTTCTAAATTATTGAAGCAATATTTTGATGAGGAAACCAAAAAATTAGAAATAAACTTCCTCATATCCATAAAGAAAATTTGATAGGAGGAAGGGACATGCACATAATATTTATCATGAAAGTTACCATACAATGTACAAGAACATGATACTAAGGAATAAAGTTTTCTTATAAGTACACAACAAACCTAGATGAAGATTTAACCCTAGTACAAAAATAAAGAAATAATGAAAGAATAGGAGAAAATGAAGATTTAATCTTTGTACATATTTTTTCTATTACCTCAAATCTTCCACCAATATAAATTGAATTAGTGATTAATCAAAATGCTAAACTTTTAAAAATTGAATAAACATTAATTTACCCTTGACTTTCACCTAATTGAATGATTCAATTGATCACATGATTTAAGTTTTAGTGAATATAATGAGGTCACATCTCAAGTCAACTATCAATTACCTAAATTATCAACTTTTTAAGAAATTTTGTGATTTTGTGAATTTGTGACTTACGACAAGAATAAAGATGTCAAAAACTACTAAGGTGGTATTCTTGTCACATTATATTGAAAACCCATATTTCACCTAGAATAAAATCATTTGTATGGAATATTGGGTATCATAGATGAAGAAAATGTGATTTCTTTGTTTGTTCTCATCTACCATGGGTATCTTCAAATTTTTTGATCATTCCTCCTACTAACATTTTGTCTAATTTTATCTCAACTCTTGTGTTGACATTGAGGTTTTAAGTTAATATTTTATTTTTCTTTATGGTTTGGATCCTTCTTTGAGTTCTTAATATTTATCTTTTTCCATTAATTTGATGCTTGAATTTAGTTACAAATGGTTTACACACTTATTCCAAATATTCCATTTCATGAATTTTATAACACATGAACTCTATTAAATATGAAATTTGGTCTTTAGTTGTTGGCTTCTAGTATGAATGTGATTTATAAAGTGGAATTCTTAGTTGAGACTCTCAATCTTCCATTGTTGGTTTCTAGTGTGATTATACAATATGAGCTAAGTATTAATCTAATGTTAATTCTTGAAAGAAGGTATATATTATTCTCATCTTAATTCTCACATAGAGTTGTCTTAGTCAATTTCTCATATGAGTTCCATATTTGTAAAATTTTCTTAATATAAAAACATATAAATTATTTCATTAATTAACCTATCTAATCTATGTTATAGAGGATGCTTTTGTTTTTTAATAAGTATATAATTCAAAGTTGATTAGTAATTCAAGATAGAGTACACACAATATTTAGTTAAAATAAAATAATATTCTTATTTCTATGAGAGTTATGTAGAATGGTAGCAATGTCTCGGAAATATTTCTTTGCTACTAATTTTTTATCATTGTTATGAGTGAATCATCTCAATTATATAGCCAAGCAAATAAAAAATTTATAGATTGGAAAGTAAAATAATCACATATTTATCATATTTTTATATGTATATATAAAGTTTCTACCATCAAACTATTTATACCTATAGATTCTATAAAACTATAAATTTAATCATTATTCCTAATTTATTAAGAATCAATCTAGAATAACTTGACTTCATATTGTATACTTGTTATAAACATCTCACTAATCCAACCATACATTTTATATATGTTAACAAATATATAATAAGAAAAAAAAACTTCTAAATATGATACTAAATCTAATTAATATTTATTTAAAATTAAGACTCCAAAACCAATAACCATTCAAAATACTTAAACAATGATAGCCATGATCAATAACCAATAGCCATGATCACATAGAGTTAAGTGAAAATGAACTTGACATAGAAGATTGGGAAATTCATGTTAGGATAGTAGATGATGGATTTGACGAGTCAATGAAAGAATCCCTTGAAAATATCCATCTAGAACAAATGAGACCTAATTCAAGAAATGGTTTCATCCTAACCATTGAAAAAATAGTAGATACCTATGATGCTAATTATACATGGTATGATCATCTGAAAAACTTGTTTGAATCTAGGCCAACCTAGATAAATTCACAAAAGTTCGTTATGTAGTAAGATTGTTCTAAAAAACTCGAGCATTGGTGGGAAGAAGTTGAAGAAAAAGGTTCTATTATTAAAGATAATGAAATGGTCAAGTTGAAGATATGGGAAAATTTTTTTTGTAGAGTTAGGATAATCTTAACTTAAGTATGCTTTAGTTGTTCAACTTTGTATATATAGAGACAATAAATTTAGAGAAGTGAAAGCTTTATTATAGAATCTAAAGCTCATAAATTTATCTTTATTTATAGGTATAATTTTAGTTTTTCAAAATTATTTTTGGCCACCAAATTACAAAATGATGTAATTGAAGAGACATTATTTAAATTCTCTACCCTACAGACTAGGTGAATGGATAGAAATATTTGGATAGAAATATTTGTGAAGAGTAAGAAAGGAAATCATGTAGAGGATGTAAATTATTAAAGGTTTTTTTATCAAAAAAACTTCAAGCTCAATGCCTTATGAAATTTATATATGATAATATTATAGATTATAAATTAAAGGTTTTATATCAAAAAAAACTTCAATCTCAATGTTTGAATTGTTTGATAGAATACCTCCAAGAAATGCGTTCTCATGGAATGCCCTGTGCAGGATATTCACAAAATGGATTTGTTGTTCAAATAATTTAGAAATTTTAAAGAAAATACAGAAGAGGTGTTGAAAATAGATTATATGTTTTATATTTATTATCATTCTCACTGCTTGTGCAAAAATGGGGGTTTTGGAACAGGGTATGGACATCCATCAAAGCATTTAAATTATAGAACAAATGCAATTGGTAGCTATAAAGCCAAATTATGTTCATGTAAATGGGTTTGTTGAAAAGGCTTTAGAAACTTTCAAGCAAATGCAATTGATGTTGTAAAGCCAAATTCCACAACCTTTTCCCTACTTGGGCCAAAATGGCAGCTTTGGAACAATGTATATATCATTGTTTTTGATTGTTTGAAACTTTAAACAAATTATTGTATCAAAAAATTTGAATGTTTAAAAATTTACTCA
Organism: Sequoia sempervirens; assembly: GCA_007258455.2. Taxonomy (NCBI): domain Eukaryota; kingdom Viridiplantae; phylum Streptophyta; class Pinopsida; order Cupressales; family Cupressaceae; genus Sequoia; species Sequoia sempervirens. The sequence continues at coordinate 21,603,558 of VDFB02047230.1, read as the reverse complement.
AAATTTGGCCTCATGGAATCGATTTCTCTGTGTTTAGGGTATATATCACAATTTTTGAATGTTCAACCAAATGCAATTCACAGCATGGATGTATGCAAATTAGAAACATGCAACCAACCTTGTAGGATGCATTGGAGGGTGATATACTGTGGAGGCTGAGAAGGTGGCCTGTTCACTCGTTCACCCAACAATTCGCCCATTCACATGCTTCAAATGTTCACTGCACTATTCTCCCATTCACATGGTTTGTTCGCCACATGTGAAAATGATTGATAACCATTTTCTTTTTAAAATCCCTAATCAGGGGGTTCGATCGAACCCCATTTCGTTTGAACCCCCTTATTTTAATATTTAAACTCACTAATGAGAGGGGTTCAAGTGAACATTGGGTTCACTCGAACCCATTAAATGGTTCGTGCGAACCATTAGGTTCGAGCAAACCCCTTCATTTTGTGCAAACACAAAAAACCAATTTTCCCTCCCTCCACAAAAGTGTCAACCACTTATGTGGGATCACCCTCTTGTAAATTTTTGTATGCTCTACTTTTGCGTTCTCGAATGATCTAGAGAATCAAAAAGGGTTTGCAAAGATTTAATAACCTCTTCATATTGTATATATGTTTTGTGAGATCCAGGTGATTGCAACATTTTTGGTTATACTGGCAGTATTTTTGACTGTTCCAACACGTCTAGAAGAGTCGAGAAAGTCATATTTGGCTTTTGTTTAATCCAAATTGGAGATCATTTGACACAGTTACAAATGGGGGTTTGATGCAAGCCATTTTTTATTGGAGTCATTTTCATTTTTGCTTCAAAAATTCAGCTTCCACTCATTTGTAAGAAAAACAATTTCTGGGAAATGTAGCCAGGGTCAAAATTTCATCTAGGTATCTTGTAGATTTTTCATATCTTATGTAGATCTAAAGAAAATTGTTGTCCAAAAAGTGTTGGACATCATTTTTCTACCTACTGAAGGTTAAAAAAATCATTTTTTTAATTTTCTCTTTGCTAGATCAAAAAACAATTTCTGGGTTTTGTTTTTAGCATCAAAATATTTCTAGGTTTCTCTTTTTGTCTAGAAACAGTGAGTAGATTTTTCAGAAATCAAATCAGAAGTAAAACTTTTTTATTAGAAAAAATTGTTTCCTATAGGCTAAATTCAACCATTTTTTCAAAAATTCATATCTTTTGCTTCAGGCATTGGATTTCAGCAAATAAGATATCGTTGGAAATTTGGAGATGAGCACTTTCTATGCACAGAGATATTGAGGAGATTTTTTGCCATTTTGTACCAGATATTTCAAGTTGAAGTTATCTTGTGCTAATTAATTCAACAGGCCATAACTTTCGCCCTTGTGCTCCGATTTTCAAAAATGAATAGGCATTGGAAAGGTCTTGAAGAGAACTACACATCCATAAGGCTAATTTTTCCAAATTTTGTCTCAGGTTCATTTTGTATCAAAATTTGTAATTTTGGCTATTTTGAGCCTATTGAGCATTGTATCTTGGAAAAGGCTTTGTAAATGCACTAAAGTATAAAGTGCCAACCTTATAATATTTGGGGGGTGATCTTTGATACTAGTGAAAAGAGTGGGAGTGTATTGATGTTCTTTTTTTGGTGTTCTTTTGTAATTATTTGAGGATTGTATCATGGGTTTTTCTACTCATCCTTCTGTGATAGTTTTGGATAAGGCTAATTATGAGTCTTGAAAAAAAGGCATTTTAACCCATCTTAGATGGCTAAAACTTTTGTCTTACCTTTATGAACTCATGCTTGAACCAGACATACCTAATAAGAAGAATGTTTGGGGTAATAAAATTGATCATGTAATAGGAATAATTGGTTGTCATGTTGATTATGACACTCTGTTGGCTATAGTGGGCATTGAATGTCCCTGCACAGTTTGGACCAAGATTTGGGAGATGTTTGGAGACCCTCACGTTTCTCCATTCCTAGAAGATCATGATACAAATTTTCTCATTCCACTTGATGATGTAGATAATATACCCTATGATGACGATGATACTTTAGAGGAGCTTAAGAATTATGCACATCTTGAACGTTTAGATGACATAAAGACTTTTCCTCTTTCTTCTCATCCTCAAGTTGAGATTACATCAACATTACTTGTTACAGATTCAAATTCTAGAGATGCTTCATCAAGAGCCTCTAGTGATACATTACAGTAGGATCATTTATGTCTTATAGATTCAGCTCATTGGGACCAATTTCTACCAAACATTTATTGCTTGTTTGTAGAGTCCCTCATTTTAGATCTAAATGATACTATTGAGGACATATGTCTTCTCTTTGAGGACCACTCTTTTGTCCTTGCATCTACTATTGCTACTTCAGAGTCTATATTTTCTTGTTTGAAAGCTTCCAATGACTTCTTGTAGTAGGATATCTATAGTCTTCCTAATTTAGCTTGGGATGATCTCTTGATAGGTATTTCAGACTTGTTTATGGAGACACATATTGCAGATTTAGGGGACACTATTGAGTGTATTCATCTTCTCTTTGATGAAGATGATTCTTCTTTAGTTGTTGTGAGGGGACACTTTGAACCTCTCATTCATGGTCATTCATTTTAGTTTGATATGAGTCAACACTTGGAGAATACATCTTTAGAGGAGATACTTGAGTCTTTAGCTTATGCTCTACATCAGTCTCTAGGAGATTCTGATTTTTCATCTTCAAAGTGTGGCCTAGAATGCTTGATTTGTTTGTGGTAGCTTTTAGCATCGACATGGGGATACTTGAGCTGACTTTAGAGACTTCATACATCTTGCACGTTCTTCCTACATATTCCTTTCAAGACTTGGGGATAGCTCACATACAGATAGCTCACATACACCTTTGGTTTTGTTTCTTCCTAAGGGAAGGAATTTTTTTCGATGATCATGGACCATCTTCTGCATCTAGTTTCGAGCATCTACCATTGGATCTCTTTGGGGGGGCTTCTTTGTCCTTCCACTCCATTTCTCTCTATTATTGGGGGTGTACTTCCTTTTTGTGGGATGGGGCTTCTTCTTCTTGGGGGGAATGTTGATGTGTGTTTTTGCATTTCTCAACATAGAAAACACACAAGTGTGATGTATCTCTTGAAAGGTGAAAATCTACAACTAAGTTTTAGAAAATCACCCCAAGGTCTCTCGAGTGTCAAGTCATGACTATGCAAAAATAGCTCAGTGTTGATGTGGGATTTGTTGGTAATCACAAGGAGCATTTATGGTTGACTAAGAATGGAGTTTCATGGATCTACAAATTAAGTTTCAAAGTTCTAGAAGTGATGAACAGTGACTGCAAATTCATGACAGTGATTTGAAACTCATCTTGTTCATTAGATATGGCACTGTTATGATGCTAGAAACTTGTGTTTAATTCAGATTTTCAAAAGAAAATTTCAAAAGGTTTAAAGGTTTAGAATTTATCATAAATCTAAAACAATTACCAACAATAACAATGGCTAAAATTGCAGTAGATAGACTTCCCAAACTGAATTTTGCTTAACCAAGGACAATTTATAGTGTCACAAAACTAGTGCAATCTTCTAGGGTTTTTTGTAGATTTTTAGATTGTAACATTCACCTACTTAGCATGCACATACAATTGAACTTACGTGCAACATTTGAAATAGCTCAGACTAAATTTACACAAAAATTTATCATCAATAAATTACTAAAAGTATGAGTTGGAAGTGCATCAAATACTACAACATACAACCACCATTAAAGTTAAACATGAACTACAAGCTGAAAATAAATTTAAACTTAAATGAACAATGTTCAAATAAACTTTGGAGGCTGAATCATGCACACATAATGAGCAATACACAAGAAACCATCAACTTCAATGCTTTTCTCATATATTGCAGTAGAATTCCTTTACACAACTCATCTCCCTTTGAAAATGAGAGGATGCCCATATTTATAGTTTTCAAAAATTAGAATGAATGATCAAGATTACTTTACAATGAATGGCCTAGATTCATTCTAGTTTATGGTTTTCGCATCACCCAATAAGAGTACAAAATTTACCATATAAAATAGGCTATTTTTTCTTTTCACTATTTTGTCTTGTAGCCTATTTATCCTCTAGCTAATTTTGGATTTTAGCTACTTTAACAAATATTTGTCTTCTATAATGGAATTTCAAACTTCTTTTTACAATGTAGCATGTTCAACAAACTTGCCAATGGTAGCCAAGAGCTTCTTTTCCTCAGAGAAGTCAAATTTAGAGATCTGGAAGGTGACCTGCTTGAATCCTTCCACCATTTGGTCATGATGTTTTATGCATGCTTCTCCTGCCTTAATCATTTTCTCTGACTCTGAGAAGGATCATGCAGTGAAATCCATGAAGTCTTCTGACAAAGTTTCACCGACTCCTTACTCCATTCTCTTATGGAATTTTCACTTTCTAGCCTCTCGATCTAATTCTAACACTAGCATCTCATATCCTGCCATCAGTTTTAAGAAATCATCACATTTACCCTGGTGATCCACAATTCGCTCATGATTGGCTTCTAATTCAATTAAGGACTTCTCCAGAACTCCTTTTTTGTACTCGTAATTGAGTAGCCATGCCTCGAGCAGCAGATGGTCTTCCTTCGATAGGGCTAACTCCTTTTCCCAGATCGACCAAGAGATCTTGAGAATGCTCTCCAGTTTTGGGTATGTAATTCTATAGAGTTCTGTAAACTCCTTACATATCTCGATCACCTACCCTGACCTCCTTTTGCAAGACCTGATATTCATTATTCATTTTAGCCACATAGTGAATGCCCTTGTCGCCCATGTCAACAACTCTCTTGAACCAGTCCAAGGTAGACTTAGTCCAATTCTTCATCTTCTCCATTTTATTAACCTCTTCCTTAGACAATAGGGTGGGTGTTGGTGATTCCATTGGAGCTTCTTCTCCAAATTTTATCCATTGTTGTATGTAGGCAGTCAATTCTACCACATGTGCTTTTAGCTCCTCCTTTGTTGATTGATCTTTATTCATTTGTTGGTGTTAGCTCTTATGATTTGCACCCGGGCTGAGATAAAACACAGCCAATCATGAGCAACATGGGAACTTTTCTAGGGGTTGTAGGTGACCCTATGATAGAAAATTACCTCTAGAGAAAGCTGGATCTTTATTGATTTAACCTAAAACTACTTGTCTTTCTAAGGAAAAGGTAATAAAATTGCAATACTAAAATGAAACTAAAATTCTTATCCATTGGTGAAATACCCAACTGACTAAAAGCATGCAAACTTGATTCTGTTACACTTTCAGTTAACAGGTTGATAGAAAATTTACACAACTCATCTTTGTATATCGATTACATAAGTATTTTATGAGAATGTTCTTATACAAAACTCAAGAAAGAAAAAAGAATACATTTCATAACTTGAATCCTTGTATTGCTCACACAACTCATAACCTATAAACTGATACTTTCTTGCAAAGTAGATACTTTTGATGAAACAAAATACAGGAAAAAGCACAAATTTTCACAAGTATATTAATCAATCTCAATGACATGTACACAAGAAGAACAAGTGATGAGAAGGTAAAAGTGTATCAATTCTATTAAACTTCGAAGGTACTTACAATTTGCATGATTGAATGAGTTACAGAGAAAAAGCTGAAAAAAATATGTGATGAAGACTATCTCCCAGAAAATCTACCAATCTGAACTAAACTGAAAAATGAGTTACAAAGTGAATATATCACAACCCAAGTGGTTGCACCAAAATAGGAACCAGTAACCACCTTGGGTCGAATGCCCTAGAAAAGCCTAGAAAAGAGGATCTAGATTCCTCCAATACCACCTCCAACATGTGGGGAAGAAGATTTTGATCAAACCAAATACCTTAGGTAGAAAAAACTACCAACAAGGTGCATTAATATCCCCTAAAAATGTGGGCATATGTCTCCCAACTAAAAAAAACTTCCCCATATTCTCTCTATTTTGTTTCCCTCCTTAATTTGCATTTAAATGACAACAAAAATAAATTTAAAGGCTTATAAACACACCTTAAAGTTATTTGTTTTACAATAAAATAATGCAAAGGAGGGAAAAATTCAAATTACAATCATTATGATGAGTGGCATAGTGAAGTCAAAATTATCAAAATTACAATTGTAAGCTGAAGTGGCATCCACATAATACAAACTCCTCCATGTTGGCAACCCATGTGTAGGCAAGCATTTGTCATGACAAACTCAAAAAAATTCAAAGGAAAAAATGCCTAATACCTCCTTTGGTCGAGTTGTTTTATTTTTTTTTAAAATGACATAAAAAATTCCATTCAACTCCTATCGGCCTCATTGGACTTAGGGTAAAAACCCTAAAACAAAAGCAAACAAAAGAATGAAATATTTTCATAATTTCTCGAAGCTTCATGATGACACCAACACTGCCGCCATGAGAAAACAACCCTAGCTCAAGCTTCAGCTTGGAATCTCTATATTCATGTCATTATGGAACCTTTCTGGTGATTTGAGGAGGACAATATAAAGGTAAATCATCTTTTTATATCAAATTTGGCTTTTATCTTCTAGCTGTGATATATTTTTGATGTATTTATTCTTTATCTTTTAATATGGTCTGGTCACCATGGCAACTTCATTTCGGACCTTGTGGAAGCATTTGCTGGAATTTTTTTTTGAAGAACTCATAGTTGCTTGTGAAGAACTCTCGGCCATTACAGACACCAAGATTCGAGCTATAATCATTGTGGAAAATCCATGGTGAAATATGGGAAAATACAGAGACTTTCTTTTACAAAACTCGTACAAAGAAAGCAAAACCAGGCTAGGGTAAGCCTCTTATGAATAAATTTTTTTCATTCTTCTTTATTCCTTGTAGAAAATATGCTTATTCAAGCTCTGTGAATTAAAAATGAGGAACACAATGGTCTTATTCTTCTTAGCACAAAGAAGAGAAACTAGCTAAGCTCTAGTTTTCTGAAATGATAATAATGCTTTCACCTTTATGCACTCTAGATCATTTCTCTGAACTTTTATCTCCAAACCTCGGCTATAAATACATTACACATTCTAGCTTTCCTGGGTAGCCGATATATTGTTTTCTCATAGAGACTCTAGTTCCTCTTTTCATTTAAAAAAAATTGCAAGGGATTTGATTTTGTGTCTGTAACCCTTTGCCACCCGATATAGGAAAAATGGTTGCGGATGTATCTTTTCGTGTTGGAGGAGTTTTACTTTTTGAGGTTATTGCAAACCTATGCTCCTTTGTTCCTCTTGAATTTTCATGGCATCTACCTTATGCATTATGGTCGTAGCCTCATGCATCTGCAGATTAATTTATTTTGCTTTATGTGCATTCTCTTCCATGGCTGTGCTCTGGTTTTAAAAACTTAAAGGGTTCCATTCTTACATTTCATTTACCTATAAACATCAAGATTCCAGGCCAAGCTCCCTCATTTTTTTCTAGGTTTCTCTATTTTGTTGCTTTCATTAAAGCCCTAACATCACTATCAACTTTCATTCATTATGGTGCCTTTGAGTTTTAGGTACATTCAGCCGCAGGCTTTATTTTGACTATGACTGTTTTTATTTATCATGTGAAGATTGATTATTCATTTCATATATGATGATTTTACTGTCATTTTCTTGCACTGTAAAAATAGGTCTTCAAATGTACATGAAAACCATCAAAATAGACTTCCTGGCATTGAACTAAAAGATCATATCAGTAATACAGCCATAGACTGAATGAGTCCCAAGGGTGCCAAATGCAATTAGCTCATTGATTTGCTTGTAGATTTAATCAACTAAATTTATTTTATGTTTCCTCCTTAGTTTATTCTGAGCATTCACCTTCCTTCTAGAATTACTCAACCTCTTTACATCCTGTTCTACTTTTTGAAACTTGATACATTGGAACTTAGTCTTATTGCTTCAATTTTTTTATTTTTTATTTAAACTTGATAAGCATTATTTTCATACTGTATTGCAGCATTCTGAAACAGTCCACATGCTCTGTTTATACTGAAACTTGCAAAACACATTACTCCAAAACATAGCATCCACATCATGTAATTATGTAATTACACCTATCCTACAATACAACCCCACTACCTCTTATGATATCATGAGGAACTCCAAACCATATCTCCAGGTTCATTTATAACATTTGTTCTAAATGGATTTTATCCTTTTAGCTCCCTAACATCTATCATTTTCTATTCTTAGATGATTGCATTGTCACGTGAGGATATCTTATGCATTTCTGTTATTTCAATATGCAAGTTTCTTTACTCTACTATCATGGCATACCTTTCATGAGTGTATGATGTTTACGAAATTAAATTCATTAGACCCACCTCTTACCTATACATTTAAGCTACTAATGAGCATATTTTCCTTTCATTTTCTCATGATTATTCTATGCCTCCATGAAATAATGCAGATTTTGGATTTCTCTGTCTCTTCCAACAAGCATTTTGAACTTAGAATTTCATCTGCTTTATCGCCATGCCTCATATGTACTGCTATTTGGACTAGCATACCATCTTGAGAAAATTTCTATCTCAAAACTTGAATGAAGAGAGCTAAATGCACTTTATCATATAAATGCAGTATCTAAACTGAGTTGTCTGTTGTCATTTTTGTATGTTTCTTGCATCAAATTTAGCATTTCTCAATACATCTCTTTAACAATGGCATTTTGATTTTCCATACTTTATGATCCTCATGAAAAATTAAATATCACTTATGACAGTGACCATTTGTTCACGACCATTGATAGTTACTTATTTGTATGGACCATAGAGGAATGATTCATTTGATGAATGATCTTAGCATACCATTAAAAGCAAATCAATATAGCACGCCTGGCTCAACCCTTGTGGGAGCCATGTTTCATCCCATGTGTTGAAACTTGATAAAACAAGAACATTGATTTCCTTGTATCTGCACATGAAACAAATAGTTTGAAAAAACATATGCATATTCCTGGAGGCTTGATGATTTATTTTCTCTCTTTTCTTTGGACATGAACAACTTATTGCTTGTTTAATGTATGTAAAGGGAAATCTATACACTGGTGGGTGCATGTATATGTAGTGTTAGAGATAGTTATTGCTTAGAGCTCTACTCTAACCTCATTTTAACTCTTCTAGATGCAGGACATGGAAGCAAGAAGCTACAGAGGAAGCAAAGCAACCTAGAGCAAAAGACCAAGCAAAACAATAGACTCTGACCAGTCATCTGGCAATGACTGGCCTCTTCCCCTATATATGCATTTTTCATTCTTTCAATCCATTCATGTATATATTGTACTTTATTTCCATTGGACAAGCTATATCTCATGGCTTGTGTGAGATAGATTTGAACTCTTGAATCAATAAAGATTTTCTTTCAGCAATATTTGTGTAAATATTTTCAATATTGTATGCACCTATATAAATGCAACAATCTATTACTGAAAGATGTAATCTCTTTGATTCTTATGTTTATACATCTGAATGCAATATAGGGAAGATTGATATGAAATTCACTTCATTTTCAGTTTGCATACACTTTTAACTCACTCAATTTGACAAGAAGCAAAAATGAGTAACATTTCTAGCGACATCTGCTGCATGTTTTCCTGCTAAACATTAAAACCAGTTTCCTAGAATATCCATTGGGCACGGGGTCACTTAGAAACTCAAATTAGATCTGAAAACAACTTGACTCAATGTTGTAACTCAATCTTGATGACTCAAAACAAACTGGAATTTATTGAATACCAAAACAACAATAGAAAACTAACTAACTATGCTGAAAAGCACTTACGGAAACTAGAAACAACTAATCTAAGGTGCATCAATACTTATTGAAAGCATAAAATGCTAAACTAGCAGAAATGATATAGATAAAACCTCAAAGCAACGCTTGAGGTGTATCCCATTGACTGGGATAGGTAGAATCTCTCCATCCAGCTTGGACAACTGGAATGCATTGTGCTCTTTGCACTCTATGATGAAAAATGGACCACTCTAGAAGCTATCAAATTTTGTATGCTTCCCCGACCTACTTTTCAACTCATCCCATTTTAGTACAATGTCACCTTCTCTGAAAACTCTATCAGTTTCCCTTTTGTCAAAAACTCTTTTAGTTTGGAGTTGGTGATACTCCAAGGACTTCATGGCTTTGTCTATTGTCTCTTCCAGCTCCATGAGCTAAGCAAATCTTACTGCTAAGGGATCTTGTTCCTTGAACATTTCCAACTGATGCATTATATCAAGAGCTGGCAGCTCTACAAATAGAGGCAATCTAGCTTCCTTACCATAAACCAACATATATGGAGAATTCCCGATAGACCTTTTGGGAGTTATCCTATCTTCCCATAAGGTAGATCTCAGCTTGGTGTGCCAAGCTCTCTGGTTATCTTCCATCATTCGTTTAATGATTCTGGTTAAGCTCTTGTTTGTGCTTTCAACCAAACCATTACCCTGGGGGTAATAATTTGATAAAGTATTCAAATATATACCATTTTTTACTGCCCAATCAGCCACTCTAATTCCCACAAATTCTAAGGAATTATCTGAAATGATGGAGTCTGGAACTCCAAACCTGGTTATTATGTCATCATAAAAGTTCAACACAGAGGACTCATTAGCTTCTTTCAAGGCTATTGCCTTAGTCCATCTTGTAAAATAATTTTTAGTAGTGAGTACCCACTTGTGCCCAGCACTGGAAGGTGGGTTTATGGGTCCAGTGAATTCAATGCCCCATTTCATGAAGGGTTGTTCCACTTGAATTGGTTGTAAAGGTAATGCTGACAACCTTTCTTTTCTAGCAAATATTGCACATTTTACACATTTTCTAGCCCATGTGGCCCATGCATGGGCATCCTTAAACATGGTTGGCCAATAATAACCAACCCTCACAATCTTCCATGCTATTGTTTTTGGGGTAAAAATGACCCCCTGTAGTTCCATCATGGAACTCATGAAGCACTTTCTCAATCTGATTACGATCAATACACCTTAGTAAAACACCAATGAGGTCTTTCTTGAATAAAACATTGTTAATCAGAACATATGGAATGGATTGTAACCTGAAATATCTCCTCTTGGCTTTGTCTAAGCCTAGTGGACATTGACCAGTCTACAGAAAATGAGTCATATCCTGAATCCAGCTTGCTGCTATGCAACATTCTGATCTTGATTATCAGTAACTAAAACAATTTATGTCTCTATTTTCTGTTCACTTTCTGATGTTGAAGCAAGCTATTCACAAAGTCCCTTGCCTCTTACTAACTTTGTGATCTTTATTTTTACATCAAACTCCATGAATTTAGTGATCCATCCAGCTCTTTTTTCATAAAGATCCCTACTGAGCAAGAATTCTTTCACGCTTGGATGTGCCACCATTAAGTGAATCTTATTGTTAGAAATCAATGGTCTGAATTTCTTGAGGCTTCTTATAACAACTAGAACATGTTTCTCTATAAATGAATATCTTTGCTCATAATCAACCAACACTTAGCTAAAGAATGCAATGGGCTGCTCTAAGCCTTCATTATTTTGTTGAACCAACATTGTTGAAACAAAATCAATACTGTCAAATGCATACAAGATAAAATATTTTGTGAACTCTGGATTTACCAGTGTGGTATTTGATGCTAAAGCATCTTTAATGGCTTCAAAACTGCATTTTTCCTCTCTAGTCCAGCTGAAAACTACATTCGTTCTTAACATAGCAGTCAAGGGCTATAAAAGGTTTGCAATATTAGGAATAAATCTCCTCAAAAAGTTAATTTTGTCTAAGAAACTCTGTATCCCTTTCTTATGATTGGGAAAAGGAAGCTCCAAAATAGCTTTGACTCTCTCAGGGTCAATGGAAATTCCTAGTTTTGACACTATGTGTCCTTACAGCTTACCCTCATGAACAACAAAAATACTTTTCTTGGGATTAAGGGATATTCCATATTCCATGCACCTTTCAAACACCTGTTTTAAATGCAACAAATGTTCATCAACATTCTTTGAGAATACGATGATATCATCTAGATATATCAGCACTATTTTATTGATTAAGCCTTGGAAAGCCATGTCCATAGCCCTTTGAAAAGTGGCTCCAGCATTGGACAGACCGAAAGGCATTCTCTTATAGGCCATAGTGCCCCATTTTGTTGTAAAAGAAGTCTTGTATTGTTCCTCTTCTTTGACCAATACCTGGTTATAACCAGAGTATCCATCAAGTAGGGAAAATCTCTTTGAACCAACAACCACTTGAAGGATCTACTCCATGGAAGGTAATGGATAATGGTATTTTAGAGATGCTCTATTGAGATCTCTAAAATCCACGCATAATCTAATTTCACCATTTTTCTTTCTAACCGGAACCAAGTTAGAAACCTAGGAAGTGTGCTTAATTGGAAAAATAATTCCACCCTCAATAAGCTTAGTCAGTTCCTTAATCATTAAAGGTTCAAGCTTGGGGTTCAAAGGTCTCTTCTTTTTCCTAACAGGATTAGCATTAGGCTCTAATTCTATTGTGTGTTAAGCAATCCTAGGATCAAACCCTTTTAAATCAAAATAATCCCAACCAAAGACATCTTGTAATTCTTGACATAAAGCAATGAAGGCTTTCCTATCTTCAGCTAAACAAACTTTGCCTATCTTAAGAAGTTTACCTTTAAAGATTTCCAACTCTTCATAATGGTCTTCTTTAATTTGTATGTTGTTTTTATTCTTTTTCAGTTGATCATCAGAACTAAAAATAGATTCTAGTGTAACTAGACCTCTAGGAAATTTATTTGACTTAAGCTGAATAATTTGATCCCCATATTGTTGTTTTAGCTTTTCTTGATTTACAATAGAAAACTGGTCCTCTTCAAGTAGGAAACTTAGAATTTTCTCATCACTTTCAAATACCTTCCAATTAATATTGTTATCTGGGATAGAGGGCCTAAAAACTATTTTGACATGTGGCTGTACCTTTTACTACCTAATCTCATTAGGTATGTCAAATTGTGCACCAATTGTAGCCAATCTTTTTGCATGTTTATTCTGACTCCTAGGGACTAAAATCAAATTAAAGGCATCAAACTCCTCAATCATATCCCATGCCCTATGTTTATAAGATTTCAAGGTGTCATTTTTTGTTACATTTAACCCTCTCACCTGATTAACAATTAGTTCGTTGTCCCCAAACACTTGTAAGCAACTGATTCCTCTTCTCCTTTCCCATTCTAAACCTTGAATCAATCCTTCATACTTAGCAGCATTGTTAGAACAAGAAAAAGCAAATTTGAATGCAGCATAATATCTATCACCCTATGGAGAGATTAATATTGCACCCCCACCAGCTCCATTTCTACTCCTATAGCCATCAAAGTACATCTGCCATAACTCATTCTGCTATGGTAATTGAAGTTCTGCCTTCTTTTCAAGGTTTGGCATCTCTGTTTCAAGTTCATGAAGTACATAAATACCCAATCCAGCTTCCTGAATAAGTTCATTTGGATTGTCTACTATGTTTTCTGCTGCCCACTCATTTAGCAACACCTCTTGTATACATTCAACTTGCAATTCCTGAGCTACTACAAGCTCACTATCTTAAAAAATAGCACAATTAACATTAACTACACTTGGCACATAAGGCTCAATATGATCCTTTTCCAATGACTCAGATTTAATTGTTACATTTGTTCCATATCTGGTCTTGAAGAGCATATGGGACCAATAAGATGATAGATAACCTCCAATCTTTGTAGTGAAGTCCCCTGATAAACACAGGGCAAAGAAAGGAGGTAAGTCAATAATGAAAACATCTTGAGGAATAGAAAAGTTTGGACAGGCATGTAATGTGAGTCCCAAATCTTTGATAACAACCACAGTGTTGACTATTGTACCATCTAGCTGAAGCACTCCTTTCTCAAGGGGTTGATATTTTAGTCCTAATTGGTTTGCAATCTTCTTTGGCATGATTGAACTACTAGCTCCACTGTCAACCATGCAATTATGAACTATTTTATCTCATACAATAAATGTCACATAAAAAGGAGGAGGCTTAACACCCTTTTCAGACTCTTTTCTTGGCTGTTTATTTTGCTGCATATCATTATCTTTCTGTTCATTTGTGAAAACAACCTTAACTGTATCGACTAAAGGTTCATTAATCACTACTTTTTCTATTAAGGAAGACTGTAATAGCTCCTTTTGACCTAGTATTGCCAAAGAATCCCACATAGTCATTGTGATATTCATCTTTTTCATATTTTCAACAATATTAAAAGGCATTGCGGGATTTATCTTATGTTGTACCCTTGCAACATTAGACTCAATTTGCAAGTGGGGTTGCTCTTTGGCAGCTACTTGTGGATTCCTCTAAAAAATACGAGGCACGTGTGATGTCGATGGTTCTGTAGCTACTGCTTTTCCTTTATCAACTACCTGCTCAAGTTCAAAGGCTCTTTTCTTTGCTCTTGTGCTTGCAGCAATTGGAGAATCATTTGCATTAACTCCACAACACTCTTCTCCTTGCTAGATTAGAAGAGTAGCTTCACTTGAAGACTAGTCTTGCTGCTGCAAGGTTCCATCATTAGGTGTGTTCTGTTGTGAATTTGAAACACTTTGCACCATCAAGGCTTAATTGATAATTCCATTTGAACAAGTGGCCTGATTATGAGGCTGGTTGCAAGGATAACACCATTCATAATCTGCAGCCAAGTTATTTTGAACAAGGACAATGTCCTTGGCTGCATTAATAGGAGCAAGATTATAAACTTGAAAAGGCCTTGGGTTAATATTCTGTCTTTGGCCCTAAAAATTGCCTTGATAAGGTTGTCTATTGCCTTGATACTACTGACCGTGATAAGGCTGATTTGTAGCTTGATTCTGCTATTGGTAAGGTCTATTGTATGACTGTTGTTTTTCTAAGTTCACCAGTTTATTACCAAAGGTTTGCAGTAGACTCTTAATCTCTTGAAGCTCCTAAGATGAGCTTGTAGTGGCATTTTCTTGACTTGCAACAACTGATGACATTGGAATAGCTGGAAAAGGTGTAAAAGGTGGTATTTGAAGTGGCATACTAGGCTCTATCTCAGGAAATATTAGCATTGGTGGCCTAGGGGCAATCTTACCTACCTGAATTAAATAGTTTTCTGCCCTTATTGCTACCTCATCAACATCTGGTAGAGACACCCCCCCATTGATTGTGTCATAACTGCTATCTCACTATTTATGAATTTCAAATAATACAAAAAGGAATACTCAGGAGAAGGCCTCACAGTAGCTGGGACCCTATCCCAAGTTTTCTAAAATCTGAAGTTAAAATCTAACATTTGCTCCTAAGGAGCTCTTTTAATAGTTGTTAATTGCTCAACCAGTGACAGATGATCAGATTTGTCTTGAAACTGCTTATGCAGCTTGTCCCCTAATTCATCCCAAGTTGCAATTGACCCAACTTGTAGACCTCTAAACCATTGTAATGCTTTTCCCTTAAAGGAGGTTGCAAGCAAACTGATAGCTACATTCTCTTGGGTTATATGGTGAACCCTACAAAGGTATGCCATGTGTCTGATATGTTCAATAGGAGTTGTTTGATATTATCAAGTGAAAAATGGAAAGCTCTTTAAGGCTGCTACATGAATATCATCATGTTGGGCCAATTTTAATGGACTGCCTCCATTGAATGGCACAAAAGGATGATTTCTAGACATTTGCACAATTGGAGGTTGATTGACCTGAACTAAAACAATAGGAATAAAGGCTATAACTACAGCAGAACTAGCTTTAGAAATTGGTCTGAAACTTGGTGGGGTTGATTGAACCCTCTTTGAAATGGACACTTTTTTAATAGGCCTACTTTTCCTTCTAGGTGGAGATAACTGCAATTATTCAAAGGATTTTGAACTTCTTGTCTGAATCCTTTTCATGCAAAGTTTCACAACACTAGTTTTAAACTTTACCCATAGTGGAAGTCACCAGATATGCTAGAACCTGCCTCTTGAAGGCCTAAAAAATGCTGGCAACATATTAGAACCAGCAATATCTATATTTTCCTTTGAACTGTCTGATTCGACAGTCCCACCGAGTGTGCCAAAACTGTTAGCTCTTATGATTTGCACCTAGGCTGAGATAAAACACATCCAATCACGAGCAACATGGGAACTTTTGTAGGGTTTGTGGGTGACCCTCTCACAAAAAAGTACCTCCAGAGAAAGCTGGCTCTTTATTGATTTAACCTAAAACTACTTGTGTTTTGGGACATCCTTTTGTGATAATCTCCTACTAATGTTTGAATGATGTGTGTGATGAAGGTGTCATTGACCCTTCTGTAATCCTTCTTGAAGTTTCTATAATAGAGTTGTGGGTAGCAATCATAAACTGGATTTTTCCCCTTCCTAGTTCCTAGTGTCCTGACACAATCCAATGCTTTGTAGGGGAACATAACTTCCAAAAGGTAGGGAAGACAAGAGGTCATGTAGAACTCCTGAGTTTTCTTTACTTCAACAAATTTTTGATGTAGATTTTCACTAATGATATTAGCCAAATGAAATTGGGCCTTTCCTCTGAGAATCTCCTCTATGAAATAAAACATCCACTCCTCAAAGAGTGAGGAAGTGGGAAGTCCCATTACTCTGCTTGGAAGCATTACTAGGTCATTGGCTTCCTCTACAAAGTCACTTTTGTATAGTTTTTGGGATACCTTGTTAGCACTTCCCCTCTTTCCCAGTAGCCATGTTTGTTTTTTAGTACTTTTACAACTCGTGGGGTCTACCTTCCAGACATTCAAGGCATAATCCTTCTTTGTTTCCTCCATCTTGTCAAATAGGGGAATGCCAAATGTCTTTCCAATAGACATGGGAGTAAGATCAATGAGTACCCTTCCATCTATGGTGATTATCCTTCTATTCTGAGGGTGATAGCACTCTCGGCATGCAAAGATCAATTCTGGAGTAGCTAGGGCAGGAGGAAAGCCTAGTGCTTTTGCAAGTCCACTTTTCTTTATTCTCAAGGCCTCTTTTGTTCTTGGGTTGACCAGGACCCTCTGTCTAAACTCATCAAAAATGACATGGCCCAGGTCTATGTCTATGACCTTATCCCAAGTGGAGGTGGTCTTTGAGGTGCACTCGACCCCATGGAATTCGTACTTCATTTGCATTTTCTCTTCTTTCCCTCTTGGAGTTCTTGCAATCTTCTTACCTTTTTTAGCTTTCTCCATTGGTCTCTCAGTTGGGTCCATAAATCTTGCACACAAAGCATGTAGTAAGTGCCTTGATAAATCGAGAGTGCAAAATTTTAGTTAAATCATGCCAAAGCATCATTAGATGCATTCACATATTCTTGAAAGATCATCACATTCATCAAATTCTATCATTCTAAGTTCGTTTGTGAATTTTTCAGATTTGTGGGTTTGGAGGTGTGGGTTTCTACTTGGCAGAAGTTGTCAGGGTGAATGTTGTTAGAAACGATGCTAGGAGGACAAAATTCCATAAGCAGAGTTCTTACAAGGAATTCTTGCAATGTTTAAACGTCAAGAAAATCTAGTGAAAAATCATTAAGTATGTGAGGAAATTCATGGTGGAAGCACTTGGAGCTATTCCCCTTGGTTAAATCAGCCTTTTTGGCTCATGCAGAGAATCAAGATGTGGAAGTCATTGAAGGGATTTTTGTTTTAGTCTTTCCATAAGAAATGGCCTAAGGAAGGCGATGTTCTGCAAGTGAGGTTTTGTAAGGCGGAACCCGCAATGGTGTTTTATGTAGTCAATTTCAGCTTAATATTTTTTGGCATGTAGGAAAAGCATGTTTCGTCATCTTTCTTGAGAACTTCATCATTTGTGAGTTTGCAAAAAGTGGGCATGCAGGAGCCGCGAGGTAGAGATCCATAGGATTTCTACTGTTAGGTAGTGGCTTGAGGTAGGTGGCGTTTTGCACATAGCAAACCGTAAAGGTGGACCTATCGAGACATTTTGACTTGTGATTTTTACCGATTATGCATTTTGCATATTGGCGGCAGTGATAGATGCAGGGTTGGTAGGGTGAGAGGCACAACCATGATGAGGCAGAGTTTTTCCACTGGATACCCACAGAGTAATTTATGTATTGGTCACTTACTTAGTGACTTTGGATGTTTAACTTAGCATGATGCTTGTGGAGGAAGTCAGTGCGGTACCCACCTAACGGGAAGCCATGTATGATAACTCAAAAATCGCAAGGCGGATGACCATCTAAATCATGTCGTTGAATGACGAACCAGGTGGGGCAGACTCCTGATGGTAGAAGTTCATAGAAGTGGACCCTCAAGGGTTTGACCTTAAATATTTTCAATGTTTTTCCCAACATTTCGCAAGGAAGGGATTCCCAAGAACTAACACACGAGAAGCCGTCATGTATTGGCCATAGGCAATGGCTTTGGCAGAGAGATGTCCCACTAAAAGGGACCTACGAAGATCACAATTTATCATGGAGATTCCCTTCAATCTTAACAATACTTTAAAGTGTGGGAGTGAGGAACACAAGGGGCTGTCATCATTTCTGCCAATTTGAACGTTATTCCAAGGATGGGTTTTCCTGATTGGAAACTCGCAAAAGGCATCTCAAGGGTTTCAAAGCCCAAGGTTTGCTATTACTGTCCAAACTTAAATTCACAAATTTTAATAGTTTTAAACCCTAACTAACAACCCTTAGCTAGTTTCAGTTCACAAAAATGAAAGGGAATACCCATACACACCTGCTACTGCGCGAGTGGAGAAGAAAGCCAAAGCTTGGGTTTTCAAATTCTTCTGCGCACGTAGCCACTTCTCTTGATCTTCGAATTTGAAATTTTCAAGTGAAAATGATAGGTGGACCGAGAGGTAAATATAGACAAATGAGCATTAATGGTCGCATTTGATTGTAGGTACGGAACGAGTGAGGTTGGTGGCAACAAGAAAATACTATCTACAGGAGACGTTGGGTGGGAGTCCATGCAGAGAGATTGAATGTGGAAGCCAGATGTAGAAATTTTGTTGCGGGACAATGCAAGAAGAATGCCACTAGAGATGGCAAAGCATGCACAAAATTTCACAAGGAGACACCCACACTGAAGGTCCCACCGATGACCATGGATGGAACGACTTCCAAGTGATGGAAACCCACAAGACAATTTCTGCAAAAGCTTAAAACTTCATGAAACTTGGGTGAGTGACCTGGTCAAGATGGATTTGGTAATTTTTAAGGCATATGACCATCCTAAGCTCAAAAATATGGGCACAAAAAATGAGGCAGACGCAATCCGACCTAACAGAAGCAAAACAAAAAGAAGGGGGGTCCCCGATTCGAGCGAGGCATGTGTGAAAAAGGCACAATAGGGAATTTAATATGTACATGGGTACCTAACATGGCTTCATTTTCTAGAACCCATCATCTTTTACATCCTCCTAAGCTATGCTTAAGGGGGGTTTAGGTGTAGGTTTTTATTTTCCTAGTGGGTTAATTCATTTTCCCTTAGTCCTGGGTTTTTCCTACACTTTTATTAAGCTTGCTTAGGATAATAAAGTGAGTTTATTACTAGGAGATAATTTTGTGGTGTCCCCTTCCTTAAAGGATGGAACCACTTTCCACTTTTGGTGGCATCCTCCACTTTTGGTGGTCCATCTCCACTTTTTGTGGTTGATTCCTATTGGTTGGATTTTCCACCTACCTCCTCTCCTAAGTTCTATATAAATCACTACCTATCTTGTATTTACATACTCTTGCATCCATTCATGCATATTTTAATTTTATCTTTTCAACTTGGAAGCTCTTAATACATTCTCTCATATTGACATTACATAATCTCTCAGAGTTCTGGTGTGCATTCTTTATGCTTTTCCAATTTATGTAGCTTTTATTTTCTCTTATAATGTTCTTGGGTTATTCAATCTATTTCAGTTTTCTAATAGTTTATCCCAAGAGTCATCACAAAACAAGTCATTGTTTCCATTCTTAACAATCCAAAAGTGACCTTTCTTAGTAAGTGAGGCTCTCTTTCTTAGAATATTCCATATTATGGATCTAGCTCTTGTGAGCACCATTTGAGATATATCAGCAACTTCCACCTCCCAAGTACTTGTAATTCAAAATCTGTACCCAAGGTTGATCTGATTTTTTACACCATCTCCAATATAGTTTAGTAGCTAAGACTTGGCAGTTAATTTTTGAGTTGTGGATACTAAGTCCTTCCAACTCCTTGGGACTACAGACTAAATCCCAACTAGGAAAGCTCCATTTTTTATTTTCCAAATTTCCAACCCATAACAAATTTCTAGAGAGAGCATAAAATTCTTTGAGAAAACACTTGGATGTCATTAAGATTGAAAACTAATAAATGGGAAGAAAATGGTGGAAATTTTTTAGAAGAGTTAGCTATCCTCTAAAAGAAATCCAACGAAAAAGTCTAATGACTAACTCTCAGGAAAAATCTATCGAAGATCTTATTTGAATGTATTTTTTTCATCCTATTGATGGAGAGAGGAATTCCCAAATAATCCATTGGTAACACCCCAATTTGAAAGTGAAGAATGTCAGCAATTTTGTGTTGAATGGATAAAGGAATGTTGAAGAAGAAAATTCTAGATTTATCCTCATTGATTTTTTTACCTAAAGCAAAGAGGTAAATATCTAGTACCTTTATGAAGGTCAATGCCTCTTCCACCTTAGCTACACCCATAAAAACTATGTCATCAACAAATCGGGGATGAGTTTGAGAGACAATATTTGATGCTCAAGACCAACCCTAAAGAAGATCCCAACCTTGAAATTTCTTTAATAACCTTCCTAAACCTTCAAGCATCAAGAGAAATAAATAAGGTGAAAGAGGATCTCCTTTTCTAAGACCTCTGGAGGTATAGAAGGTTATTGAAGAGATGTCATTGATTAGCACAAAAAAAGGAAGGTGTAACACAACTCATCACCCAATCAATCCATTCAGATAAAAATCCAAAGGCTTGGAGCATGTAATGAAGGAAAGACCATCTAACCATGTCATAATCTTTTGACATATCTAATTTAATGAACAAAGCCTTTGTTTAAGAAGAATACATAGAATGGATGGCTTCCATTGCAATAACAATACCATCTATAATGTTTTGAACTTTCAAGAAACCACCTTGCTCCGGGAAGATAAGAAAAGTTAAGCACCTCTTCAAACTTTCAGTAATAATCTTAGTGACAATATTAAAGTCACATTGCATAGAGATATGGGATGGAATAGGTCCAAGGAAGATGCTCCTTTTTTAGGGATTGCAGCAAAAAAGGTAGTATTCATGGCCTTCAACATTTGCTTACTACTTTGGGATTCCATAACCACATCTAAATATCCACTTTTAATATTTCCCAAAACTCCTAATAAAACTCAAAATTGGAAAACTATCTGGTCTAGGGGTCTTACCTTTTTCATCTAGAAAATTGTGGACTAAATTTTAGTGTAGGTTTTTATTTTCCTATATTTCTAGGTTTTTCCTACACTTTAATTAAGCTTGCTTAGGTTATATTATGTGAGTATTAGTGTGAGTGGGTGCAAGGTGTCAACATCTTCCATGGGAGTTACACTTTCCTATCTTAGGCTATTGTAGTGGGCTCTTCCCATTGGTCATATTTGCCACCTCTCCCCTCTCTCATAGTCTATTTATACTCACCTTGTTAGTGTGAAAGGGGTACTTTATCTAACTAGTTCATTCTTAACTAGTTCTCCACTAAAGTCCTCTTCACACTAGCTTAACTTTACATAGGGATAAGGTGGTTGAGTCTTTAATGACATGAGTTGTCACACCTCATAGGATTCCAACACTTGTCATAATTTGGTTGCATCTATATCTCCCCTTGACCTATATAACAAAGGAATTTCCTTTGTAATCTCAATTCTCAAGCTGAACATATCTTTGCTTTTGCATCCTCATAATGTTATTTTTCTTCTAGAGCATTTGCATTACTCTCATGGAGACTAACTTTGTGTTGCTATTTTGATCTTGTGTCATTTGCTTTCATAGTTTCATATCTATTTATTTGCACTATTTTTTTGGGTTATTCATCTTTTCAAATTCTAACATGGTAGTAGAGTAGGTATAGTGCAATATAGATTGTAGTTTCCTTATTTGAGATTTTTTTGGGGGGGCTAATAAGCTTTGTTGCAATTTTCTTCAAAATCTCGTATGTTTTCGAACGATTTGAAGAATCTAAAAGGATTTATGAAGATCCTATTAAAATTGCAGGTTTTAGCATGCCTTTGTTTGACTTGGGTAGTTGATTGAGCCTTTACGGGCCATTTTTTAATTTTTGGGGTCTTTTTTTTGTTGTTGGGAGCATTATTTTACACTAGATCCACATTTTCTATACAATTTAAAGAAAATACGCCATCTGGGTTTTGTTCGCAATAGAAAAAAATCATCTAGGTTGTTGCTAGTTTTTACATGCAGGTTATATATTTTGTAGAAACTAGATTAGAACATTTTAATAGACCCCCTCTCCATTGACAGTTGCAGATTTGAAGGCAGTTTTCAAATGCTTCATTCTCACTCATACTGACTTTGTTTCTCAAGCATATTTTTTTTATTTGGGCTATTTTATCATGCTATTTATACCAATGTAGGTGTTTTGTGGTTTTTATGCAATCATTTTTTAGAAATTGCAAATTCTCACTTGTGACACTACATAATTCTTGTTTTGGGAACTTTAGAGACTCATAACTTTCTCATACAATCTCAGATTGAGGTAATTATTTTTTTGAAAGTGCATGATTTTTTGAGTAGATTGCAATGGTGTTGTTAGTTTCACTTGGGTTAGCTCTAGTTTTATACTTTCAGCATACACCCAATGTGTGAGAATTTTTTTAAAGCATTGAGATCAAGATCACTAAGTATTATTGCTGGCAGAAGTTGTAAATGCACTAATTATAAAGTTCCAAATCATATTTGCTTGGGGGGGTTCTATCTTTGAGTTAAAAGGGGGGGTTGTCTTTTGTATGTTCTCTTCTTTTTAACATCTCTTTTTTGCATTTCTTCATCATGGATCAAACAAAAATACCCATATTAACTCCTTACAACTACTTTGAGTGGGAATCATGCATGGCAATCTACTTAAGGAAAGATGGATTACATAGGATAACAATGGGACTTGAAACTAAACCTGCTAAAGATGAAGATAAGCCTAAGTGGTTTAACAAATGTGACGAGGCCTATGGAACATTGTGTTTTTTTGTTTCTCATGATTTACTATTCTAGATTGAGTCTTTGAATTCACCAAATGAAATATAGACAAAGCTAGAAACACTATTTGGCACACAAGATTCAATGAGGGGTCATATGTTGGAAAATGAACTAATTAGTTAAAGTCCAGGAAATTTTGACACAATTCAAGATTTTTTAACAAAATTGAAATCACTAAGGCTACAGTTAAAACAATGTGGTATTGATAAGAAAGATAAACAATTGATTCTTAGTATTCTCTCTAAACTAAGTTCAAAATATTATGTCTTTGTTTCTACCTTCTATGCTACTAAGGGTGCACTTGGGACACAGTTCACTATGCCATCTTTGGATGATTTCGCTATCTCTCTCACACGGGAACAAGATAAGCTAATCCAGATGGGCACTCTTAAATCCTTTAAGTCGCATGCCCTAGCTGTTAACCAAGGTACAAAAGAACAAAAAGGAAAAAGTAGTAACAATAAGGATAAGAAGCAAAAGAATGGCAAGGAGAAAAAGGATCAGATTCTAGTTGCTTCAAAAGCAACCAATGAGACCCAATCTTCTAAGGGCGAAAAGCCTAAGAAAGAGAAAGTCAAATGTGCCTATTGTAAGAAACTCGGTCATGATGAGCACAAGTGGATCATTTGACACACATTCTTGAGAAGAATAATCCCAGTGTTCCTGATTCCATCAAACAAAGTTTAGAGGAGGGTTCTCACAAGGCCAAAGACAATAGTAAGGGGAAAGGAAAGGGAAAATCCCTTGTAGTTGTTGCTTCTCCACCATCCACATGGGTTCTTGATTCAGGTGCTTCACACCACATGACTTCAACTAAAGATGAACTTTAATCTATGGAGCCATGTTCTATGCCTTCCATTCTGATGGGTGATGACACTCCACTTGAGGTATGTGGGAGAGGGTCTGTTGATATGGGGGATGGCACATTTTAGGATGTTCTTGGTGTACCCTCATTATTAACTAATCTCCTATCTATCTATCAAATCACTCACACAGGTACAGATAAGAGAGTTGAGTTTACTCTTGATTCAATGGTGACTCGTGAGATGCAAAATGATTCTATAGTTGCAGTTGGGAGAGCAGATCATCAGTCTCAACTTTATTTGTTGTCTCACTTTGTTTCTGATCCCCCGTCAATTGTTCTACTCACTCATTCAGATGATGTGAATAATTTATGGCATCAACAGTTTGGACACTTGAACTATCGTTATTTGCAGCAACCCAGTAAACAAGATATGGTTACAAGATTTCCTACAGTTCACTTTTCTAAAGGTGTTTGTCATGGTTGCATTCTTGGAAAACATCCTGAAGGAAAAGCTTGGAGAGTCTCAATTCTTTTGGAGTTGGTACATAGTGATTTGTTAGGGCCATTTACCATCTTTCAGTAAAGCTCAACATGTTTTGACATTCATTGATGATTTCTTTAGGTGCACCATTGTGTACTTTCTCAAGCAAAAGTCTAAATTCTTGTATTCATTCTTGGAGTATAAGGATTTTGCAAAGAAACAAACTAGAAAATCTATCAAATTTTTGTGTACATATAATGGGGGGAATATTTCAACCATAGATTTGTGTAGTATTATGCTTTAGAGGGCATTTATTTGTAGCATACAGTCCCCTATAGTCCTCAGCAAAATGAAAGAATCGGTCCTTGAAAGAGATGGCTAATTGTGTGATTCACTCCAAGTCTTTGGCACCACCTTTCTGGGTAGAAGCCATTAACTATGCATGTTATATCCAGAAGCACATTACCCACAAAGTTGTGAAGGGTGTAACTCCTTTTCAAGCTTGGACCGGTTAAAAACCGTTAGTTAGGCACTTTCGAGTGTTTGGCTCTAATGCATGGGCTCACATTCCAATAGAGAAATGTAAGGTTATGGATCCACAGAGAAAGTCTTGCATATTTGTTGGTTACCCAGATGATGCCAAAGGCTATAGGCTTCTTCATCCTACCACACATGAGTTGTTCATTGAGAGGAGTGTTCAATTTTAGGAGAGTACTTCCAGTCCTTCTCTCGACACTTCTCCTACCACCATCAACTTGGATTCCTTGTATCATGATGATAGTTCTTCAGAGGTTCATAACACTTCAGATCATGATGAGGAGTCTTCTTCCTCCACTTCAGATGATGATAGTGATCATAAGGATGCATATAGTTCATCTTTAGAGGATGATTATTCTCCTCCAGATTCTCCTCTTTCTCCAACCATAGGGCCTCTTTGGGCTCGTCAGACTTTGCAGTTAGCAGGTGATTGGGTAGGGGATCCATTATATCACAGGAGAACAAGGTCATAGTTTTAGGATGCTCCACGTGCCTTTCTTGCTTTAGCTTCCGATCCACAGACTTTTCGGGAAGCTTCTAGTGTCCCCAAGTGGGATGCAGCCATGCAAGAAGAGTTCATTTCCTTGGAGAGGAACCACACTTGGGATCTTGTCCCACTTCCTAAAGGAAGGAAAATTGTTTGATGCAAGTGGGTATATCGAACAAAATATGTAGCAAATGGGTCAGTTGACAAGCATAAGGCTCGCTTGGTTGCCAAATGATTCTTCGAAGTTCTAGGGATTAACTACTCTAAGACATTTGCACCAGTCGCCAAAATGAATTCCATCTGACTTGTTCTTACCATAGCTACAACACATAGATGGGATGTTCATCAAATGGATGTGAAGAGTGCTTTTCTTCACATTGATCTTTAGGAGGAGATATACATGGAGCATCCAAAAGGGTTCATTCAAGATTCTTCACTTGTGTGTTGTCTTCAGAAGTCTCTCTATGGCCTCAAACAGTTCCCTCGGGCTTGGTACACCAAGATGGACTCCTTCCTTTTGACAGTGGGGTTCACTCAATCCCATTCTGATCCTAATGTCTACATATTGTAGCAGGATGATACTCACACCTTCTTGGTTCTCTATGTT
The DNA here is from genome assembly GCA_007258455.2 of Sequoia sempervirens. Taxonomy (NCBI): domain Eukaryota; kingdom Viridiplantae; phylum Streptophyta; class Pinopsida; order Cupressales; family Cupressaceae; genus Sequoia; species Sequoia sempervirens. Next base: position 21,577,461 of record VDFB02047230.1, on the reverse strand, counting down.
GATGACTTTTTAATCACAAGGAGTCACTCATCCACCATTCAAGCAATGAAAACTGCCCTTCATGATCAGTTTTCAATGTCAGACTTGGGCTTGTTGCACTACTTCTTAGGGATTGAGATTACTCAATCTTCCTCTAGAATCACTCTTGCACAATCTAAATATGCACTTGACATGCTCCAGAGGTTTCACATGGTTGATTGTAAGCCTACACCAACTCCATTTTTGTCAGGGGTCAAACTTGAAGCTAAGTGTTCTTCACCCTTGGTTGATGGCACTTTGTATCGACAACTTTTTGGTAGTCTCATCTATCTAACTCATACGAGGCATGAAATTTCATATGTAGTAGGCATGGTCTCTCGATTCTTGTAGGATCCACATGAGCTTCACTGGAAAGCAACTAAGCGGATTCTTGAATACATCAAGGGTACTCACAATTATGGGATTCATTATGTTGTGGGCATGGATTTTAACTTGGTGGGACACATATTCAAATTGGGCAGGTTATTCTCAAGATCATAAGTCTAATTTAGGGTATTGTTTCTCCCTTGGTTCTGATCTAGTTTGTTGGTCGAGCAAGAAGCAGTCTGCTATTGCTCTTTCATCTACAAAGGATGAGTATTAAGGAGCAGTTAATGCTGCTACTAAGGCCATCTGGCTTCAAAACATTATCACTGAGTTTGGAATTCCCTTCCAAAATCCCATAGTCATCCATTGTGACAACTAGAGTGCAATTCAGATCTCTCACAATCTAGTCCATCATCAGTGAACCAAGCACATCAAGATCCACATGCACTACATTCAAGAGTTGATTCACAGTGAGATCATTGATCTCAAGTACTGTTTGACATCACATCATACTACAGACATCTTCACCAAACCCTTCACTGAGAGTAAGTTCCTTCATTTGTAGTCTTTGCTTGGGGTGTGGTTGGTGTCATCCATGGGGGGGCTACTTAGTCCTTTTCTTTTTTCATCTCTCTTTTGGGGAGGAGTTTTATCCCACTAGGTTTTCTCCTTTTCTCCAGTTATGAGAGATTTTTCTACATTGCATTTGTACATGGGTGCCTAGCATGGCCTCATTTGTTGGGACCCATCTTCTTTTACATCCTCCTAAGTTGTGCTTAAGGGGGGGCGTTAGTGTAGGTTTTTATTTTCCTAGTTGGGTTATTCATTTTCCTATATTCCTAGGTTTTTCCCACACTTTAATTAAGCTTGCTTAGGTTATATTATGTGATTATTAGTGTGAGTGGGTGCAAGGTGTCAGCATATTCCATGGGAGTTACACTTTCCTATCTTAGGCTATTGTAGTGGGCTTTTCCCATTGGTTGTATTTTCCACCTCTCTCTTCTCTCATAGTCTATTTATACTCACCTTGTTAGTGTGAAAGGGGTACTTTATCTAACTATTTCATTCTTAACCGATTCTCCACTAAAGTCGTCTTCACACTAGCTTAACTTTACATAAGGATAAGGTGGTTAAGCCTTTAATGACGAGTTGTCACATCTCATAGGATGCCAACACTTGTCATAATCTGGTTGCATCTATCTCTCCCCTTGGCCTATATAACTAAGGAATTTCCTTTGTAATGTCAATTCTCAAGCTGAATATATCTTTTCTTTTTCATCCTCATAATGTTATTTTGCTTCTAGAGCATTTGCATTACTCTTGTGGAGACTAACTTTGTGTTGCTATTTTGATCTTGTGTCATTTGCTTTCATAGTTTAATATCTATTTATTTGTACTAGTTTTCTGGGTTATTCATCTTTTTAGATTCAAAACTGAAGCTCCTCTAGAGAGATAGGGGCATAAAGTTGAACATTCATGTTAGTAGTCACTAGCAAAGGGATACAATCCAAAATGAAACTATCACAGATACTATCTTAGAGGCTTGGGTTAGAGAATAAAGAAGATAAATGATTGCCAGCTTCTCCAAAAATATCTCAAAATGTAGATAATTGATTTCATTGAGCCAAAGTAAGAGAAACTAAGGCATTTCCACTTCTGTGATCCTTGACCAAACTATGAAAAAATAAGTGTTCTCATCACCTTCCTTAAACTAGCCAATCCTATATTTTTGTTTCCAAAAGATCTCCTCCCTTAGCTCCTATTTTGATAGTTCCTTGGCATAACAGGTTTCTTTACGAAGAAAATTCATCATACATGTTTTTAATTTGGAAAGTAATTCTTTCTATATTTTCTTGAATCTTCTTTTTTTATTTGGAAAATGTTCCCACAAGAGAACCTATTCCAGATTTTGAGCTTGTGCTTAACATATTGAAGACATTTGAAAAAGGAGTACATGGATGTGTCATAATCCGGTTTACCCTCCCTCCATTGACCTTCTATAAGATGGAACAAATTTGGGTCACAAAGCCACATCAATTGGAATTCAATAAGGGGTTTCTTAGGTCTCATGATCACAGAGAAGTGAAAAATAATGGGACAATGGATAGATCCCTTCCAACGAAGGATCTCAAAGTAGGAAGACCAGCTATTACCAATCCAAAAATTAGAAACAATAAATCTATCAAGTCTTTCAGAAATTGAGTCATCCCCACATCTATAGTTTTTGCATGTGAAGGTTTCATTTCAAGGCATCATGTCCACTAGGTTAAGAAAGGAGATATTATCCCTTAACAATGTAGAATTTGGGCCCAAGTGCTCAATCCCTCCTCTTTTCTCATCTAAACCTATGATAGCATTAAAATCCCCTACTAGGATCAAAAGAAGAGCAGGAATAGTAGAGTGAATAAATCGAATATGAGACCAAAGTGAGACCTTACCTAGAAAATTAGAAGGAGCATACACATTCATAAGAAGTTTTCTCCAAATTCAAAACAAGAAACCTCCATGGAGATTTATCGCTTATTCCCAACCCACCAGGATGGAATGACTCTACATGGGTTCTATAGACAAGCCACCCCACCTAAGGATCCCTGAGCACCTATATTGATGCATTTCCCTCCTTTCCAAATTTTTGAAGATACCATCACCATGTCTTTGTAGGATATCTTAGCTTCTTGGATGAAAACAACATCAAAATCTCAAGCAATATTTTGTTTGGTAGAGCTACTCAGACCCCTTGCATTCCAAGATATAACAATCATTTTGGGGGGTTAGAGAAATGGAAGTCTAGTCTCCTCATTTCCTCAAATTCCACTAATTATTCCCCTATTAATTTAACCTTTTCATGATATTTTTTCTCCCTTCCTTCAATTTTTTATCAGTAATTCCATTTTTAATGGGCTTCTAAAGTAGACCTAAAATAATGGGAGTCTTTCTTTTGCCATCTTTTTCATTTGACTACCTGATTGTTTCAACAACTTCAATGACCTCGTTAGCCTCTATAGGATATTTTGAGGCCAAAATAACAACTGTAGTTTCAAAGTGAACTTGAGGGGCCTCTTGTAGTAATTAATTAGAGTAAAAATAAATAGGGGGAGGGCATCCCTTCTCAACAAGTGGATTTTGAAGATCCACCTCAAGGCTTTGAGAAGGAATAAGGTCAAGATTTGTAGGATAGGCATCTTGATCAACCATATTTTATTGCTCACCATTAACAGCTTCTTCAAAACTTTCTAGAACATCAAATCTATTACCAAAGTATGCTTGGAGGTTACCTTTAGAGTAATGATAAGAAGATTTAGCCTTGTTTTGGGACCTCACAGGAATGAAGCCATCAGGGTCTAGAAAATTGGAGTTCAAATTGTATTTCCAAGCCTCAGGGGTTGGAGGATATTGAATAGGGCTTGATTTGGACCAATTCATCTATAAATTCCCATACTCATGACATATATGAAAATTGAATGGAAAAAATTCATAATTAACTTATTGGATCCAATTCATGCTTTGTAATCCGATCTCTGAAGAATCAGGAAGAGGAATTTTCAAATTGGTTTCAACATAAATATGGGCGAAGGTGGCTATCTTCTCATCAAAGGTTTGGCAAGAAGGACCAACTAGTTTCCTAATGATAGCAGTAATGGATTGAAGAATGTCAGCAAGCTAGAATTTAATAGGGAGTCTCAAGAGATTAATCCACATAGGAATTTTAGATGGAAGCTCTTCAACTGGATCAAATCCCACATGCCATGGTTTGATGAAAAGCCCCACTTTCAAAAACCTTGGTTTGATCTACCATTCATGAGAAAACCACAAAAAAAATACCCATCTACAACCACAATAATTTCCAAATCACCCTCCAAAGACCAGTTATTCCTAACCCATGATTCTAAGAAAGACAAAGTAATTCTTAATCCCATAAATTTAAAAATGAGAGAATGCTCTAAAAAATACAAAGTATATTCAACAATGGATTCTGGATTTATAACAAGATCGGGATGATCTTGATATTTTTCCAAACATCCATTTGGTTTAGGATGGAAACTCGAGGAGTTACTTGATCCCATTTCCTAAGTCACATGCAAGAGAAATTTTACCACATCCACATGAGTTGAGGAAGTCTCATCACAACTCAAATATTCTTTGAAAGATAGAGAAGGGGGTCCCATGGACCCCCACTCATCTCCATGCTAATAAAGACTATGAGAAACTAAAAAAAATACAGCAAAAAATTGAACTCTACACCCACGCCAAAAAGAAGAACTAACAAAACAAATAAAAACACGAAGATTTATTACATGTCATCTCCCTTCTACCACAGAGACTAGCCCATCCCATGGAAGGGCATGCAAGCCCAGCATGAGAGATGAGAGGTAGATCGGCCTCAAGAAACCTACATAGCAAGCTAGGCCACTCGTGCCATGCCCATGCCCGCCCTCTTCATCACCCGATCGAGTCTTCGTTGGTTGGGTGGATCTTGTAATCGAAAAATGAAAATCATTTTTGTGTGGCTATAAGTGGCATCTAGATTATTACCCTCAAAATCACTTGCTTCTCCCATCGATTTTCTATGAATATTCATATTGTTGTCCATCTTGTGAAATTGATCTTCAAATCAAATTTATTTCAACTTGACCCTTGAGGTTATTTTTCACATTCATTCTACTATCTCTTTCTACCATGCTATTATGTTCTACAACAAATTATGTAGGGGTGATTTAGTCTCTAAAATATCTACATATTGTCTTTGTTTCCTAATATCCCTCAAGTGATATTTGGTTTCTTTGCCACTATGCTTCATAAGACTAAAACATGTAAATTTGAACTTTGAACACAAAGGTTGGCAAGATCACTAGCTCTAATACCATTATAATATCCCAAGCCAATACAATAATAAAAATATGATTCTTAACCTTTCACAAGCACTTATTATTTGAATAACACTATCAAACCTATCATTCACTTAGATCTTAGATAACTCGGATAAGAATTATTATTTATGCATCAACAATATCATCATTTCAAATAAAAAATGACAAAAATAACTCGAAATCTTCTTATTATAATGAACAACAAATAACAGGTGTAAATCAAGATCTCTTTGTTATTACAATAATGGTTGTATTATACTCAAATAGTTCTACAATACAATAGTACAAAATAAATTCATACCGATAGCTATAGAAAATTGGATCAATATAACTTAGCTAGAGTTTGCATCCAATGAATCTTAAATATGAACTCTATATGAGATTCTCCTCTAAAATCAATAGGTTTTTCATCCTATGATTCCCGCGCTCAAACACAAGTTTGAATAATGATCATGAGTGGGAAAGATTCCACTTTGAATGTGATCATCCCAAAAAAAGACTATTGGAGTAATATGATATGTGCTAAGAGGAGAATACAAACATAGGTAAATATATTAGGAATTAAAGGTTGGCCATATCACAAGACTCAAATTATAGGACGAGGCATCAAGGGTCAAGCAATGAGCATGCTAGTAAGGGAAAGTATGAAATTGTAATAAGGAAAATGGAAGAGAAGAGTTGGAGCAAAAAATTACTTAGGAAAGGAAAAAACACAACAAAAAAGGAAGACATAAGTAGAAACCTACTATCTATATACTTAGATTGACTAGAAATTGAACATGATAGTACTTTATCAACTTCCATGCAAAATATGCCATCTTGCACATTATTTGATGTTTGAAAGACAACTCAATCACTGTGAGCCCAAAACATAAGGGAAAAGTACATGGATAGGTGATTTTCACTATTATATTTACCTCCACTGTGACGTGTACATATGTGAACTACTATAATTATGCATGTCAAAGTAAAATAAAGCAATCAATGTGGAAATTAAATATTTCTCAAACCTCCAAAGGATATATATATGCCCAAAGTACTTATATATGGACTTCAATCACATGTGATCTCCTTCCCACAAGTACTCCATCAAAATATTGAAAAATATAAAAAAACATGCAATGATAGTGCAACTAACCAAAAATTTAAAATAGGCACTAACTATAAATTGCTTGACAAATAATAGTTTAATGAGTATAATTAATACAAATAAGGGTGGATGAATAAAAGAACATGATAGGCCAAACCTCACCCTTAAAAAGAAATGAAAATGCTAAAATATAGATGAGTAATGTCATGTAAAAAATCAAAGAACATGTTTACAAAATCTAAAAAAATATGGTATTAGAAGTTCTAGAAAATTGAATGAATTTTATGTTTTGAATAATTTCAATTAGTTTTGTGAAAGTAGATCTTTCAAAGTGACACTACTAACTTTTGGAATAAATAAGGAGTGGGTTTTATTCTATTTAACCTAATTTTGAGAAAAAAATAATATATTTTCATCAAACCTTATATATAAGTAAAGGACACATAGGTAGATATATATTTTTATGAAAATTTTTATTATGAAATTTATAAATATAAAAAACATTTTTCTTTTTGACCTTATATGGTTAAAAAATATGAAATTAAAATAAAATATAGACCTATAAGTGATGAATCCTAGAGTGTGACAAAACTTTTAAATTTGAAAAATGATACATGGTTTTGTAGGTTCCCAAAATTATACAAGGAGACATGAGGCAAGTCTAACACATGACCCACATGGCATGAATAGATTTATTCTAACTTGATAAAATTTTCTTCATCATTTCTAGCCCCTTGTATGCATTTTTTAGCTCCCATATTGGGTTTCAATTATTTGTGCATTTTTTTAAAAAAATTGTCAATCTTTAGTAGTAGGGTCACCTAAGAAACTTTCTACCCAAAAGGGCCGACCCTATCATATTTTCTGGAACCATATTTTAGAACACCCAATAGGGAAAGATGAAAAAAATAGCACAATAGTAAGTGCCACCACATGGAAAAACTCAAGAACTTCTTGTAGTGTAACAAGAAGGTGCAGTTCATGATATTTATGAGGGGCCTTAATCTCATTCTACAAATCATATTTTAAATCCTTCACCTCCTTCCTATATAGGTTACACCTAAAAAAGAGTCCCTTATCCACATATAATATCACCTCACTCTACTTATCCACAACCAAGTCTTGCCAAAAGACATAGGAGAAACATTGGTAGGGAGCAGTTTAGTATTGGTACTATGTTTGAGCTCCATAATTGAGAAGAGGTAGAGAACTTACAATACATCACATAAGAGTTCTCAAAGGTGGTAGAAATTTTCAAGGCTCAACCAAATATAAAGAGAAAAAAATTATACCATGTCAGTGGATGTGCAAGGGCTGATAATTGCACATGTACCAACTTTAGTGATAGAAAAATAAGAAAATGTGCAGCCAAGAGACTACCAAATTCAAATAGTTAACCTAGGCCATAAAACATGAGAGTGATATAAATATTCTCTCCAAATAACCATTTATATAATCTTGGGTTGTATGAGCAAAGATGAAAACATAAAATAAGATATCAAGACCCAAGTTAGTGAGTTATCTACCTATATTGAATACATTGTAGGTCTTGTAGATACAAATGCACTAGGATTTAAGGAAAGAAATAAAGAGATATAGGAGGATAATTGAGTGACACTCTTTGGATGAATTCCTTAGTCTCTAGGAAGTATATTGATTCATGAGGTCATCAATTCTATCAAAAAGTGAGTGATGAAGATAGTGCCAAGGTTAAGTGTGAAGAAACTCTTGATGAATAGTTTTTCACATTGGATTATCTTCTATCAATTTTATATAGAATGGATAGGGTGTCATTCATATACCTAAAATGAAAGGAATTTATTGTTGGAATATTTTTGGTGTTTTCATTGATGTCAACCCCTATTATTGGAGTTATTAGATGCTTGAATTTGTTAGTGTTGTCATTGTTGTCAACTTTCAATATAGATGTGGAGGTTGTTGGAGCCTACTTGTGTTGGTGAGATTGTTGGTAGTATGGATGTGTTATGGTTAACATGAAGTTTTGAATATGTTGTAGATGTGTTGAAGAAGTGTTTGTAGTGTTGTTGATGGAGTTGGTTCACTTCGTTTCTAAGTGCTTTTGAGAAAATATGAATAAAAGAGATTGCAGTGTGATAGAGTGGTGTTCAGTGTTGTGCTTCACATTTCTTCATGGTTGAAGATACGATTGTGAAATTTGGATGCGATGATTAGAGGTATTCAAAGGTGTTATATCCATAGTTTCAGGTTCTAGATCATACAATAATGAAATTTTTGTTCACCAGTGTATGTGCCTATGTGTGTGCCTGTGAAGAAGGTTGTTTGGAAGAAATGAGATTGCTCTACATTTCTCTGCATTGAGGTTTCTTGTCTTGCTGATTTTGGAATGTGCTTATATTTTTTGTAACTTCCTTCCCTTGATGTTTTAGGTATTGAGGTGTTCTACAAGGTTGGTTAGTCAATTGTGTTATGCGGTAATGTGTCTAGTTGCACAAAATAATGGTGTTCTTAGTTTTAGGTGGTTGTGGTAGATTTGTTGAATATTTTGAGGATTTTGGAATATTTTGAGATGTTGTGTGAATGTTGTGAATTTTTTCTATGTGGTATGCATGACTTGAAGAAGTGTGTGTGTGTTCTTGTAGTGTTATCTTAAGTTTGGTCGACCTAGCATGCTAGCACTATTTACAGAGATACTTCATGGATTGTGGATGTGTTGAGTATCATGATGATGTATATTTGGGTCCTAGTGAACCCTTAGTGTGGTTGTCCACTTCTTTCCACCGTAGAAGTGTTTGGTATCAACCTATTTTATAATTGCACATTTGAGGTGTATAGCCGGCCTTGGAGAATGTTTTCAAGGTTGTTGATGGTATAAATACAAGGTAGATTGTTCAAGAATTGTGTGTGGTGTGTTGTGGTGAAAAATGTGATCAAGATTTGTGATGTGAGTGAAAGCTTTGATGACTAAGGCTACCTAAAGCAGTGAGTAGAAGGTGTCTACATTTTCAATGTACCTGAAGTTACTAAAGGTGGTGAGTTGAAAGTTGTGGTGGATCTTCATGTTGCTCTAAGATGGAATTCTCTTTGTAATAGTTTATTTCTTTCTTCTTTATAATCCATAAGTGACCCATTGGTAGTGATCCCTCCGACAGTGAGCCTATTATATTCGGTATTGCAATTCATTTATATAGGGAGCTAATCCTCACCATGTTTTTTTTCCTTCTTGGTTTTTCCACATAAATTTGGTGTTCTTATGTGTTTGGATGTGTTTGCATTACTGTTTCATGTGTTTACATTTTGTTAGTGCATGATAAGGGTTTAATGGTTGATAAGAGCTTGAAAAGATATTGAGGGTTTGAATGTTTTGATGTACAACTAATTCACCCCCTTTCATTTGTCATGTGTATCTAACAATTGGTATCAGAGCAAGGTTCCTTGGAAGAAGCTTAACTGCTTGAGGTAGATCCAAATGGTGCACAGGAAGGAGGCTCTATTGTTTGATGGGATGAATTATGCATTTTAGAAAACCAGGATGGAAGGTTTCCTTGTTTCCCTAAGGTTAGGAGTTTGGAAGTCAATTGAAGATGGATATACTATTCCTACTAATGGTTTGATAACATGATGATGAGATAGAAGAATACGAGAACAATAGAAAAGAAAGGAATGCTCTTTTGAGTGGTCTTGTTGATTCAGAACTTGTGAAGGTTATGGGCTACAAATCTAGTAAATAAATTTGGAAGAAAGAAAGTATCTATGAAGGAGATGATAAGGTCAAGCAAGCAAAGATGCAAAACTTGAAGACTAAGTTTGAAGCCCTAAGGATGACAGAGGATGAATATACCACAAGCTACATGCATAGAGTGGATGAATTTATCAATTTCATCAATGGACTTGATGGAAAACTGGAATAAAATGAGGTAGTAAAGAAGTTATAAAGAACTCTTCCTAAATTGTATAGTTCTAAAGTTTTTGCTATTGAGGAAGCTCAAGATTTAGATCATTATTCTAGAGATTAGTTGTTTGGCGCTTTAACTAATTTTTAATTGAGAGAGTTTGGTCAAAATGATTCAAGAAAAGATACTACTTTTAAAGCTAGCAAGAAAAATAAGAATGATGAACCAAATCTAGATGATCTTGATGAAATAGAAGCAAATTTTGTTAGAAGATTGAAAAATGGCACTGGAAAATATAGAGGTAAGTTACCTTTCAAATATTTTCACTATGGAAAGATAGGTCATTATGCTTCAAGATGTCCAACCAAAGTTTTAAATGACAAATATAAGGATAATAAAGGTAAATCTTTCAAGATAAGTTTTTATGTTAAAGAAGATGCTAGCATTTCTGATGATGAATCTGACTACCTAGATGATGAAAATGATGAATGCTTTTTCATGGCTCTGAATGTTGGAACTAATTATATTGACTCTAAAAGATGTATGAAGAAAATTGTCCCAAAAATAGGTCACAAAATCAAAGGGACTATGGTGACTTCTTTTCATGCTAGAGAGGAGAAAAATCACTGGATAATTGATAGTTGATGCTTAAATCATATGACAAGTGATAAGAGTAAGTTTTTTAAAGTTGAGAATTTTGAAGGTGATATTGTTAAGTTTGGTGATGATACATCTGTTAAGATATGTGAAAAAGGTTCAATTAGTTTTGATGGAAAGCATAACACAGATGATGTTCTTTATGTCAGGGGTCTTTGGCATAATCTTCTGAGTGTAGGTCTTGTATTTAAGGATGGTGGTTGTGAAATTAGAAAAAGGAAGCTTTGGAACTCTGGTTGTTGTTGGAACAAGGACATATGGGAATTTTTATCAACTCAAAGGTGTTAATGGTAGGTGATTTATGACTCAAATCAAGGAAAGTTGGCTATGGCATAGAATAATTTGTCACATCAATTTTGATAGTCTAGTGAGGATCAGCTCTACTCAAGTTGTGAGAGATCTGGCAAGAATTATAAAGCCTTTCAATGTAATTTGCAAGGAATGTGGGTTGGGAATCAAATAAGAAAGAGGTTCAAAATCAAATAATATTCTACCGCATGACCTTTGGAGTTGGTGCATACAGACCTATGTGGACCTAAAAGAACAAGAAGCTTTCAAGGTGATAGGTATTTCATGTTGTTAATTGATGATTACTCTAAGATGACTTGGGTAACTTTTCTTAAATAAAAAATAGAAGCTCTAGACAATTTTAAAGCATTTAAAGCTATGGTTGAGAATGAAATGGATATGAAAAACAAGTGCTTAAGGTTTGAAAGAGGTGGAGATTTTACCTCTAATGAGTAACAATTTTTTTGAAGAGAATGGAATAAAGAGGAATTTTTCAACTCCTAAAACTCCTCAACAAAATGGAGTTGTGGAAAGAAAGAATAGGATAGTTTAGGAAGCAGTAAGGAAAATGATAAAGGAAGAAAATATACCAAATGTCTATTCGAGAGAATATATTCACACTGTAGTATACATACTCAATAGAGTACAAGCAAGAGTAAATAGTTCAAAGACTCCCTATGAACTATGGTATGGAAGAAATCCTACTGTCAAATATTTGAATGTTTGGAAGCAAATGTTATATCAAGAGAGATGAAGAAAATTTGGGAAATTTTGATGCAAGATTAGATGAAGGAATATTTTTTGGATATTCTACAAGAAGCAAGGCTTACCTTTGCTACAACAAGAGGCTAAAGAAGATATTTGAAAGTGAAGTGTCAAAGTAGATGAAGGACCACATAAAATCTCAATACTAATAGAAGGATATGAATCTAATGACTCCTCTTATAGATAAGAAGAAAAAGAAGAAGAAAAGGAAAAGGAGATGCATTTGTTAAAGAGGAAGAAGCTCTGGAAAAGATTCTTAAGACTCCTAAGTATGAGCAAAAAGATCATTCTAAAGATCATATCATTGGTGACAAGAGCAGAGGCGTGTTGACAAGAAGAAAAGTTGTTATGATAGAAGAACAAGTAAATTTGTGTCTACTTTCCAAAGTAGAACCTAAGATAGTGATTGAGGCATGTAAGGATGAAAATTAGACCAAATCAATGGAAGAAGAATTGATGCAAATTGAGAAGAATCATACTTGGGAATTAGTCCCAAGACCAACAAATAAGAATGTAATAGGAACTAAATGGGTATCCCAAAACAAAATGAATGAGAATGGAGAAGTTGTTAGAAATAAGGCTACACTTGTGTGTAAGGGATACTCACAAGTGGAAGGAATATATTTTGAGGAAACATTTTCTCGAGTGGTAAGAATGGAGCCCATTAAGATTTTTTTGGCCTTCCCAGCACATAAGGACTTCAAGGTTCATTAGATGGATGTGAAGTCTACATTCTTGAATGGTGAGTTGGAAGAAGAGGTATACATTGAACAATCAAAAGGCTTTCAGTTATCATAAAATCTTAATATGGTTTTCAAATTGAAGAAAAAATTGTATGGATTCAAGCAAGCTCCTAGAGCTTTGTATGCAAGATTGGATAGGTACTTGTTGCAGTAGGGATTCAATAAAGGAACACAAATAGTAATCTTTACTTTAAAATTGAGAAGGATCAAATCTTGATTATGGTTTTATATGTTGATGATAGAATTTTTAGAGGAAATGAGGCAATGTGCAAGAAGTTTGTAAAAGAGATGTAGAATGAATTTGAGATGCCAATGTTTTGGGAGATGAATTTCTTCCTTGGGCTACAAATTAGTCAGAAAAAAAAGGAATATTCATTTCATGGTCAAACTATGTCAATGAAATACTTGGAAGACTTGAAACTGGTATGTACTCCTATGGTTATTAGTTGTAAGTTGATCAAGAATGATGAATCTCCTAAGACTGGTCAAAGCAATTATAGATCAATGATTGGTGGATTGTTATATCTAACTTCTACTAGATCAGGTATCATGCATGCAGTTTCTCTTGTGGTCATATTTTAAGAAGATCCTAGAGAGTCACATGTGGCAATAGTAAAGAGAATATTCAGATATTTGCAAGGCACTCCAAACTATGGTCTATAGTATCCAAAGGATACTAATTTATGTTTAAGTGCCTATACTGATGTAGATTGGGTAGGTTTTTTGGATGATAGAAAAAGTACAAGTGGAGGTGATTTCTTTCTTAGAAGCAAATTGGTTTCTTGGCTAAGAAAAAAATAGGATTCAATATCTTTATCTATTACAAAGGTGGAGTATATTATTGTAGAATCTTGATGCACACAGGTGTTGTGGATGAATCAATCATTGAAGGATATCAAAATATCATATAATGAACCTATTTATATCTTGTGTGATAATACAAGTGATATCAATATATCAAATAATTTGGTGATCCATTCAAGGAAAAAGCATATCTCGATCCGGTATCACTTTCTAAGAGAGAAGGTTACAAAAAATGAAGTAAAGTTGGAATATGTACCTACAAAGGATCAAGTTGTAGATATTTTTATAAAGGCTCTTCCTAAAGATACTTTTGAGTATCTTTGGTAGAAGTTAGGGGTTATTTCCCCTCCTTTCAATTAGATTCATAAGTGTGTGAATCTGTCCAGGAAGAATTTTAAGATACATTCTTGGTCCTGGATCGATGTTGAAGGCTACCTCTCAGGGGATCAGGTAGTAGTGATCTTGATTGGTACAGTCAGATGGAGCATATTTTGTGCTCCTAAGGGGGGGTGTGCAGAAAAGAGAGTGCACTCATGGAGAGATCAATTTTTTTTAGGTATTCCCCTTTGGGGTGTTGACAAAGAGGGAGAGAAAAAGTTGGTGATGTATGCAAATGTCAAAGGGGGAGAATAGAAAAGAAAAATCCTATGCAAGTAATATGTCAGAGGTTTTGGTGTTTCCCTTTGACATTGATGTCAAAGGGGGAGAGTGTTGTTTGAAAAAAAAAAGAGGGAGAGCTACTGAAGAAGTGTGTTTTGGAAAAGGGGAGAATGAAAATATGAAGAGTGAGAGATGCTCCAGTCAGGGGGAGTACTCCTTGTTGCAAAGTTGTTGTTGGTATACTTTTGTTGTTGATTATTTTTTAGAATTGGTATTGCAATCAATGGAAAAAGGGGAGATCATTGAAAGCTTGTTGGTGTTGTCATTGATGTCAACCCCTAGCATTGGATTTATTAGAATCTTGAAGTTGTTAGTGTTGTCAACACAATATTGTTGGTGTTGTCATTGCTATCAACTTTTAATATAGTTGTGGAGATTATTGGAGCCTACTTGTGTTGATGAGATTGTTAGTAGTATGGAATTGTTGTTAATATGAAGTGTTGCAGATGTTGTAGATGTGTTGAAGAAGTGTTTGTAGTGTTGCTAATGTAATTGATTCACTTGGTTTCTAAGTGCTTTTGAGGAAAATTGAATAAAAGAGATTACAATGTGATAGAGTGGTGTTCAATGTTGTGCTTCGCATTTCTTCATGGTGGAAGATATGCTTGTGTAGTTTGGACATGATGATTAGAGGTATTCAAAGGTGTTATATCTAGATTTTCAAGTTTTGGATTATACGACAGTGAAAGTTGTGTTCACCAATGTGTGTGCCTATGAAGAAGGTTGTCTGGGAGAAATGAGATTCTTCCACATTTCTCCACATTGAGGTTTCTTGTCTTGTAGATTTGGGAACATGCTTATATTGTTTGTAACTTCCTTCCCTTGAGGTTTTAGGTGTTGAGGTGTTCTACAAGGTTGGCTATTTAGTTGCGTTTTGTGGTAGTGTGTTTGGTTGCATAGAATAATGGTGTTCTCAGAACTTAGGTGGTTGTGTTAGAGTTATATAATATTTTGATGATGCTGGAATATTTTGAGGTGTTTTGTGGATGTTGTGAAGTGTTTCTATGTGGTATGTGTGACCTGAAGAAGTGTGTATGTGGTCACTTGTAGTGTTAGTTCAAGTTTGGTCAACTTGGTGTGCTAGCGCTATTTACAGAGGTACCTCGTGGATTTTGGATGTGTTGAATAGAATGTTGATGTATATTTGGGTCCTAGTTAACATTTGGTGTGGTTGTCCTTCACTTCTTTCCACTGCAGAAGTGTTTGGTGCCAACCTATTTTGTAATTGCATGTTTGAGGTGCATAGCTGACCTTGGACAATGTTTTCAAGGTTGTAGATGGTATAAATACAAGGTAGATTGTTGGAGAATTGTGTGTGGTGTGTTATGGTACAAAATGTGATCAAGAGTTCTGATGTGAGTGCGAGCTTTGATGACTAAGGCTACCTAAAGTAGTGAGTAAAAGGTGTCTACATTTTCAATGTACCTAAAGTTACTAAAGGCAATGAACTTAAGGTTGCAGATAGTGAAGAGTTGTTGTGGTGGATCTTTCTATTACTCTAAGATGGAGTTCTCTTTGTAGCAGTTCATTTATTTCTTCTTTCTAATCTGGTAGTGAGCCATTAGTAGTGAGCCCTTCTTTCTTTTGGGTAGTGAGCCCTCTGATAGTGAGCCTATTATATTCGGTATTGCAATTCATTTATATAGTGAGCTAATCCTCATCATGGTTTTTTCCCTTCTTGGGTTTTCCATGTAAATTTGGTGTTCTTATGTGTTTGGATGTGTTTGCATTATCATTTCATATGTTTACATTCTACTAATGCATGATAAGGTTTTAATGGTTGGTAAGGTTTTAAAAAGATATTGAGGGTTTGAATGTTTTGATGTACAACTGATTCACCCCCCCCCCCCTCTGAGATGCAATAATGGTAAAGATTAATATTTTGTTGAGATTTTTGCTTGTACCTTATGTGAGTGGTCCAAAAAACTCATCCCTGCTACTATAATACTTTTTTTTAAAATAAATTTTTAAATAAGAATCTAATAGAGGAATTAATTAATGAGATGATGAGGATAAAAGGAAACATCAATGTCCTTTAGGGGAAATTAGGTCATATGAATGAGGTGGTGGAGAAAATCAAGAAGAACCTCTTTTTGAAAAGGTTTCATGTCCAATATTTTGGTGCTTCCAACCTCACTTATATTTTGGAGCCACTAGATAATTACAAGGATTCATTCATAAAGGAGTGGTAGTGGAATAAAAAACATAACAACATGGCAATGATGACCTAGGCACTCATCTTATTCTTCGTCTTCTTTATTCTCTAAAATATTGTAATAAACCACTCTAAAATTATGTATGTTTAATAGTAATAATTTGTTAGGCTCAATCATAATAAAATCATTTAATTTAATTTTGAAGCCTATGGATTAAAAAATTTAATGTGACTTGTGAATTTTGGGCCCAAATATCAATTAAAAATTTGTGTTGACTAGCTCTAAGAGATTTAATTTTGGAAACCCATGATAGGTATATATGTAAATGTCAAGAAAATTGTAAAGGGTTCTATGTTTTAGAAGGAGCAAAGGACAAATGAAAATTTCATTGTAGTTCTCTTGCTAGAAGTTGTAATTTTCAAACTAATAAAGATCATTTCCTAGTTCTTGTGATCATTCTCTACCTTGGTGGTGATGTATTTTATGTTTTTATATTTTTTAATTTCAATTATTTAGCGAATTTTTAATAAATTGATTAAAATTTTATATCATTCATGATGGAATTATGAAGTATAATGTAGAATTTGGGCATGGAATATAGTGGTTTTATGCTTTTATTTATATTTTTCATAAAATTCCTTAGAATTTTACATCTATAATGTTAATGATATGGTGTGATACTAAATATAGTATTGTAGGTTAATTGAATTTCATCATATATTCTAAATTAAATGATTAAAAGACAAGTGTAAAGCTAGCCATTTATTTATTTATATTCCTAAAACTCTAACTCCTTTTTTATCTTATTTTTTCAAATTATTAGAGTGGGATTAGATTAGGAGAAATGTCATTTAATGTCTTGAATTGATTATTATCTACAAGAAAAATTTAACATATTTGATACATGAAATTATCAATTTTTAATATCTTACTAGCACAAACCTCTTGAGGAAATAGGTCATAGTATCCACTTAAAGCTACTTCAACATTTTCATGACCTAGAAACCAAGACATTGGAGGTGATTTATTTATAGATCAATTGTATTTTTCGGATAATTGAAATGATCCTCATTTCGTGCTTGTGTTGGATGTTTCAAATTTACCCTTAAAAATTTCTTTATTATATACTTGGCATCAAATGCATCTAAATGTGTGTGGTTGATGGATTCTAAAGCTTCCTTAACAATGGTAGTTTTTAAAGTATGAAGAGTATGATGGAGGGAAATTTAATAGTGGTGATGATTCTCATTTTATTATTCTTATTCACGGTATGGTCCATAATAATTATAGATTCTTCGTGAGAAGGTAGGAATGTGGTTTTTTTATTACAAAATATCTATATTTTTTATTATAGTTGTGTTGACCATCTAAAAAAAAATTTCCTCATGGTGAGATTTGTCTGTAAAGATCTTGTGTTTCCTCTCTTTCCAAACATCCCAAGCTACATACAAAGTGGTGACACCAAATTTCCTTAATGATAGGGTGGGTAAACAAAGGATACCCAAAATCCATTTAGTCATCCAATGACCCAAACAAAACCTAATTAAGATCTAACTTCCTAAATAATTCCCCCCCCAATAACTTACTTGTCAACTTACAATTAAAAAGAATATGGTCAATAGTTTCTTCAATAATATGGCATGACATGCAACTATTAGAGAAGGATAAACCTATCCATTTCAAATTTTACTGGGTGAATATTTTCTCATGTGCAATAGTCCACGAACAAAATGATCTTTAGAATTAGCTTACAGTTCCAAATTCTCACCTATTTCTTTGTAGGCCCTAGAGATTTAGGTTAGAGGTAATATCCAATATTAATTGAATAAATACCCATATATTGTAGGGCCTAGAATGATAAACAATTCTAATAAAAATAAAGAATTATAAAGGAGTTGAGCAAGCATTGCAGATCAAAAAATTTAGTCACATGATCACTAATAGAAAGCTCTTATAATTTCCTTCATTTGGTTCTAAATCCTTCCCTAGTCAAATATCTTGTCACAAACTTACCAAATCTATTGTAAGCTTCCCTATAATTTTTTTGAACAAAGGTAAAGAGGAAATAGGATGTTTCCCCACCCAAAAATCATCCCAAAACCTGATGTGATCGCCCTTTCCCAAATTCTATCAAAAATATTTTTCAAGAAAACCTCTAACTTTGATCATATTGTTTCATATAAGGGAGCATTTAGGAACAACTTCAATAGTGTAGAGTAACTTATAATCTCCTTAAAGTACTTGGATTTCAAAATATCCACCCAATATGTGATTCCCTTCATGAAGCTTCAATAGACTTAGGCCAAAAACGCTTTATTGATCTTTTAAATTTTCTTGATTCCAAGCCCTCCGTTACTCTTTATTTTACACATCATATCCCAATTTACCAAATCCAATAATTTCAACTCTTTCATACCCAAAAAAAGGATTTTTTCTAAATTTTCTTAATTTTATCTACCATATACTCTAGGATCTTAAATAGGGAGAGGTAGTACACATGAATAATCTAAAGGGAGGCTTTAAGGAGCTCTAATTTTCGAAGTTAACTAAGAACTTCCCCTTTCTAGTTAACATTTTTTCCATATTACCTCCATAATAATGTTCTAGTACTAGGAATTGAGGTTTTTCATAGAAAGTAGGAGGACCAAATACGTGGTTTGTAAAAGAGAAAAACTACACTTAATAATATTATCAATCTAGGTACATACCAAAAAAAGAAATTATCAATATAGGTTTGTAATCACTTTGGGATGTTGGAAAAGTAATGTGAGATCTTAGCGTAGTTGATCAATTGACTAGAAATAGCAACATAATCCTTCAAAAATGATTTTCAATTTAATGCCTCTTGCATACAACACTTACCAAAAAGGATCATATTGTGACCGATGGATTAGTATGGGATGACTACACTTGATCCATGAGGATTCGACACTTGATCCATGAGGATTCAAAGTAGAATTATGCCACTAAATATTAGTCCAATAAGATAATTCATTGAAAACTAGATTGAGAATCCATTAAAACTTAACATATTAAACTATGAAAGCTTTAAAAACACCTATTCTAATCCATTGAAAATTATCCTATTGGGGGAGTGGTGTTGCATTGATGTGCAATGGTGACCCTTTCCCAATCTGGTGGATAAATGAGCCTATTCCGATCAATTCTATTGAAAAGAATCAACAAAATTGATGAAAGATGTGTATGAAAACATGATTTAAATTCTAAATTAACATGATGCAAGCTATTTTAACATGATGTAGACTAAGATGATTGATATAGGTATATGCAAAGCTAATCTAAATTGAGTTTAAGCTAAAAATATTGAAACCCTAATTACTAAATAAGTTAAATATACACATCTATGTTATTATGGAAGCCATTAATGGAAGCTAAGCTAGTATACAACTAAAGTAAGCTAAAATGATGTTAAATGTGAGTGCAAGTGAGTGATTTTAACAGCATAAGTTTTCTCTTAAAAGATGGATCCATTTGTCTCCAAATAGTGACCTATTTATAGGAGGACAAATGAGAAATGAAGGGTTGAGATTAAAAAATTTAATCAATGGTCAAAAATGGAGGAAAGATGAAACATGGATCATGGATTCTCATCAACGGATGAGAATCAATGATCACATGGATCAAGGAAAGAATCAAGGGTTGATATTCTTCCAAAAATCACACATTGATACTTGCACAAGAAGCCTTGTAAGTTTGCTAGGAGGAAGAATATTCCCTTTTTTCAAATGATTGAGGAGAGAGAATATTCTTTGGAATATTCTCATGGATGAGAGGAAATTAGATATTTAGTTAATTAAAACCAAAGTTTTAATGTGCAAAAGGGGAAGGAATATTCCATGCGAATATTCCTTTTGGAGGAATGTGCAAAGGAGGAATATTCCCTTGCAAGTGGGGGGAAGATTAGATTAATTAGTAATTGATAATTAAAACAAAGTTTTAATTATGTCAATTAGGGGAATTTCATGATAGTTATTAAATAAAGCGATTTAATGAAAAGGGGGAAAGTGACATGATATTTAATTAAATAACTTAGGGTTAATTAATTAAATAAGAGGACTTAGGGATTTAAATTAAATAATTAGATTTATTCAATTTAATAGGATGAAATGTTAGCATGAAAAGGGGTGAATTAACCCAATTAGATTAATAGATGAAAATGACATAATTAATTAAATAACTAGGTTGATTTAATCAATTAAGTGAAAAGAGGATGTACTTGAGGATGAAACGGTGTTAGTATACCTAATTCAAGTGTATGATATCATTTAGGACATTTTTAAGTGTCTACATTTTTCCCCTCTTTGAAACGAGGTACCTACTACGTTGGTTCAAAGAATTGACTCTTTTTGGATTAAAACTATTGCTTAGATCAAGAAAATTAAAAAAATTATAATTTTTGGATGCCCCACTGTTGCCCCAATGGAAGGAATTAAGTTGGTTCCTTGGCCCCTCAAGAGATCAGGCAAAAATTTTGAACTTTGGGTGGATCTCTCGACAAAGATTTAGGATCAATTCAGCTCAAAGAGGACTAGAAAGTGTATATTGTTTGATGTAGATAGATTTGATGATGTAGAGACAATCATCGGCCATGGGTAGCCTCATGTATATTTTGATATATAACAAAAATTCAATACCTAGAGAGAAATTTTAGTAAAGATAGAACAATAAGAAGGATAAGACAAATGGATTAACCATTGACTTTGAGATTGATTCAAAAAGTCCAACAAGTCTATGATCCAACAAGAATTTATTATAGATGGTCATGAGAGATGAATGATTTTTCTCATAGCTTGGGATTGGGATTTTGCATCATTCCTTATTGTTTGATATAACACATAGACACGATGCATCAAAGTATTGATAACTAGGATGGTGTTGTATCTAGTGTAAATGGACTTTGACTCTGCAAATAGATAGGATAGTTTTTTTTCACATCTTGACATACAGAAACCTCATTGGAATGTAGGTTAGAAGTTTAGAATATATTGGTCCAAAGCATACGCAATAGTCAACAATATACTCCAAACAACCTCCCTACACACAACTAAGCAAGTATGCGCTAAGATTATTTTATAAGAATACTTGCAAGCACAACAAACGAAAGATAATAATCAATGCCCCATTCCTTTCTCTCTAAATCATTTTAGCCATCATTGAGAGGTCCTCAGAATGGGTCAATAAGATAAATCATAAGAAAATATCAAAGACAAACAATCAATGTTATCTATATCTCTTGCAAGTTTAACTTAGCTAAGGTGATTTCTGATGTTGATGTCCATCACAGGAAGGATGCATCCCAGGACATGTTATCAGATGGTTTGATTAGGATTAGGTGTGTGATAAGTCGTTAGTACAAACTCCACTGACTCATTCACCTATGCTCTAGACATTAGACTTTGACACTTAGGTTCTCACTTTACGACTTGCAACACTTGATTTCTATTTGTTTTGCCAAAGGTTGAAGACGACAATTAATTTTACTATGGATTGAAGTTTATTGTGAGTGAAAGCTAGATGGGATGGGTGGTTTAGGGTTTTTTTGGAATATTTCAATGTTTTTGGTATTTTGAAAATGTTTTGAGGTTGTTTTTGGTCTTTTTGAAAGTTTATATGAATGTTTATGTTTTTTGGTTATTTGAGGCTATTTAGGGTTTTCTCCAAGATATTTGATGTTGTTTAGGTCTTTTTAATTTTTTTTATTATTTTTGTGTTTTCAATTTTCAAATGTTTTTGTGTTTTCTAATTTTCAAATGTTTTTGTATTTTCTAAGTTTTTGAATGTTTAGGGGTTTTTTTATTTTTAAATGTTTAGGGGTTTTTTAATTTTTGACCAAGGACCTAACCTAAAAGACCCATCCTAGGGGCCTTGGGGGCTTATCAAAGATTATCTTTTCCTATGTTATACATGTAGAGACCATGTAGTTTGATTGACTTAATTTATTTACAATGAGATATGAACAATCAATGGAATGTTATTTTATTATGACGGACTCCTAAAGGACTGACCTAGGGTGTCTCAAGGGAACATCAATGATGGCCTTGCCTACGTTCAAGCTTAGAGACAATGTAGTTCAACATGGGACTATTTTTGGATTTTTGATGTTTGACCTTTTTAGGGATTTTTGTGTTTTGGATGTTTTGGATTTTGACTTTAAAATTTTTGAATGTTTTTGGATTTTAGTTGTACAAGAATTTGGATGTTTTTTGGATTTTTTGATTTTGCATGTGTTTTTGAATTTTGATGAGGAATGTTTTACGAATGTTTTCAGGATTTTTGATGAGATTTCCAATAACCTTAAGATATACAAGAACCCAATTTGATCCATAATGAATTCCCCAACATGATGTGATAGTCTACCTCACTACAGGAAAGACAAGCTGACCTTTGGAATATGCTAAGTAGTACTCAGGGGATACAATACTTCGCAATATCAAGCTATGACACAGACACAAATGGGCAATGGAATAAATAGGATGAATGATGTGTGGATGGAGGTGATGCCAAGAATGATAGGATAAAGAGAAATAGATAGATGGAGGTTCTTTATTTACGCAAGGCACCTGTTTGCCAAGTTTTCACCAAGGTACTTGCCCAAAGCACCATTGAAGTGGTTTTAACTAGAGGACGATTGTTCTTCTTTACATTTTCAATCCTTTTTTCCCATTTTTTTGAATTTTTTAATCATTTTTTTTATATATTTTCATATTTACACCCTTCGAGCCTAGGCATAAAACTTTTTAAGATGAAAGTTGTTGTTTGGTTCTTGCAAGGGTTCACCTTCAGGTGTTGACAATTGATATGCTCCTAATCCATTGCTTGTCATGAATACAAAGGAACCTAACTAAATTTAGGCTCAAACTTTCCTTTACTGTCTTGATCTAGAAGAGTCTTTTGATTCTCCTTTAGGACAAGATCCCCTACCTGGAAAGACCGACATTTGATCTTCTTGTTATAGCTCTATTTTAGTCAATTTTTATATACTTGCAAGTGATTAAGGGCATCAAGACAACACCTATCCAAGAATTCTAGCTCATTTAGCCAAGATACTCTATACTCTTCATCAGTGATTAGGTAGTGAAACTCGCAATGATGTAAGCTCGACCTCAATAGGCAAGATAGCTTTTGATCTATAGACCAAGGAGAAGGGGGTTGCACCTGTAGGCATGCAGATACTAGTTTGAAGGGACCAAAGAGTAGGATTTAACTACATATGGCAGTCACCGCCAACTTCATTGACCATTTTATTTAGGATCTTTAGGATGGTCTTGTTTGTAGCCTCAGCTTGACTGTTGTCCTAGGGGTAATACGAGGTAGATAATCAATGTTGGATGTTCAATTTTTGACATAGCTCTTTCACATCGTAATTCTTGAAGGGTATTATGTTGTATGAGATAAGGGTTTATGAAACACCATAACGGTAGATTAGGTAATTCATGATAAAATTAGAAATTTGCTTCCCTGTTATGTAGGTCATAAGAATGGCTTCTACCCACTTTGTTAAAGTAATAAGTGGCTATTATGATGAACTTGTGGCCATTAGATGAGGTTGGAGTAATCTTTCCTATAAGGTCAAGCCCCCATTATGAGAAAGGCCAAGGTGTGACCATTGGTTGCAACTCCTGAGCTAGAGCATGAATGAGATATCCATGTTTTTGACACTAGACACACTTCTACACATGTTGATAGGCTTCTCTTTCCATGGTTGGCCAGTAGTACCCTGTCCTCAATAGTTTCTTAGCTAAATTCATGCCACTAGAGTGGGAATGACATATGCCATTGTGAACTTCTGTTAAAGCGGTCAAGGCTTCCTCTTGGTTAAGACATCACAGTAATGTCCCCTCAATGTTTTGACGGTATAAGGTATCACCTAAGATCACAAATTGGGATGCCTTCTTTACAAAGGTCCTTTTAAGATTGTAGGTCATATCAGATGGAAGGGTTCCTCTGCTTAGGTAAGTGAATATTTCATGATATCACGGGGATCTAGGACCAACAATGATGCATGTGAATTTAGAGTCAGGAATTTCAAATTTTGGTAGGAGAAGTTGTTATACCAAGAATTTGCATTGCAGGACATTGTGTGGCATCTCTAACAATGATCTGATTGTTCCCATAGCATCTATTGCTCGGTTGTTCGTGCAAGGAATCTGCTCAAAAGTTATATCTATAAAAAGGTTCTTGAGACTCTCTACCATCTTCTTGTAAGGAGTAAGCTTATCATCCTTGGTTTGGTAGTCATCGTTGAATTGGTTCATAACTAGTTGTGAGTCTCCAAAGACTTTCAACTCTTGTATTTTCCATTGAACTGCTATCCTTAGACTTGTGATCAATGGTTCATACTCAGCTATGTTGTTAGTTTGTGGAAATGATAGCATGTATGACTTTGGAATGCAATCACCTTGAGGGGTAATAAAAATAATACCTACCTACCCCTGATCCATGTTGGGTGAATGATCTATCAAAGTACATTCTACATTGATCTACTACATTAAAGAAGAATACTGATTCATCAAAGAATTTAGAAATCAATAGATTCTCTGCATAGATAGGTGCATCGGCTAGTTGGTCTCCAATCACTTGTCCTTTTATTTCCTTGCACTCCACATACTCTTATGTCAAATTCAATTAAGATCATGACCCATTTGGCCATTCACCCAGTGAGAGTTGCTTTTGATAACAAGTATTTCAATCTAGTTCGATCTTTGCAATTAGCTTGATTTGATGCGATAACATGTAGTGTCTAAACTATTGTGAAGAAAAAACTACTACTAAGTATGCTTTCTTAAAGGATGAATAGTTCATTTCATATCCCACCAAGGTCCTGATGATGTAATAGATAGCTCTTTCCTTTTCATTTTCACCATGTTGTGCTAAAAGAGCACCTAGTGCTGCTAATGTTGTTGAGATATACATGATCAATGGTTTGTTCGGTATTGGTGGCATGAGCATTGGAGGTGTCAATAATCAGCCCTTGATCTTCTGGAAATATTTATCATACTTTTCATCCCACTTGTACGCTATTCCTTTTTGGAGAAGATGCAAAAAAGGGTGTATTTTATCTAATAGTTGTGCTATGAACCTTTGAATGGACTGCAACCTTCCTTGTAACCTTCTCATCTATTTCAATGTTTGTTTTGGTTCCATGTCTAGGATGGATTTTACCTTTGCTGGAACAATTTCTATCCCTCTCTATGATATGATATAGCCAAGAAGCTTTCCTAACATCACACCAAAGACACATTTTTTTTATTTTAGACGCACCTTATACTCTTCGAGTTTGTCGAAGATGGGTCCCAAGAATTGTATGTGCTCAATCCTTTTCTTTTATTTGGCTAAAATATCATCCACATAGTCTTTGACTATTTTTTGGATCATGTCATGAAAGATGAGGGTCATTGCTCTTTGATAGGTTGCTCCTGCATTCTTCAACCCAAACGACATCATGTTCCAGCAATATGTTTAGCAATATGTTCCCCATGGACAAGTGAATGCAATTTTGTGTCAATCCTCATTGGTGATCATGATTTGATTATATCCTGAAAAACCATCCATGAGTGATAACATTTCATACCCATTTGTTAAATCCACTATGATGTCAATGTTAGGAAGAGGGAAATCATCCTTTGGGCATGCTTTGTTTAAGTCTCTAAAATCAATGCAAATTTTGATGCCCCTAGTGGGTTTGGAGAATGGTACCAGGTTTAAAACCCACTTAGGATAATCTATCATTCAGATAAATTCAACATCAAGAAGCTTTTGTAACTAAAGTTTCACCAAGAGGGTTATCTGAGGGTGCATCTTCCTTAATTTTTGCTTCACTAGTTTAGCTTCAGGATAGACTGCTAGATGATGCACAACTACTTCTGGATCAAGCCCTACCATATCAGTGTATGACCATGCAAAATTAGCTCTTCTCTCTTTTAGGAACATTGTTAGGTTTTTATGTTCTTCATCCAACAAGGATTTGGCATAGAAAGTGATCTTGGGTGCTTCTTCTATTCCCACGTTGACTAAAGTGGCCTTTTCTACTAAAATTGATGACTTTTCTGGATGCATTTCCCTAAGGGGGAGATTGAATCCCTCATCCTTGGGCACCTCAGAGAGTCTTCCACCCTTGGATGTGTCCTTTCTTTTTACTATTTTAGGATTAGAAAGTGCCACAGTGTGGTTTTCACTTAGAGATCCACATGTTAGTTGCATGTCATCCATTTTGCAACTAAAGGATTCAATTGTCTCCCCACAATATGCCCCTATGTCTAGTTCTATATCAAAACTAGCCTTGTGATCTGCCCATGGTAAGTTTTCATGGAGTCCCATGAATTATGAGATCACTTCATCATTTTTGAATAAATCTAGAATCAGTGGTCCTTGTTGGTCCAAGTCAATGAGTTGCGAGTACACTAGGCATATTTCATTCGGTTGGTCACTTGGGGTGAAGGATGATGTAGATATCATCAAGAGGGATTTATTCTCAAACAGTCCAGCAACATCAAGGGGGAAGTCATCTAGGGTAGTATCACACGATGTTGGTAACCAAGAGGAAGCCTTAGCCCGTTTAGCGGAAGTACCTTTTCCAATAAGGGTAACCTTGCTAGTAGTACATCCTAAGCCTAGATTCTTTGGACGTCTCTCAAGAACGATAGGTTTGAACAAACCATTGTAATTTTTTCCTAGTTTCTCATTCTTGTTATACCCCATTCCCTTCATTAGCCGCAAGCCTTTGTTGTCATCTTCCATGGGAAGAACAAGGATGGGTAGTTCATCTTGATATAGCAATTTAGAGACATCTTCCTCATTGACATCTTTGTTTAAATCCCCCCACTTGGTGAAGGTAATAGCTATCATCTTTATTGTTTTGGGGACATTGTTGCTAGGTGTGGGTTTCCCATGAGATTTGGGAGAAAGAGGTAGCTCTCCCAACACAAAAGTTTCCATTAGTTTATAGTTTCTACAACCATCATCTTGGATCACTACTTTGATGTCGAGAATGTTCTACACAATGGGTGTTTTTGCTTATGAGGTTGACGCAAGGGATGATGGGTCAACAAATGAGGATGATGGTGTAGGTCCTTCATCATTTTTGGGTATTTGGGGTATCTTTTAAAACTTGGCCTCAAGGTTCTTGCAGTAGTAAAAAGGCTTAGGATCTCCATGGATGGTAACTTCATTTCCCTCAAAAGGAAATTTTACACATTGATGGTAGGTGGAGGCTATAGCTTTTAAGGCATGGATCCATGGTCAACCAAGCAGAATGTTGTAGGGGAGATCAAGGTCTAACACACGGTATGTACTCTTTACAATGATGGGTCTTACTTTAATGGGTAGTGTGATGATGCCTTGTGATACCTACTCTTGGTCATCATATGCTCTGATGGTGGTACTCTTTGTGTTCTCAATAGTATCCTCTGAATAGGCCAAGTTCTGTATCAACTGAAGGATGCAAATGTTTAGACCAACACCTCCATCTACTAAGAATCTTTTAACCTTGTTCTTATGAATAATGACCTTCAAGGTGTAAGGCATAGTTATGAGATGGATACAATGGTAGATCTTGTTCCAAGAAGGTGAGACGATGATTAGTGATATTCCCTACCATGTCTTGAAACTATTTTGTATCAATATCCTCAGGGATAAAGGACAAAGACAAAGCTTTATCTAAGATTTCGCGATGTGTGGGTGATATTCTCAATAGTTCTAAGATAGAAATCTGTGTGGGAGTCTTCTTAAGTTGATCTAGGAGACTGTACTCGGTAGGGTTTGATGTTGGCAAGGTAGGTTGTGCCCTAGATTGAGATGGATTTCCTTGGATGGTGACTTTGCCACATCATGTAGTGACTCCACACTCCACACTAGGTCCTTTGATGGTGACAACAGTGATGACAATATCATAGGAAGTGACCACATTGGAATACGTATGTTGCACGTTTGTGCAATCTTTAGCTTTTCCAGTATTGTTTCCTTTGCTATGATCTAGAATAGGGTTCTTGTATATCTTGAGCTTTTGGTTACCAGCTGGTACTTCAACAAGTATTTCCTCACTCTCGATAAGATCTTAGATAATTATTTTGAGTCTCATATAGTTCGATGTTTTGTGTCCTTTGATTTTGTGAAAGTCACAAAGATCTTTTTTGTTGTACCAAGGTGGTTTATCCTATGGTTCTTGGTAATTTTTAAAATTGGGGAGTGTTATTAATTTTGACTCTACCAATTTCTTCATGATAGTCTCAATAGGTTTCGACAATTGTGTGTACTTACCTTTTGGATAGTTCTTCTTGTTGGGAGTTTGTCTCTGTTGATTTTTGGTGTTGTTGATCTGATTGTTTTGTGACGGTGTTGTTTGTTGTACAATTGGTTGAATGTTAGCTATCTGATTGTTGTTTGGCCTAGGAGCACTTAGGACCTCTTTAGCATCTACCACTCCATCATTTGTTGCATTCTTGTTCTTAGCCCAGAAAGAAAGAAATTGGCTTTATACCCACCTGCCCAGCCTTAGCCAGACTTAGGAAAGGAAATTGAAGAAGTCAATTCATTGGCTCAGCTAATGATGCTGCAAACTAATCTGTTTTCCCAGCTTCAGAGTGAGGATGGCCTGCTTTAACACATTTTGTAGTCCAACTCTGATCTGAGTAGCCCATTTGTTCCAAATAGCTATCTTCAACAGTGTTTCCTGTAGCAACTGAATCTTGAGATCCTACCACCTAAATTTCTGACAGTTTATCACAATTTGCTTCCACATGAAATACAGACACCACCTTTATCAGTAGCCTCTATGAATGATCTTACCAAGCAAGTAGAAGTGTCTCCAGGCCGATGTCTGAACATCAATAATAAGCTGCCTCAATCTCAACAAACTACCCTAGTCACAATGCTGCAAGATCAACACAGAGCTTTTGCATGGGACTATGGGGATATGAAGGGAATAGATCCTCAACTATGTACTTATAGGATCTACATTAAGGAAGACTGTTCACCTGTTAGGCAACCTTAAATTAGGATAAACCCAGCACTCAGGGAAATAGTTAAACAAGAGCTCCAAAAATTGCTTGATGTTGGTTTTATCTACCCCATTTCAGACAGTCAATGGGTATCTCCATTGGTGATTGTTCCTAAAAAAGGTGGAAAATGGAGAGTTTGTGTAGACTACAAGGAGCTGAACACAACAACTAAAAAGGATCACTTTCCACTGCCATTTGTTGACCAATTGCTAGACTCATTATCTAGTAAAAAGTATTCATCCTTTTTGGATGGATATAGTGGGTATAATCAAATTAGAATTGCCCCTGAGGATCAAGACAAAACAACTTTTACCAGTCCATGGGGCACTTTTTCCTACTTTGTCTTACCTTTTGGCCTGTGTAATGCACCTGCAACATTTCAAAGGGCAGTGATCAGTATTTTTGCTGACATTTCTCATGATTCTATGGAGATCTACATGGATGACTTCACCACTTATGGAGTTACTTATGAAGATGCATTAGCAAATTTGGAGAAAGTGTTGAAAAGATGTAAGGAGCAAAATTTGTCTTTGAATAGTGAGAAGTTCTTTATGATGATGCAAGAGGGAATTTTTTTAGGCCATCATATCTCTCAAGAAGGAATTCAAGTTGATCTTACAAAAATAGAAGTCATTCTAACTTTGCAAACACCTATGAAACAAAAGGATGTTAGAAGCTTCCTAGGACATGCTAGATATTATAGAAGATTTATCAAAGATTTCAGCAAAATAGTTAGTCCATTATATGCCTTATTGACTAAGGATTTTGAATTTAACTGGATTGAGGCATGTGACAAATCTTTCCTGCAACTTACTTACTCAGGCACCTGTTCTTTAAGGACCGAAGTGGAGTCTGCCCTTTCATATATACACAAATGCTTTTGATTATGCCATAGGGGCAGTTTTAGGACATAAACAGAATTCCATAGAGCATTCCATATATTTCATTAGCAAAAACCTTCAAGGCCCTGAATTAAACTATACTGTCACAAAGAAAGAATTGCTAGCAGTTGTGTATGCCCTAAACAAGTTTCGACATTATGTCACTAGTTACCAAATGTTTGTCCATACAGATCATGCAGCAATAAGGTACCTCATGAATAAGCCTACCATATCTAGTAGATTAGCAAGATGTCTCCTATTGTTGCAGGAATTTGATATCATAGTTATTGATAAGCCAGGTTGGGCTAATGTGGTGGTTGATTTCTTGTCAAGACTTCAAACAACTACACCTACCACCCTTGAGGTAATTGATGATAGCTTTCCCGATGAACATTTATTTTCTATTACTTCCCAAACTCCATGGTATGCAAATATTGCAAATTATTTAGCAACCAAAAAGATTACATCCCACTTCTCACCAAAGGAAAGGCAATTGTTGGTAGAGAAAAGTTTTAACTTTTCATGGATTGCAGACTGTTTATTTTACACAGGACCTGACCAAGTCATGAGAAGATGTGTTAGGGAAGATGAGACCTATGACATTTTGCATGCCTGTCATGATGAGCCATGTGGTGGGCACTTTGCAGCCAAGAGAACATCTATGAAAGTGATTGCTACAGGATACTATTGGCCCACACTACATAAAGATGTTGCAGCCTACACCAGAAAATGTGACAGATGTCAGTGCATGGGGAGACCAACAAGGCCTGATGAAATGCCCTTATATCCTCAAGTGGTAGTCAGTCCCTTTGATAAGTGGGGCATGTATTTTGTTGTGCCTATTGATCATCCATCCAATGGGAAATCATACATTTTGATTTGCACTGATTATGTAACCACGTGGGTGGAAGTGAAAGCAATGACACATGCCTGTGACAATAAAGTTGTTGAGTTCCTATATGAGCAAATTTTTCCTCGGTTTGGAGTCCCAAGGGAACTTGTTAATGATCAAGGAGCTTAGTTTACATCAAACTTAATCACTACATTGATGAATGATTATAAGATCAGGCAGAGAAAGTCTAGCCCCTATCACCCTCAAGCCAATGGTCAGGCAGAGGTTACCAATAGAGAAATTGAGGCCATCCTTACTAAGATAGTACAATTACACAAGAAGGATTGGAGCAGTTGCCTTCCTAAAGTAGTCTGGGCACATAGGACAACATGGAAAACAACTACAAGGTTCACTCCTTTTAAGTTACTCTATGGAAAAACTGCCATGTTGCCAGTAGAGTTTGAGCATAAGACCTTAAGGATTGCTCTCCAGCTTAACATTGATATTTCAGAAGCCCAAAAGGAATGCCTCCTATAGCTGAATGAATTGGATGAGATAAGGAAAGTTTCCCTGTAGCATATTGAAGCTATCTAGCAGCAAAAAAAAATGGCATGACCACCATATCAGAACTAAGCAATTCTCTGTAGGTGATTGGGCGCTACTCTATGACTCCAAGTACAAGGAAAATCAAGGTAAACTCACTACAAGATGGCTTGGTCCTTATGAAATAGAAAATGTGTTTGATAATGGTTCAATTCAGTTGGCTACAATAGATCATGTCTAATTTAAGCTACTAGTTAATGAACATTGTCTTAGGTTGTATCATAAGCCAGTGTCCAAAGAAGAATTTATGAAGCAGTTTATTTCGGATGCAACCACTGATCTTCCTGCAGCAAAAGGCTTCGGCCTTTCTCCTACAACATCTCTTTAAACTTCTATGTTGCATGCTCATAATAAAGGTTTCCTTTTTAAGGAAGCCACTTTCTTCATTTTTTATCCATCACCACCATTCATTCCCTCTTCTTCCACGTCACCCATCCATGTCATCCATCCTATTGTACCGCCCTCATTTATGGTTTCAATTCTAGCTGTCATTTCATGATGAGCTGTGATCTTTCCCAACATGTACGAGCACTTATTACAAGGTACGTGATATCTTTTATTGTCACATCATTTATTTATTTCATTTATTCATTAATTGCTATGTACATATCAGTCATTATTGCATGTTCTTCACCTATCCTTTCACACATGTGTGGACACATGCCAAATTTTTAGTAGGGGGCGAGAATAATCCATTTCAACTTTTTCTTATTTTCTTGTACTTACCAAGTACGACTGCGTGCTTTCATCCTAAACAACAATTAACTGCTTGATTTGAGTAGTTTTTAGTAATCATTTCATGCAATTATCCTTTGTGTCATTCTTGGAAAAGTAAAGAAAAGTGACGGCAGGGCAGAAGAATTTTTTTTTGAATTTTCAGAAGAAGTTTGAGTTTCAGGAATCTCAGCGGGGATAATTTGTGAATATGGGTGGCCAGTTAGTAAGACATGAGCCTATAGCTCATGAACCCTTGACGCAAAATCCTCAAGCGGTTCAGGCATTCAACAATTGTGGTTGGCTAAATTATTTTCTAAGGTTAGATTCCTATAATGAGGAAGCTGCAGGTGAGTTTTTGAGAACTCTTTCAGAGGGAGAAGCTACAGTGTAGGGTTTGATAGTAGCCATTACATAAGAGCATATTGCAGAAGTAACTGGGCTTCCGGCAGTAGGAGGAAATTTTTCTTCAGATGTTGTCTCTGCTAGGGTAGAATTCACAATACCAACAGATGGACCCTTGGAGGTTTCCAAACAAGGATGAAAACGGGTGTCACTGCCTCCTCCATATTCGGAATATGCCACCTTCATAATCAAGTACTTGACTTGTGAGGGACATTTTTCTTATTTTCATTCCTATCATTTTAAACTATTGAGTCATATGAGGCATGGTTTAGCTGTCAATGTTCCAAATTTTTTGTTAAACCTTTTGAAAAATTGTGCCCATGAACCCAGAGGGGTAGGGACAACTCTATCACCCATCATGCCCTCATTAAATTCTTGATTGAGCGTTCACTAAGGGATGTATCACCCCTTTTTTGGCAATAATTTGTTGCCTAGAAGGGTCTGCAACATCCAGAGCCTCCTAGAGCACTCCCTACACAACACAAGAAAAAGAAAAAGAGGGTAGAATCTACAAGTAGGGAAGTAGAGCAAGAATCATCTGCTCCTGCAGCACCTAGTCCTGCAGCCTCCACACCAGAGCCCTCTACCCAAGTACAAACCAGGTCTACTAGTAGAAAATAAAAAGGGGAAAATGAAGGTAGGAGAGTCATTTAGGGTAGAACAAACCCTAGAATTTGACCCTCATGTTCAAAAATGAAAACGTTCTACTCCACTCTTTCCTACAGCATCTTCCCCTATAGCAGTCTCTCCTGCAGCAACGCCTATTGCCACTATAGTTTCACTATCATCTTCTCTTGCTAAGTTTGAATCCTCTAGGCAGGTTAGAAAGAGGAAAGCCACGAAAGTGTCTCCTGCAGTAGTTACTTTTGAAACATTTCCAAAAAGAGTTTCATCAAGGAAACAACGTAAAGTTACCTCAACCTCTGTTCAACCTAAAATTATAGTAATTTATGAGGAATATGAAGAATTCAGTCATGATGTTTCTCAGAATGTATCTAAGAATGTTCCACAAAGTCAATCTATTATTTCTGGGAAAGTGCAAACTGAGATAGTGGAGGTTGAGGAAGCACAACATGGTAGTGGTAATGAAAGGGGGATGCCAAGTCTTGATGACTTGGCTGAAGCAGTTAGGCAAGTTTCAGAAGAAACACAATCTCCTCCCGAGCAGCAATAGGAGTCCACCCTACAGCAAGAGGAAGAACAACTTGAACAATCTGAAGTGTCTAATGAAGCCCCATTACCCCCTGAAACTTGTCGAGCATTGGTTGTTTATAAAAGGACATTGTTGATTGAATATTTGGAATATCTTAGGACTACATGGAGGCTTGTTACATTTCAAACTTTGAGTTTCTGCCATTTAGCTAAAACTGAAATTCAACAAAGTCTTTGGGAAGAAGAAAAGAAGAAATTGAAAAGGGAAATTGAAAGACAAAAATAGGAAATTCAAGAAATGAAAGAGAAAATGGATGAAATGGTGAAGATAACTGGTAAATTCATGGAATGTAGACCACCACCTAGGGTATATGCTATGTGCCTTAAAGAGCAATTTCTTTGGTTCCAATTGATGAGAATTTCAAGAAATGTAGACCATGTCATTCATACAGCTAAGGAATTTTATGGTGCATATCAAGTAGCACCTAGTTGGCTAAAAAATTCTTTATGTGAGTTTTATTTGCATGGTTTGCTAATTCCCTCTTAAACGGAGTGGAATCCGCTTCTCTACATTGGTGACATTCATCTGAGGTCACTCATGTCTTGGGCGGCCAATGAAGCTAACTATGGAAGAAAATTAGAGGCTTATGAAGAGGCTGAAAGGAATGAACCTATTCCACTATGACCTAAAAGCTTAGATCCCCACACAATTCTGAGAACTTGGCTTACTGTTGTGTATGGATTCAATGATCAGACAGAAAGAATGAAAATATTTGATATCAGGAAGCAGGTGTATGATGAATTCAAGGACCAAACATATCTGTTTTGGAAGATTTCATCTTCCAGAATTGAAACAAGATGGGAAAAAATGACTATTGGTCTGAGGAAATCTGAGCCTCATAGCCCTCTGAAATTTAAGGCAGCCATCAGAAGGACAGAGAAGTATATGCAGCTTGGTCTCCAGAAAAGGTTTAAGTTATGGTTACCATTAATATTTTGACCTCCAATTTTGATGTGGCCACTTTACCCTTATCGGGCTATAGATGTTAATGAGGATGCAGAAACCCATAGGTATGAGAGATGGCAAAGTTTCAGAGGTTTCTACTACAAATTCATAACTTCATTACAGGGCCATACTACTCCTACTGATTTCAGAGAAACAACTAGAAAGCTTAATGCTGGAGGACCATCATTAGGATAAGTAGGGGGAAAATGATGAGCTCGAAATATGCTCATAATTTGAATATTATGATGTATTTTTAATACCCTTACTCTTATTGTTGATGGTTTTTTTAACTCTTTGATTAAAGGTTTTTTATCTAAAATAGGGTAGTATCCTTTAGTAACACATTCCTATATTCTTGCAGCTTAACAGCTCTATGTGTCTGTATTTATTGTCCTGTTTGACCTCCCGAATGACTGATATAATGCATGTGGTTTTTGGATAATGAAATGGATTTAATATGTGATTAA
This sequence comes from Sequoia sempervirens, assembly GCA_007258455.2. NCBI lineage: Eukaryota > Viridiplantae > Streptophyta > Pinopsida > Cupressales > Cupressaceae > Sequoia > Sequoia sempervirens. The sequence goes on along the minus strand of VDFB02047230.1, from coordinate 21,542,137 downwards.
TGAATGTGTATCATGTTATTTTCCATGTGTGCTTTCTTTTGCTTTTGTCACCATGTGCATTGCAGGTTGTTGAAGGAAGCATGATCGAGTCAAAGCGCAGCAGATCTCGGCCCTACAGTAAAGTCCATTTCTAGCATGACATCGAGGAAGTTGTTCCAGCAAAGACTCTCTGACCAGGTCGTTAGGAGGAAATCTAAATGATCATTAATCTAGGAAGAGTGGAATACTAAATTCTCTTTGAATCATGTTGAACAGATATGCCTTCATTTATGAGAAGTCTGTTCCTTGGTTTCAGGATGCATTTATGTCCATGTCTTTCTCTGTTAGAGTTAGGTAATTAGTTGTTTTTCTAATATAAATAAGTGTTCCTCCTACGTGAGTGAGCAACAGAGTGTGTTAGAATTAGTATTATAATGAGAAACAGTGTTTTGTGTTAGTTTTCTTACAAGTAGAACAATCAGTGTATATGATTTCAAGTTTATGAATAAAAGTTGAATTTTTGAGTTCAATTCTTGCATAAACTAGTTGATGCTTGCTAAGGGGGCCCACTTAGTGAGTATCTGTAGTTAGTTATTTATCTTTTTTTTATTATAAGTTAGATTTCATTCTTGAAGATTTCAGTGCAAACTCGGTCTTATATTGTTCCTGCATCATCGGGAATCCATCCTTGTGTTTGTTCCTACAGCATAAGGCCAGTTCATAGTTTGTTTCTTAGTAATAGTTGTCATGATTTCTCCTTTTATTAAGTTATGCTTAAGTTAATAAGACTTTACATCACATTCCTACAACATAAGTAGAATTCCTTCCAAGCATTTATTTCTAGTAAATTGTGACTGAAACTAGTTCTTAGTGCACATACAATGCCACTCCATTTCAAGTATGTGTTCCCTGGTTTGACAATGTAAATCAACGACCATAAGAAGATGTTAGTCACCTATTGGAATGTCCAATTCCCAGGTTAGGATTTGCCATGACTTTTATATCCTTTTGTGGATTCGACCAATGCATTGCATTTTCAAGTGGAATGATAGATCTAGATTTATATTTTATATGATAATATCCACTTGTTGTTCATCGGGAATCATCCACTTGCTCTTACTAGCTCTTTGTCTCCATCATTACAAGAAATTGGAAAAATATTCTACCTTGTTTTGTTTGAGAGTATACAACTCTTCTAGGCTCACGTCCATGTTAAGATTAAAGGAGAAGTGATCTATGAATTTATCAATGATTTCTTGGAAGGTTTTGATTCTTGGAGGTATATAAGAAAACCAATTGATGGTTGGGCTTGTCAAGCTTTGTGAAAAGAGGTGTATCAAATAGGACTCATTGAAGGTGACTTCCATGCACATGATGTTAAACTCTTTGACATGGTCTACAGGAATTCCTCTCCCTTTGTATTTTTTGAATTTGGGTACTTCAAAACTAGGAGGGAACAATACCATTGCGATGTTTTGATTGAATGGATATGGGCATAAATTTTGTGTATGGGGTATCTTCATTTTTCCAATCTAGATATCCTGCATTTCTTGTGCTATTGCCTTAAGTTGTGATGCTATGTCATCTTGTGGGTTTGGTGGAGGAACATATGTCACGTAATGTGGGATGGTGGATGAATTGTACGTGGGATTCTAATATGATGAGGTGTTGTATGGTGTATATGGTGGTGTAGGATATTACGAAGGAAATTGTGGTGGAGTTGTATATGTTCTAAATGTGTTTGGGTTGATGATGTTTTGTTGGGGGTTATAGTATAAACCCTGTTGTTGTTGTTGTTGTTGGGCATATTGTTGAGCTAGTAAGGCTTGTTGTTGTTGTTGAGCCACTAAGGCTTGTTATTGGGCTTGTTGTTATTATGCTACTAAGGCTACTTGATGTACTTGTTGTTGTTGAGCCACTAAGGCTTGTTGTTCGGCTTCTTGTTGTTGTTGTGCTACAAAGGCTTCTTGTCATTGTTTTTGTTTTTGTGCTACTAAGGCTACTTGTTGTTATTGATACTGTTGTTGTGCTACTAGGGTTGCTTCTTGTTGTTGTTGTGCTACTAGGGCTTCTTATTGTTGAACTCGTTGTTGTTGGTCTGCTACTAGTGTTTCTTGTTGTTGTTGTTGTTGTTGGGAATACCACTAAGCTAGTAAGCTTCTTGTTGTTGTGTTTTTGATAGGGCTACTTTCTATTATTGTTGATGTTGTTGTGCTAATAGGGCTTCTTTTTATTGTTGTTGTTGTTGTGCTACTAGGGCTTCTTACTATTGGTGTTGTTGTTGGATGGATTGATGATAAGCCTATTGTGCTTGTTGTAAAGCTAAGGCATGTGCTTGCAATGTAGGATCAGGTGGTTGTTGGGACATCTACAACAAATTTTGGGTGTTGACGTTTTGATCAGGTAGTAGGTTGTTGATGAGAGGTTGGGGGTTGCCTTGATTTAACATTCCTTGCAAGATGGTGGATTGAGATGGAGGAATGTAAGTTTGAGGTAATATTTGATTTTGCATGGTAAGAGGGACCATGGGCAAGGATGATGATGATTCCATTAGGTATTGCGATGGTAATTGCACATTAGGACCTTGATTCCATTGATTGACAAGGTTTCCTTGACCAAAGTTTTGGGGATTTCCTTGGGTTAGGGATGTGGTCAAGGTGTTACCTTGACTGATGGGGTTCGTGACCAAGGGGTTGTTTTGAGTTAGGTTGGTGATGGATGGGATGGATGTGTTTTGTGAAACCAATGGTGTGGATGGACCAATTGGGGGATTGGATAGAGATGTCCCTATTTGTGTTAAGGGTTGAATTTATGTTAGGGTTTTGGCATGCCCTTGTTGGTCTATTTGAGACACTTGACCTATACTACCTTGTGTGATGTTTGGCACACTTGTGGTACTTGTGAGGATGGATGAGGATGGATGACCTTCATATGTTGAGGTTGTCATGGATTCATGAAGTGTAAGTGGTTTATTTTGATGTAAGGGGTGTTTGGAAATGGTAGGAGCACCAAAGATAGGTGTGGTGGTTTGAGGTGGATTGGTATTTAGGGTACCCACAAGTGTATTTCTTTCAAATGGGAAAGTATGGAAAAAGTCCTTAGCAAGACTAGTTGTAAGACTAGGAATGGGTGTTTGATATAGCCCTAGCAATGGAGTTGTTTGCAAGGTGGATGAAGTCAAGCCTTGTGCCAATAATTGCGCAAAAAAAGATGGGGAAATTGGAGCTACGTTTTCTAAGGCTTGATGTTCCATAATTTCCTCCCTATTAATTTCAAATGGGTTGTTCATAATGTCTTCTATCTCATATGGCACCGATGGAGATGAGGGTTGTTGTGATGGGGTAACTTGACTTCTTGGATGAAATTATTGAGGATTGGGATCACTTGAGGTGAATGTGACTTTGGTTTTCTCCGTGATTCTCTTGTGTTGTGATCTTGTCTTTGCCATAAATTTTGGGTCACCTATGGGAGAGTTGTGTTGAGATTTGTAATGTTTAAACTCTCTAGTTGACTCAAATCTAGGTAGAAAGGATACTCTAAGTATTTTTGGAGCAATGGTGGTAATGGGAGATGAAAAGATGAATGATATGGGGAGTGATCTTTGCAAACATTTTAGAAGAACACTTTTGACTTAAGTTTGATGTTTTAATGTTTTGATGTTTGGATAAAGGATGTTTATGAACTTGTGAATCTTTAGGGTAGAATTGTGACCTTCAAGATAAACTAGTCCAAGGATGATAACTAACTCATCTAGGTGCATGGAAAATGATTCATTTCACATACAAAGTAGCTAAGTTAGGGGTTGGGGATTAATAGATGTCCAAGTCAAAAAGTGTTGGTGTGTTTGAAATTTTTGCAAAAGTTTGGTGAAGTGAAGTTTGGATTTTGATAAAGGGTTAGATGAAATGTTTGACCCAATGTTGACCTAGAGTGAACCTTTCTTTTCCAAGACCAAGGTGGTGAGAAACATGCTAGACCTCTAAAGTTTTAAAATCCTATGATCAAGGAGAAGTTCTTGTGAAATGTGTAGATCTAGTTTGTTCATGAAATAGCGTAGAAAACATCTCCTTAGTGATTTATCTCAGTTGTGGTACTATCTTAGGATATGTCTTCTAATATACTTTGAACTATTATGTTTAAGTTTGAAATAGCGGCATGTAGACCTTCTTTTGGGGATTTTTATTTTGTGTGTGATCATTTAAGACAAGCCTAAGAACAATTTTTGACTTTAAATGAGGAGTTCATATTGAGTATACATTTATAGATCATTCATTGAAACACGTCTATAAAAATTCCTTTCCAACCTATTCCCATTTTGGTAGAGTGTCATAATGTGTTGTTTGATAGATTTTGGACTATGATGTCTAAGTTTAAAGTGATGGTATGTAGACCTTCTCTTGGGGATTTTGATTTTGCGTGAGATCATTTAGAGAAGTTCAAAATCATGAAAAAGAGGATATTTACTACCACGCAGGGGGTGGTAATATGGGCCTTCCAGCCATAATATCAACTTGTTCCTCTTCTTCGTCTATGATGTATGTTATGTTTTTGCACTGGGTTGGTGTTTCCTTTGTTTCAAAAGTGAAGCTTCTCAAACTACTAATTATATCGGTTTGTTCTCCTTCAATGTGTTCAAAGTTTGGTTGATTGATAGTGGGCGTAAGGTCAGGTTGTTCAACCAAAGCGATCGGTTTCCAAATGGTCATGTGGGGTTCAATTTATCAATTTATCTTGCTTAATGAGTTTATTTTTACAAAAAACACTTGTCTTTCCTAAGTTCAAACTAAATGTCTATGTCAAAAACATCATCAATTCTACAAAGTCCATTTTGTGAAAAGGATGAAGTTAGGGGCATAGTTACCTAGGTTTAGTTTGGGAAGTATAGATTGATATGTAAACCAAAATATTTAGAAGTCTTTAAGAATAAATCCTTAGGACAAGCATCAATATCAAGGTTTTGTCAAAGGGTATCCATACTTAGACCAAAGGGTTTGAAATTTTGAAAAGACTTTGTTTATGTTTGTTTGCAATTATTTTGGAACAAAGCAAGTGTTAAACCAACTCTCAAGCATTTGCAATCCTAGATAGATCAGGTACATATTTCTTAGTAGGCTTACCATCATCGGAAGAGATGATTAATCTGTGAAGATGAAATGGAAAAATAGGCTATGTCAAGGAAATGTAACGTCTTGATATGCCAAGCAAAGGAGTCCATTCCCCATTTTCTCTATTTCCTTAATAAAAAAATTGGACATGGTAAGTAACTTCTAGGTGTGGTGATACTCCCATGCACTACTTTGAAATACATTTCAAAATTGGACTCGGTTAGCCACTATAGCAAGGTTTTTAATGACCATATCCGAGATAGAATGGTGCCATACACATGACGATTCACTCAATTAAGAGGCCTCCCAACCCTTAGAAACATATAAGGATTTTAATGCATCACAAGGATACTAGGGGATACTTTCGTCGGTGTGGGACAACCACAACCAAATGGTTAATGAATTTCATCACTCCAAATTATTTATATAGAAAACTGGATAGAAAGCACTGCTTGGGTCATTCCCTCTCACAAATTGGGAAGCAGGCCCTCTAAAGGTAACACATGTTTGAAGCATAAAATACTTTTCATCACCCAAGATTTCCAATAGGCACGAGGGGAGAGGATAAGTGCTTCCAAGCAGAAAAGTAGACTTTTGTGTTTCTCTTCACCCAAGATTGCACGAAGCGCAAGGGGATTGGATACGCACAACAAGAATACATAGACAAATCAAACACATGTTCATTTTAATCCATCATAGAAAAATTAGTTCATTTTAAACATCAAATAAAGTATGGAAGTTGTATTGTTCAACTTTAAACCAACAAGCATAATGACGTGAAGGTTTAGTTTTAACCAATTTGAACGTTCATTTTAAAGCCCAAAATAAATCTAGTTTGGTCCTAAAACGTAAAATAAAAAAAGCTTCATAAATGGGTTATAATTGCCCCATAAGTTTTGCAACACTTGTTACAATTATAATTCAAATGATAGTAATGTGCTCCTTGACTTCAAGTTGTATTGTCCAAACCTACAAAACCCAGTTAGCCTAAAAAAGTGAGAAGTCAACGATGTGTTTAAAAAGCGGATAAAATAAAAAATGTAAAACACATGCTAAAAATCATTCACTATTTTTGCTTACTAGTAAAAAGCACTTATATTCATGATAGTGTCGCCATAATTCAAATGAGCATCACTCTAGTGAAAAATATCGTTGCTCTACAGTGCAAGAGCATCACTCTAGTGAAAAATACCGTTGCTATTTGGTGGTGTCACCGTTTTTAAATCTTCAATACTTCTAAAAAGTATTAGCGTCACAATTTGATTTAACCGACATTAGTATTTTAATTAGGCGTCGTTGTTTCTGCTGGAAAGAGTGTCACTATATGGAAACACTTGACAAAGGCGTCATTGAAATCTCAGAGAGCGTTGATGTATCTGCAAAAACCAAAAAAATGGACTTCAAAAGAAAAATTTGTTAAATTTGATCAGTTAGCCCTCTTTCTAGCACCAAAATGTGACTGGCGGATTAGTATGGTCTGACTACACTTGATCCATGAGGATTTGAAGTATAATTATACCACTAAACATCAGTCCAATAAGATCATTAATTGAAAACTAGACTAAGAATCCATTAAAACTTAACATATTAAACTACGAAAGATTTAAAAACACTTATTCTAATCCATTTAAACTTATCCTATTGGGGGAGTTGTGTCACATTGATGTGAAATGGTGACGCTTTCCCAATCCCATAGATAAATGAACCTATTCTAATCAATTCTATTGAAGAGAATCGATGAAATTGATGAAGGATGTGTATGAAAACATTATTTAAATGCTAAATTAACATGATGCAAGCTATTTTAACATGATGTAGACTAAGATGATTGATATGGGTATATGCAAAGCTAATCTAAATGGAGTTTAACCTAAAAATATTGAAAGCCTAATTATGAAATAAGCTAAATATATGCATCTATATTATCATGGAAGCCATTAATGGAAGCTAAGCTAATATGCAAGTAAATTAAGCTAAAATGATGTTAAATGTGAGTGCAAGTGAGACTGATTTTAACAGCATAAGTTTTCTCTTAAAAGATAGATCCATTTGTCTCTAAATAGTGACCTATTTATAGGAGGACAAATGAGAAATGAAGAAAGGTTAATCAATGGATAAAAAAGGAGGAAAGATGAAACATGGATCATGGATTCTAATCAACGGATGAGAATCAATGATCACATGGATCAATGAGAGAATCAAGGGATGATATTCTTCCAAACAAACACACTTTCAAACTTGCACAAAGAAGTCTTGTAAGTTTGTTAGGAGGAATAATATTCCCTTTTTTCAAATGAGTGAGGAGAGAGAATATTCTTTGGAATATTGTCATGGGTGAGGGGGAATTAGATATTTAGTTAATTAAAACCAATGTTTTAATGTGCAAAAGGGGAAGAAATATTCCATAGGAATATTCCTTCTGGAGGAATGTGTAAAGGAGGAATAGTCCCTTGCAACTGGGGGGAAGATTAGATTAATTAGTAATTGATAATTAAAATAAAGTTTTAATTATGTCAATTAGGGGAATTTCATAATATTCATTAAATAAAGTGATTTAATGAAAAGGGGGAAAGTGATATGATATTTAATTAAATAACTTAGGGTTATTTAATTAAATAAGAGGACTTAGGGATTTAAATTAAATAATTAGATTTATTCATTTTAATAAGACAAAATGTTAGCATGAAAAGGGGTGAATTAACCCAAATAGATTAATTAGATTAATAGATGAAAATGACATAATTAATTAAATAGCTAGGCTAATTTAATCAATTAAGTGAAAAGAGGATGGATTTGAGGATGAAACAGTGCTAGTATACGTAATTCGAGTGCATGATATCATTCAGGACATTTTTAAATGTCTACAGGTATCATCTATGAATTATTGATGAGATGAGATAGACATTGAAGAAGTACTTCTAAACCCAGTGATAGCTAATGTAGCTACTAGCTTGGAATTATTCTAAGTTAAAGCTACAACTAAGATTATGGTGAGGTACAAATATATGAGGTCCTCTTGTTGTAGCCTTCTATTACTACTAGAAAACCCTATAGGTTTCCCATTAATGAGGATAGAGAACTTGGTAGTAGTAACACAAGCCTTGTTCATCTATAGTAACTTTCTTAGAAACCCAAATTTTCTAGAGACTTCAAATAGAAAATCCTAGGACACTCTATCATCAATTTTAAGATTTATAGCTTGAATATGATGATTTTTTTTAATTTTCTCCATATAGTGAAGTACTTCATGCATGGATATAATAGCATCCAAAATTTAGTAATCAGGGATAAATTATTTTTGGTTAGATGGAAATTAGAATTGATATCAAAATTTAGATTTTGAGAACTAATAGCTAATAAAATATATCTAGACCATGTTGTAAAGGTTTATTAGGAGGTAATATGTTGAACATATGGGATACTGAGAGGAGGGGTGAATCTGTATTCCATAAACCGACAATAAAGTCCACTTAATCATTACTACTATTTTGACTTAATCAACAAGAGAGAACATAAAACTAAGTCAATGCAACACACACATGAACACCAAGATTTTTGTAGAAAACCCAGAATGGGAAAAACCATGGTGAGGGTTAACTGACAATATATTATATATGAATAAAAAATAATACGGGGCTCACTGCCAAGACTCACTATCCTTAAAAGGCTCACAACCTGAATATAAAAGATGGCTCAATGCCAAGATACAATGATAGTGGCTCACTACCAAAGAATGAACTGATGGAATACACCTTCAATGTGCAGGGTTCAGTTCTGTTGAAGCTTAGAATAAATAGCACTGCATTGCTCAACAAATTTTTACTACTGATAAAGCATTTAGGCTTTGATCTTCTCCTCTGTTCACTTGCTCACACGCACACACTCACAATTTTCTTTTATCGCTCTCTTTCTTCTTCTTCTTCCACACCCGCTTGCTTCTCTTTCCACTTCCTTATATATATACAAGTATATTTTATTCATCAATTAAGTCGACACCATATAAGATTCAACATTTTATCCATGTAGTGCATTATGCCAAGTCGGCTATTAGTCTTCATAATATATTGCATTCGATGAGTCGACCAAGATTTAAAGAACACAATTCTTCAAACAAGCAAATAATCCTCAAAGCAAACACCTTCCGGATTTGAGAACACATTAATTTCCCACCATGCTACCAATAAAGAGACTATCAGTACAACTGTAGTATAAGAATGTTCATCTTAGTAGAATGCACAATCTCGCACATAGTACACCACACACAGAATAATAGTAGGATACAAAGTTGAACACTGTCAAAGATAGCTTTTTGTTCATAGACAAAATAACATCTCCAAATCCAAGAAAAAGTAGTCTGAATGAGTCAATAAAACATGGTTAGAAGATTAGAGTCATATCAGATCTTGCAATGAGTTCCAAACCCAAATACCAACATACTAATACATCATAAATGAGTATTACCGGTAGAGAACAACTTCTGGTAAACCAAGCAGACTTCCCATGTAGTTATTACCATATTGAAATCAATGACAACATAGAAACAACCAACACAACCATCCATACTCCATGCTTATGTTGCAAGTCTTCCATCAATCTCCCCCTTTGGCATTGATGGAAACATACATGACAAAAAAAAATTCAAGTATATTGCAATTGATGTGCTGACTTACTCCCCCTATCAAAAATGATCTTTCATAAAAAAAAATTCCTTTGATTCTTCATCTCTTTATCTCTCGTTCTCTTTATCTCTCCCCCTTTGACATCAATGACAAAGGAAGGGGTCTAGTATAAGAATGTATATCAAAAAGTATCCAAAAAGATATGAACACATATTTAACTAGAAGAACCTTTGAGACTCTCCAAAATAGCCTTCCATGATGCTTTACCTTCTTCCCATGAATCTTTTGCATTGACAAGAATCTTGTAAAATTAATCTAGTTTAGTTAGAGACTCTATACCACCTGTTAAAGTATTGGGACTAAGATTGATCTCTGATAATTCACCAATACAACCAAGAGCACTAGAAATAGAAGTATGAATTTAATCATGTCTCTGAGTGCCACAAATTTTTTGATGACATTTGTTCTTCAATCGTGTAGAGAAAAAAAATTGTCTTGAAGTTGCACAATGTAGGACCACCTCTAATTATCTTTATCTTCTTCTAACTTGAATGCATTTTCCTAAGTGCTCATTCGAGACTCACTCATCCTTATTTCATTTCTCATATCCAATGTATTTCCAGACCAATCTAGATAAAAGGAAATTAGTTCTTGTGCCTCTTCTTCACAACCTTGTACATTTTCCAATTCCTTCATTACTCGATTCTATGCATTCGCACATTTTCCTTTGATATCAATCAAATCTTCTTCATCAGACATAGTTCCAGCAAACTCTTTAATTTTGGAGATGTAGACTTTCAAGGAATTAATCATGCCACGAAGATTCTCCACAACAAAAATAGATGAATCAAAATTAGCATCAGGAATAACCTTCTGTAAATCTTCCAACGCTCTCTAAATAATCATTACTTTATGCTAATGTTCAGGCTTTCTTTCCTCTACATCTTCTAGCTTCACTATATTCTTCCTTTTCTTCCTTGTTTTGGTCTCACTATCGAGGGTACTTTCATTGATATGCTTAGGGATTTCCAAGAGAATTTTAGCATACTTATCAATTTCATCCTTTGACACTTCATAATCCAATTCAGATATCCAAACTAACCTTGATTCAATTCTTCCATGTGATAAAAATCTGTAGACACAAGAAAATTTATACTTTCGAAGTATCTTTCCACAACACTTACAGGAATCCTAGACCTTTTGTTCATCCTCATCTGAAATGTTCCAAAGAATGCAGCAAGGGAAAATTCTTGTGCATCCAAACTACCAATATTTATCTTGAAATTCCTAATTCGATAGGCAATAGGCTCTGAATTTGACCATTCTAACTCTCCTATTACCGGTAACTCTTTCAAAAAGTAAAAGAGTAGACAAACAACTAAATTTCCATACTGAAAAGTATTATTCTTGCTCTTCTTGATCTACTTTAAATTCTTCAAAAGATGTATGCGAAGTAGTTCACACAAGTCATATTCTATACTTCTTAATACCATGTCAACAACAATATTCATCGCAACAGTAGAAATTGTAGAGTCATTTTTAGGGATACAAACTTTATGGCCAATGACCATAGAAGCATACCTCATTACCGAATCAACAATCAATCTCAAACCAATTTATTTTCCTTTAGAACTCGCACCTATAACCTCAATTATTTATTTCTTATTCCTAGACTTTAGTTTAGGAACCGGTCCTGAGGAACATAAACTAGTTACATATCTGATTGCTTCTCTGGTAACCAGATGTGCCTCATCAATCCATAAAGATTCATTATGAATTCTTCTCAATACCATTTGAATATACTTCTTCTCAAATTCAAACAAAAGAACTTTCCTCCAAACATCCAAATTTTTCTCAACTAATACTCTATAGGCATCATGATTCTCTTTCAATTCATTTTCCCAAAGCATATTTAACCAAATTGACGACATCTCTTCAATCTTATAGAAAAAAAATGCATAGATATCTTTTGTAGGAAACACTCTCAGAGGGATGTAAGAGAATGCACCAATAGATTCTTTTGACACATTCCACATGTATCTCTTCAATCTAGTTTTATCTACACAATTCACAATCTTTGAATTATCCATCAATAAAAGTAAAAGATTTTGCGAATAGGAATACCTCTAAAAATGTATAGATGTTATTTTTTTGGGGCTCACTTCGACTATTACTTTCTTCAAATTTTGAAACTCTGAATTCCCTTTCAAACTTCGTTTGCACGCTTCTTCAAAAATACATAGGCCTTTAATGCTATCTAATCTTATTCCTTCCATTCTGAATGATTTGTAATAAATGTTTCAACTTGCAGGTAGATTTCCTCAAAAATTGTGTATGCCTCCATTCTTTCAAATTCTACAAACCTCATTCTTCACATATGTAAAAAATACCTTAATCATGTTACCACATTAAATATACTTTTGTCATGATATGGCACAAGTACCAATAAGGATTTTATTATATTTTCTGATGATTGCTCCCCCTTAGCCACTGCTTTCAATTAGAAATTGATGGGAGTATTTGTACCAGAGGTCGGCACAGATAATACTGATGAATCCTTTCCATTTTTTTTCTTGTCACTTCCGGATCAAAGGTTTGATCATTATTCTTCACCAGATAGATGTTCTTCTTTCTTCTTTCCCTTAGAATCATTCACATTATTTTTGTAGTCCTTTTCTTTATGACCAAATTTCTTGTAGGAATGACAAACACCATTGAAGTATAAATACCTTTTTTCATCATGTCATTTTACAGGATTTTTTTCGGAGTTTCTTCTTCACTCCTTGACTTGTTTATCTTTGCACCGCATCTTCTTTTCAGTGAATTACTTTGCTTTATAACTATGACCTTTTTCAAACCCTAAACTGCTCTTATCCCTTTCCAGTCTTTGAGAATTAATCAAGTCATCAAGAATCGCCGAGCTTATCTTAAATTTGTCTTCAAAACTCTTTGCTTTTTATAGATTAGATCTTAGAATTTATACTTCTATTTCAAGCTTCGTGCATTCATACATCTTCATTTGAATTTCAATTTCTTGATATTTTTCAATTTTTTTCTTCTCATCTAATTGTTCCTGCATGCTAGTAATGATTTCTTCTCCTTTAGTCAATAGATCACATGCATTCATACATGTACTTTGTAGCTTTTCAATGTACTCATTTGATTTTATCAACTTGTCCTTCAGGGCTTCCATTTCTTCTAAAAATTCACCAGTGACAACTTCCAAGGGAAAAAAAATTATATTCAAATTTTGGGACCTTCCTCAAGCTGTTAGGCTTCTTCCAAGGAACCAAGCTCTGATACCAATTGTTGAAAATTTGGAATACTGAGAGGGGGAGGTGAATCAATATTCCACAAAATGATAATAAAATCCACTTAATCATTATTACTATTTTGACTAAATTAGCAAGAGAGAACATAAAACCAAGTGAATGCAACACACACATGAACACCAAGTCTTTTATGTGGAAAACCTAGAATGGGAAAAACCACGGTGAGGGTTAACTCACAATATATTTATCTGGATATAAAATATTATGGAGCTCACTGCTAGGACTCACTATCCTTAAAAGGCTCACAGCATGAATACAAAAGATGGCTCACTACCAAGATACAATGATAGTGGCTCACTACCAAAGAATGAACTAATGGAATACACCTTCAATATGCAGGGTTCAGTTTCACTGAAGCTCGAAATAAAAAGCACTTCATTGCTCAACAAATCTGTACTACTGATAAAGAATTTAAGCTTTGATCTTCTCCTTTGTTCACTTTCTCACACACACACAGTCACACTTTTCTTTTCTTGCTCTCTTCCTTCTTCTTCTTCCACACCTGCTTGCTTCTCTTTCCACTTCCTTATATATATACATGTATATTGTATTCATCAATTAAGTCAACACCATATTAGATTCAACATTTTATCCATGTAATGCATTATTCCAAGTCGGCTATTAGTCTTCATAATATATTGCATTCATTGAGTCGGCCAAGAATTAAAGAACACAATTCTTCAAACTGGAAAATAATCCTTAAAGCAAACACCTTCCAGATCTGAGAACACATTAATTTCCCATCATACTACCAGTAAAGAGATTGCCAACACAACCATAGTATAAGAATGATCATCTTAATAGAATGTGGAGTCTCCCACATAGTACACCACACACAAAACAATAGTAGGATATAGATTTGAACTCTGTCAGAGATAGCTTTTTGTTCATAGACAAAAGAACATCTCAAGATACAAGAAAAAGTAGTCTAAATGAGTCAATAAAATATGGTTAGGAGATTAGAGTCATATCAGATCTTGCAATGAGTTCCAGACTCAAATACCAACATATTGATCCATCATAAAGGAGTATTACCAATAGAGAACAACTTTTGGTAAACTAAAGAAGTTACCTCTCTATTTGAGTCAATAAAATAGAGAGGTAACTTCTTTAGTTGATATTTGAGTCAAATGTTGATGCTTTGTTTTGTTTGGGTCAATAACATGTAATAAGGTCTTGAATGACCATTTCAAATCTTTTTGGGTCATTCTTGAGTCATTAGAAGTGATTTAGAGGTCAATTGCAAAATATTGTCAAGTTGCTTAAATGTTGTCAAAGCAACTTTTGCAAGTTTTGGCATAATAGGGGTCTAATGATGATTAGTTTAGTTTTTCATTTGAAAATTAGTTGGAATAGTTGGTAAACGGTTGTGAATTCTTTAAGAATGCCTTGTTTGGTTGGAATTGAGGTTGGATGTTGTTTTTGGAGATTGAATCAATAGAAAAACTCAATTTTCTACACTTTCTAACACATTTTTTCTGATACAGTTGATTATATGGCTTGGTACAATATAATAATGGCTTGAATCTAGTTGGGAATGATAGAGAAGTGAATCCTCTTTCCATTTCATCTGGTTTTGTTTAGTTTCATTAAGATTTGTGCAAGTTAGAGGCATTTTAATCCAAGCAGGTCAAAACCCTAGTTAGGGTTGCTAGTGACTGAAAAAATGGAATAAGTTCCATTCCACCTAGTGAAATCCTTTGAAACTTGGTGGAATGGAAGAAGTGGGCATGTTTTTGGTTTCCAAAAAATTTTAGATGCATGGGAAGGTGTTTGGCACATGCAAGTTGATGCCCTAGCCTAATATCTCCATGTATTAGGCTTAGTAACTCTATAGACTTAGGGTTTTGGTTGGAAAGTTTTTGAGAAATCATTCTTTGTGTTTGGAATTGATGTTTAAATCCTATTAAGAAATTTTTTAACTATTGGAGAGGAAGGATAAACCCTGGAGTGCATATACCCTGCTATTACCAATCAAAATCACCAATTAGGCCTATTGCAACAAGTAGGACAGTAAATTTTTGGAGCTTTTCATAGAAAGTAACCTACCTTGGTTTTGAAGTATGTTGAATAAGGAAAAAATGGGTATTTAAAAATATGTTCACTTTTTTGATATCATATCTGTATGGAAAGTTATGATGGAAAAACTAGTTTGGAAAGGTTACAAGGAGAATGGGGCTAGTGAATGAAAACCCACCATTTGAATGCTTAGAGATTGAAAATTTGTTTGTTTGAGGATTGTTTGAAGTTTTCTACCCATGCTCTACATCACAAAGGTGTACTGAAAAGAAGGAAATTTTTTGAAGATCAAGTAAATCTATGTTTACTTTCTGAATTTGAACCTAAAATAGTGATTAAGGCATGCAAAGATGAATATTAGATCAATGCTATGAAAAAAGAACTATTGCAAATTGAGAATAATCAGACTTGGGAACTTGTCCCAAGACCTACAAAAAAAATGTGATTGGAACTAAGTGGGTATTCAGAAACAAACTAAATGAGAATGGAGAAGTAGTAAGGAACAAGGCAATGCTTGTGTGTAAAGGCTACTCACTATAATGTCATAAAATTACATTCCCTGCAATTTCACATACATTCTTGCAATCTTCTTTAGTGTCCACTCCCCTAGCACTTGTGTAAGCTCATTTCATCCCTTGCATCATCCTTTTCCCTTCTCAGGATGCTCAGGACCCCTTCTCAGTAGCTACCCTTACGCACCAACTTTGTGTCGAACCTTGTGCTTTTTTTGTTCTCGTCATTTTGTAGCATGATGTGTCTGGACATTAGCGCGCCGCATGGATGTCCACACGCCGCACTGGTTTCCCATGATGTTTTGACATTAAAATGACTATTTTTGAGTGCCTTGCCACTTGTCAGCTACTTTTGTCAATGGTAACAGCTCGGGAAGCTTCTTTTCCCTCCTATTCTCTCTTTAAAATCTATCATCTCAATCCCTTTGGCCTTCTTGTTTTTTATCTCTTAGAGACACTATTTTTCTCTTTCTATCTTTCTTGTACAGCTCTCTACAACTTGTTATGACAACACTTCCAAGCTTTCACAATACTTTTTGCAACTCTCTTGGCTCTCACCACTTTTTCTCTCTCCTTGGCTCCCTCAAGCCTTGCAGGTGATATCTATCCTATGCCTTGTATCTTTGAGCATCTTGAGATTTCTCGCATCCCTTATCTATTGAATCTATATTTCATGATATGGGTTCTCCTCCTTGAGTGTGGTTTTCTTTTATCACTCTTGCATTCATTTCATTTATGTCTATTATTTCTCTCAATCTATTTGGTTGTTCATAGAGGTGGGAACACTGAAAAAGGGGTTTGACTGTAGCAAGCCCCAACGTTTTTCCCTTAGTCTTATGTGTGTAGGTATTGAATATATTTACTTGCTAGAGGCTTTACTTCTTGGGTTGTTGTAAGCGTTCTCTTCCTCTCTTTCTCCCACTCTATCATTTAGGTTTTATTTACTTTATTTTACTCTCCATTACTTTCCCACATTCTGGAAGTTCTTAGTAATTAGATTTCTAGTAGTCACTTTTCTATTTTCTATGACATTCTCAGTTTCTAGTCTATACGAGATGCCAATGCACCTCTAGGACTCCAACATGTCGCGCTGTAGTCTGAGATCCGTGTTGTTGTCCTTTGGCTAAAAACTTGCTAGTTTGTCTGAAAAACCTCTATGACCTACTCATGTGAAAGCCACTGAGAATGTTATTTTTATTGACATTTACCTACATGCAGACTATACTTGAGAGTACCTCAAGCATTCAAATGATATAAAATCTATTGAAAATATTATTTTGATTGATAACTAGCTTCATATAGAGTACATCATGCAATTTTCAATATCAAGTTATCAACTCAATACATTCCACTCACTTTAGATCAAAAAAGGATAATATTTTTTTTTAAAGATTTCTCGTTGACATATTAAATTAAGATCATGAAAGTTATAACAACCAACTCCTTCTAAACAAAAGTTTACCAAAAATTTTACACCAAAGGTTAATAATCATTGAGCAGGGTTTTGTGTTCTTGGGTTTGTTCTTCCCTTGAGTCATTTTTTGTTTTCCTTGCATTTTTTTTTAAGCCCGAGTAGAAGCGAAGCTGGAGTTGGAAGTGAATTTAGTACTTTGTAAAAGTTCTAGTTCTTGTTTCCATCCCGATTCTGACTTTGCTTGTTTTCTTTTTTGTTGTTTGTTTTTTTTTGTGTTTGGGTCGGGTCTGGTTTTTGTTCCGGCCCCACTTCCCTTCATTTGTTTTTTTCGTTTTGGTTTTTGTTCCTTTTGTCGGGAGCAGAATTAGAGTTGGAACCAAATTTGGAACTTTGGAAAAGTTCCAATTTCAGTTTTGAGTCTGAACCCACCGTCGTTTCTTTCTAGTGCGATTCTTTGTTGCGGGACCGGGACCGAGTTTGGAGTTCAATGAGGAAATTTTCAAAAATTTCTTGTTAGGTTCCGAATCTGGGTCTACGTTCACTCTATCTTTGGTGTCCATGGGATGTAACTATCTATTTGTGTTGTTCGCTCCACCTGACCTGCCATCTTTATTGCATTAATTGTAGGTCCTTCACATGCGTAGAATAATTTTTAAAACCATAATTAAGATTAACTAGCTCAGTATCCTTATTATCTAAACTGTTTCAGCAAACTAGAATTGGGATAATGGCGAGAGAAGTGATTTTATTGCAAAGGTCATGTGTCACGGAATGAATCTCTATTTGATTTCAGGCTTTCCTTATGAGCATTTCAAGGTAGGGTCTCTTTTCCTTTCTTTTCCCATTCTATTTTGGCGTTTTGTCCTCGTGTTTTACATTTTGTTTTCTCATGTGTTTGCAGAATCTTCTTCTATGAATTCTTTGATTTTCTTTCTTGTTTTCTTTTTGTTTTGTTCTTGTCCATCTTTGTTTTCTGTTCCATTTTCTTTTTTCTATTTTTCGTCGCTTTCATGGCAGGTGCACTTTATCGTGCCCTAGTTTCTAATTAGGGCTTCCATTTACTAGGGTTTTCCATACTTCAAATGTTTAAAATCTGTTTGGACCCCCTTTTGATCATAATTTTGTGTCGATTATGTGTTTTCTATGATGGGTTTGTGATGCCCTAAATTTCTAAGTTGACATATCATGCAAACTAGGGTTTGTTCGATAACCTTTACAAAATAGTTTCCTCTAGGTTTAAATTGGTATTTGTATAGTTGAGGTGTGGGGGTTAAGTCCTATTTTTTATTTCCTTGTAGATCATGTGACCCAGGTCCTTAGATCCATGTGACCATGTCTTTAATGAAGTGCTTTGCTTTTATGGTAAAACCGGCGGAAGCAAACTTGGGACCGAACTTGTCCCAAGGATGTTTAGTATCAAGATTCATTCCTAAAATGGTTCTGCTTCCAGTCCTTGATAATTTTGGGTGTGATCCCATAATAGTGGTTTACAATTTTTGGCCAAACTGGACACTGAAATTATTATTTTTAACTAAATCTTCACATTCGGGCACCTATAGCGGCTAAACTGTGAGGAATTTGAAGATGGTGCAAACTAGAGTCTCATCAAATTTTGTCTGTAGATTCTAAAAATATTTTTTCAAAATTTTTGGAATCAAATTGCACTTCTTTTTCCATCTCCACGAAAAATTGATTTTTTTCAGAAAACAACATTTTTAAAAAGTGACGCACATATAACATAACTTTTTTCCATGAAGGATAAAATTCTAATTCTTTCAAATTTTGATTTGTAACTCTGATATCTAGTGCTTCCACTTAGTTAGATAGTTTTTTATTGAATATTTTTTCCTTAATCAACTTTCAAAGTCAAACGAATTACAATTCAAACACGTGACCGTATAACGCGTAACTTTTTTGTATATGTCAAAATTTAATTTAACTTTTTGTTGGATCAAGGACTTCAATATCTAGTGCACTCATATTTTTAAATTTTTTTTTTGATAATATTCTATTTTTCCACATGTGAAGAACAAATAAATTCATTTGATGAAAAACCTATGTTTAATAAAACTTAAAAACAAATACATAACAAAACCAAAACATATTAAAATTATATTCATTGGATAGCTTGTTTTGAGGAATACCATAATCATTTCAAATAAATTTTAAATGAATTCATTTGATCCCCTAAAAGTGAAATCAAAAGTGATTTTTATCAGCATTTTAATAGGTGTAAAGGAGACGATTTATGGGTATGGTTTAAAACTAGCGAGGTTCTATCCAAGGGGGTTTGATCTAAGGTGATTTGATCAAACCCTCTTCAATTGGAATCCTTAAAATGGAACTTTTTAAGGCTTAAATCATTATATTTTCTAAAAATATGTGATTTCAACTAAAATTTGTTCCTCTCAGGAATTGTAAACCACTATTATGACAGCAAGGGTCTTCACGCTTGTCCTTAAGCGAAATCAGAGTCAGAGTGGAGGTTGAACTTGGAACTAGTGATTAGTTTCTGGTTTGGTTTCTATTTCGATCCCAGTTTCAGTCTTGTCCTAGTTTCGGTTCTGACCTTGCCATGTGTTGTAAATGTTTCATGTCCCTGATGCTTCTGTGATTCCACTTTTGATGAAAGTGAGATTTGGTTAAGTATGGAAGTTATCCTAAGGAAGTAGAAGATGGTATTACATGATGAATTTATTTTATACTTTTGTTCATCTAATACATGAGTTTATTGCAGAAATTAAAAGATGTTTGGAGCATCAGAAGAGGCTTCTCAAAGGATCCAACCAGTAGAAACTTCAAGGCAGGGAGCTAGGCCAAAGAAGGTTAAAGTGGAATAGCTCCCCTACACCCTACGGTGTAAACATAAAGAAGCTACTCTCACTGCTAGTAAGGTTGATTCTAAGTGGGTGAATATTATAGATACCAACTTAGGCCCTTTCAACTATGAGGAACTAGTGGATGAAACTTTTAATGAAGATGTTACACCAAGGGTAGAAAGGATCATCCAATCTTGACTAGCACATGTTGCTATCTTCCCACTATTTATTCAATGTCTGGAATTGATATTAGCAGCAGCTAGGGCCTACAATCCTGCTACTAGGAAGTGTGTGGATTCACAAGGGAATGTTATCATTGATTTAATAGCCCAAATGATCAATTTTATGTTTGATGCACCTGTTCCCCAAAATCTTATGCAGTTAAATGAAGCAGAAGCTTTGAAGCTTTACAGTGGCAACAAAGAAACCAACAAATCCCACATGAACAAGCACTAGATGAGGGTAGAGAAGAATTATCTAACTGAGTTTCCTAACCAGCCTAAAAGGGTAGACTTCGGCAAGGAGATTGGGAACATAATCATGTTGCTCTCCAGAGTATTTAGAAAAAGAGATGCTTCTCAATTTAAAGAATGGATGTTCCCATTTATTCAAGCTATCTTGGGTGGCAAGCAACAGCTTGACTGGCCTATGGTGGTATTAGAGAGTATACATAATCAAATGCGTAGAGTGAGAGAAACTAAGAGTTTCTTCATGACGTCTTATGTGATCTTTGTAGCTGCTAGGATGGGGATCTTTCCTGGACTCAATACAATGGGGCTATTGGGAGAAGCCCAAGGACAAAAGAAGGTGTGGGAGCACTATATTCAGCTTACTTTGCAAGCATCAGAGTCACATTATAGAAGGGTTAATGATGCATTCCTTTATGTTATCACTAACAGGCTTACAGGAGATGTTGGGTACAAATTGAGTAGAGAGGAAATGACCTTTATCAATGAATGGGGACATTGGTTTATTCAATACCCCACTTTTACTTACTTCATATTGGGAGGTTTTGATGGTCATCCCCACTTGCTCCCTAGGTGTTACAACAATAGAGTTGTGTTAATGGAATTCATTTATCAAGCTCTGGCTATTAATTTCAAATTTGGTACCAAACATAAGACGGGTTGTCACAAGTTTCCCATGAAGTTGG
The DNA here is from genome assembly GCA_007258455.2 of Sequoia sempervirens. Classification (NCBI taxonomy): domain Eukaryota; kingdom Viridiplantae; phylum Streptophyta; class Pinopsida; order Cupressales; family Cupressaceae; genus Sequoia; species Sequoia sempervirens. The sequence goes on along the minus strand of VDFB02047230.1, from coordinate 21,521,185 downwards.
GTGAGTTTAGCTATCCACACATTGTGGCAGTTAAGGCTATTTGTGATGAATTGATTTATTTGAAGTTGGGTTTGTATACTTCTAGGAAGCATTGTGATCCTGAACACAATATGCAGGATTTACTTCCCAGTCTCTTTGACAAACATTTCAATCTATTAGAGGACTTTTGGATGGATTTGCAAGACAAATATGATCTCAGGAGAAGAAATTATGAAAGATTATCTATCCCGCTCATGGTTGAGTATGGGATCAAGGAGGAAATTCCAGAGACATTGTCTGATGATGGGGTAACTTTGGATCCCTAATATGATACAGATAAGATAAGCACCAAGGATCTTGATCCAGTGGATTGGAATGCTGAAGAGGCTATTGATATAAAACAGGTTGCAAGACTAGTCTTGGATAGAAGCATGCATTGGGTTAGCTTGACAGTTAACCAGCTAGAAGCTCAGCCATCTAAAAATTGAAAGTTGTAGGTACCACTCAAGGGTATAAGAGGACAAGGAGGAGGATGGCTCCTAAGGATCCCTTAGAGTTTCTGCCTTCTAATTTAGAAGAGGAGGTTGTTGCCCAAGACCTGCCAGAGGTATAAGAAGGGGAGACCATTACAAAAGTTGATGCTTCAACATTTGTTGTAGAAGAAGCATCCACTCAACCCCCTATTATGGAGCAACCAAGTGAGGGAATGCCCGTGGGAACCGTCCACAAAGAAGCTGAGTTGTTGAAAGAGAAGGAGCTTGAAGTAGAGATACATGATATTGCAACATATTCTGATGCTACGCCATCTAATAAAGAGACTCATGTAGTGGCTTCCCTTGATGTAACAGATGATACAAGGACTGAGCATGTGTTAACAGAAGAGGATCAATGGAAACTCTTTGAGGATGTTAAAAGGGAAGTAGATGCCAAGGCACAAGATGAAGCATTGGCTAAACAATAGGAGGATGTTGCCAAGGCACAATTGGATGCTAAACAAAAGGAATTGGAATCTCAAGCTAAGATTGATAAATTGGTTGGGTAGCAGCAACAGAGGGAGCAGGAACTCAAAATGAAGGAAGAAAGAGATAAATTGGCTTCGCAGCAAAAGATTGATGATCTTGAAGAAGAAAAGGCTGTCCAAAGAAGAGAGAAAGAAGCCCTTGAGGCTAAATACAAGGCTATGGAAGAGGCTCATAGAAATAGGTAGGAGCAAGAGAGCCTGGAAAGGGAAAAAGAGGCTAAAGAACTTACTCAACGTGAGAAGAAGTCCAAAGAAGCATGGGACTATGTTGAGGAGTTGAAAAGGAAAAGAGACCAAATGTTAGAGGAAAGGAAGTTGGAAGAGGAACGTCTGAAGAAAGAGTTGGAAGTCAATAAATTGCAAGAACAAAAGGACACAGAAGAGGTTGAGAAACTTGCACAAGAAAAAGCACAAAGAGAGCAAAAAAATGTGCAAGAGGTTGACTCTCAGCCTAAGAACACAATATTGCAACCTTTTTCTTCTACCACTGCTACTTCTTTAGCACAAGTAGCTACTACTCCTACAACCCCTACATGGTTAAAACTAGACTTGGAAAAGAAACAAATAGTTCAACCTCAGCTTCTCAATTGGGATGAGATGATGAAGGAAATTGAGAAGGAGAGACCCAAAAAGAAGGCCAGGGTTCTTCACTCCACCAAAATCATAGACATAGGAGAGATTATTGTTGAATGTGCAATACCAATGATCGATAAGAACTGGGAGGATATGCAAATGATTGATTATCAATTGGGTATTGTGAACTTGGGAAGAGCTACAAGAAATCATAATATGAACTTAGTTCATCTTGTAGCTTCTTCTACCAAGTCCAGGATGATCAAAGACAAACAAAAGAAAGATGAGCTTGTTGACTTTCTCTTTGTGGTCTATTGTCCTTGATGACAAAACTGGTTGGTGACAAATCTGATGGGTGATTGGTGTGATGATACTTGGTGCTCTTTGTGTTCAGTTTGGCATATTCAGTATTTTGGTGATCATGCTTTGGGTTGATGCATTTGGGTGCATTTTTTCATCACATATTGTGGTACTGATCACGTTGAGCTTCATGTGTAGATAAAATTTATTCAGGTGGCATTAGTTTTCAAGTGGTATCATGGAATAGTTGAATTCATTTTGACAGATTGGCACTTCTTTATTTTACAATAGGTATATTATTTCAATTGTTCATTATCAGATTGATCATGGCATCATTGACAAGATTCATTATGTCTTCATGGCATTCTATTGGTGATCTTCATGGATGTCTCATAATTCTTTGGTATCCACGGTTATGATATATTATTTGGTACATGGCTTTTTGGGTTGGAATTTTACTAATACTCTTCTTGACACTTGAGTATGATATTTCATTTGGCATCATTGGTATATATATATATATACTCTTCAGCTGGTTTTTGTCATTTTTTATCTTCATGGCCAAATTAGTTTGGTGCATATGTTAACATGCTATACATATAGCTTCACAAGGGTTATTTCATTATACATGAAGTGGAGGTGTTTATATTGATACATAGTCAGTCTTGTATCCTTGAGTTGGATTCTATAGCTTCATAAGCAATACTTTTCATATCATTTCTTACAAAGAGTATTTTGACATATACTTGGGTCTTCACATGTTATATGGATTCACATTTCATATTTACTTATATCTTGGAATATGGTTTACTTGTGATATAATTTGGTCGGAATTAAGACATTTCTATTTGTTTTTTAAAGTGCATTGTTTTAGCACTTAAGGCCAACAAAATTCACTATGATTATCACTTATAAAGTGATTGGCAAGGTGGAATTTCCTTGGTTTTTTGATTGAAGGTTGATCATGTTTTGAGCTTTTACATTGCACAACAGTTAATACATACTTTTTAGAGACATGGTTTGTCGACATATGTATTATACTTGGTTTTCTTACATGGTAGCGACAGTATTATTGTTTCAATAAGTATGTTGACTGTATTGACTTGGACAACACGCATGGATTATGATTTGGCACTCATTTAATGTTTCATTGTGTCGGTGACATGGATTTCAAAATGATTGTAATATGATTTTTGGATTTCAAGTTTCATTCATTTTGTTTTAGATTTTTGATGAAGGGAGAAATAGGGTAAACAAAAGACTGAACTCTAGCACCGCCATGCTGGAATTACAGTTGCATATTGAGAAAGTTTGTTGTGGTATTCTGACCTGGTTTTTAGTTATGTTGGTCTTTGATGGATGAAAAGATAGTTGGTCATCTTCGCTTAAGCTGGAAGCAATAGTTTGGGCAATTTTTCATGAAGAACTTCAGGGATTTTGTTTGTAGGTTAAATCCACCATGACAGAGGTAATATCTATGCATTATTTTGATCTTTCAAAGGTAAATCTGGTAAATGAGAAGTAAAAGAGGAAAATAAAACTTTGTTTTAGTTTCGAATGAATTTCTTAACTAATCTAAAACTACTTTGAACCCAAGTGTAAACTCAAGGGTTTCATCTCATTGTGGCATTTCATCTTCATATCATTGATTTAAAGTGTTAATGTACACTTGCATAAACAAGTCTGCCACATTGAGTTTAAATTAGTAAAAAGTTTCATTGTGCTTTCAAAGTCAAAATTTAAAAATTATATCACTCTGATTCACTCCCCCTCTCAGAGTGAATCCACTTCCAACAAGTGGTATCAGAGAATAGGTTCTTGCATTAGGTTTCATACCTAGGATTGATTTTGGTATTGGAAGTCTATCTTTGGGTGTTATTGTGTTGTATCTGTGATGGCTAAAGGGAGAAGGAATAAGGGAAAGAGAAACTCACAGCAAAACATTAACAATCAAGTTGTGTCTGAACCTAGTATAAGAAGTAATGAAGAAATGATACAGCATACTATGAAAAGCATACCTCAATTTGATGGTATCAATTTTAATTTGTAGAAGCGTCAAATGGAAACTTATTTGTCCTCCTTAGGGTTTGATGTGTGGACAATAGTAGAGAGAGGTTTCACTATGTCTATAACATCTCCCTCCACTCTTGATGAAAAGATAGTTCTTGAATCAAATGCTAAGGCTCTAGATGTTATTTTCAATAGTCTGCCAAATGACACTATTGTGAAAGTTATGCACTGCAGAGATGCAAAGGAAGTATGGGATAGATTGATTGAAATATATCAAGATGGTGAATTGCAAGAAGAGATTTCTTTGAAAATTCAAGGAAGTTGTGTTTCATCTATAAGTGGTGATTATGAAAATCATCATAGTTCCGAAGAAAATCTATTTGAGTCTAAATCTCTAGAGATGAAAAATGAACATTCAAGTATCCAAGAAACCAATTAAGTAGATCAATCTTTGGATGAAATAAATTTTGAACAAGAATTAGATGAGCAAGAAAATGAGCTTGATTTGGAAGGTGAACTTATGTGTGCTTTAGATACAATTAAACAACTCAGAAAAGAGAACTTGATTTTAAAGAAGCAACTTCAAAAAGAAAAGGATATCAAAGATAAGGAATGCTCAGATCTTATAGAAGCAAAAATCCAAGTTAAAGAAGCTAGAAAGATTGAGGAAGTGTTCAGAGATCAACTTAAAGAAAAAGAACAGTGCATAGAAAATATTGAGTTGCAAGTCTAAGGAACATTGGTAAAGAATCAAAGCAATTAAGTGATGAAGAAATTAGTAAGAGTGGTTCCATGTCATTGGATAAACGTATTGAAAAAAAGAAGGCTCCAAGTGACAAAACTAGTCTAGGCTTAGAGGAAGGACAATGTTCTAAGACACTTAGTACAAAGAAAGATTTAAACTTTCATGCTGTTGATTCTGAAACTGTAGGAAACAGAAGAGGAAGGAATAGAACACACAAGGTGTCAGGATCTCACTCTGCCTAGCAAGGTAAGTTGATAAAGTATTAGTATTCTTTTTTAGGTTATTGTTACTCATGTTTTGAGTATGGCCATAGAGCATCTGAATGTTTTTCTAAAGTAAAGAAAAGTGATAAGCAAAGTAACCATGATAATGTTACATGCTTCAAATATAATCAATCAGGTCATATTGCAAGAAATTGTAATAAGAGTGACACAAAACATTACAAGTCTGTGGTTGTATGTTATAAATGCAATGGCCTTGGGCATAAAGCAAAGTTTTACAGGATTCAATGGGAGAAAACATCTGGAAGCAACAAAGAGTTTGTAAGGGTCTAGAGAAAGAAGCAAAAGCAAGATAATAGGCTTGTGCTTGATGCACAAGAGATGTTGTTGAATGCATAATTAAACCAAGAGGTCAAAGGGGATCAACAAATGTATCATCTTACAAACCCCTAGAAATGATAATACCTTTGAGATTCAAGGTATAGAGTATCTGCAAAGTGTCATAGGACAGTGGCATTATCTAATGCATAAGCTTAATATGTGAGTTGGGTGTCCAGGTAGACTAAATGCTTGTTTTTGTTTTGTCATAACAACTAACATGACAGTATAGAGATTGAATAATTCTATGTAAATGATGATGATAGTAAGGGAAATTTAGTTGATACTCTCATATGTCTATAACAAGCATTGACGATGTAGACAAGACAAGGCTAAAATGTGTGGTTGTGATCATCTATTGTGTTAAAATCAGTGGCATCCACCAAAGTATAAAGCAAGAAGGATTATTGTCAAAATGTTGTAAAGTTGCAAGTACCCTAGTAGACATGAAAAAAAGATATGGTTCAGTGTTCTATTAAACTCTTTTGCACAAGTGGGTATGTACAAGATATTCAAATAGACTCAAGACAATGAGCATGCAAGAAAACATCTATGTAGTGTTTAGAGATGAGAGAACAGTGTATTATGTACACAATAAAACAAAGAAAAAATGAAATAATCTTCAGAGGAGTTCTTTTTAACAGTTCATGTTTGTCTTGAACAGTTGATAGATCATTCAAGATGTTTGTTAAGTGACAGTTAATACTGTGATATTGGTTTCATCTCTAATGACATTTCATTTTTGTTAATTGTTGCATGGTGTAGACCTTTATAATGTTGCAGTGACTAAACAGATTTGGCATCTTTGTCACACAGATTTGACAAAGTTTTTTTTTATAGTCTTAATAATGTACTTTCAAGGTTCTTTCATGGTCAAAGGATAGTATCTTATTAGTACAATACAATGCTTTTCAACCGATTCCATTGCTTTATTGCACAAGTTTTTCTTTGTTGTCATGAATCATAAGGTGAAGTTTATTTATCATATCATGTTTTTAAAGGGACAGTAAAAGCATTAATGGCCAAAACAGTTTACATTTGGTTACTAATGAGTCAGTTATATTTATGATGTGTTGTTTGATTCTTGTTAGAAGACAAGATCTATTATAATTGGCTCACATACATTTTTGAATCTAAAGAAGTCTTTAGAAAGCTCAGATCTCAATTGGACGTTATCAATCAATGATCTCTTAATGTTCCATCATTGCTTTAGGGGGAGATTCTTAGCTATCCTAGCAGCTTCTTGTTGCTTTTGTGATTTATTTGCTGCTTCTTTGCTATATTTGCAGCTGGTTGAGTTACTGGTTTTTGGTATTTCCTTGTTTACCCTTTGTCCTTGAGACAAAAAGGGGGAGAAATATGAATATTCATTGGTTGATCATTGGTATCTTTTGGGTTGGTGATCATGTTCAATTCAGATGGTTTCAGATGGTTTTTTCCATCAAGGACAAAGGGGGAGTTTGTTGACTTTCTCTTCGTGGTCTATTGTCCTTGATGACAAAATTGGTTGGTGACAAAACTGATGGGTGATTGGTCTAATGATACTTGGTGCTCTTTGTGTTCATTTTGGCATATTCAGTATTTTGGTGATCATGCTTTGGGTTGATGCATTTGGGTGCATTTTTTCATCACATATTGTGGTACTGATCATGTTGAGCTTCATGTGCAGATAAAATTTATTCAAGTGGCATTGGTTTTCAAGTGATATCATGGAATAGTTGAATTAATTTTGACAAATTGGCACTTCTTTATTGTACAATAGGTATATTATTTCAATTGTTCATTATCAAATTGATCATGGCATCATTGACAAGATTCATTATGTCTTCATGGAATTCTATTGGTGATCTTCATGGTTGTCTCATAATTCTTTGGTATCCACGATTATGATATATTATTTGGTACATGGCTTTTTGGGTTGGAATTTTACTAATACTCTTCTTGAAACTTGAGTATGATATTTCATTTGGCATCATTGGTGTATATATATACTCTTCAATTGGTTTTTGTCATTTTTTATCTTCATGGCCAGATTAGTTTGGTGCATATGTTAACATGATATACATATAGCTTCACAAGGGTTATTGCATTATACATGAGGTGGAGGTGTTTATATTGATACACAGTCAGTCTTGTATCCTTGAGTTGGATTCTATAGCTTCATAAGCAATACTTTTCATATCATTTCTTACAAAGAGTATTTTGACATATACTTGGGCCTTCACATGTTATATGGATTCACATTTCATATTTACTTATATCTTGGAATATGGTTTACTTGTGATATAATTTGGTCGGCATTAAGACATTTCTATTTATTTTTTAAAGTGCATTGTTTTAGCACTTAAGGCCGACAATATTCACTATGGTTATCACTTATAAAGTGATTGGAAAGGTGGCATTTCCTTGGTTTTTTGATTGAATGTTGATCATGTTTCGGGCTTTTACATTGCACAACAGTTAATACATACTTTTTAGAGACATGGTTTGTCGACATATGTATTATACTTGGTTTGCTTAAATGGCAGTGACAATATTATTGTTTCAATGAGTATGTTGACTATATTGACTTGGACAGCACACGTGGATTATGATTTGGCACTCATTTAATGTTTCATTGTGTCGGTGACATGGATTTCAAAATGATTGTAATATGATTTTTGGATTTCAAGTTTCATTCATTTTGTTTTGGAGTTTCGATGAAGGGAGAAATAGGGTAAACAAAAGATTGAACCCTAGCGCTGCCATGCTGGAATTAGAGTTGCATATTGAGCAAGTTTGATGTGGTATTCTGACCTAGTTTTTAGTTATGTTGGTCTTTGATGGATGCAAAGATAGTTGGTCATCTTCACTTGAGCTAGAAGCGGTAGTTTGGATAGTTTTTCATGAAGAACTTCAAGGGTTTTGTTTGCAGGTTAAATCCACCATGACAGAGGTAATATCTATGCATTATTTTGATCTTTCAAAGGTAAATCTAGTAAATGAGAAGTAAAAGAGGACAAGAAAAATTTGTTTTAGTTTCGAATAAATTTCTTAACTAATTTGAAACTACTTTGAACCCGAGTGTAAACTCAAGGGTTTCATCTCACTGTGGCATTTCATCTTCATATCATTGGTTTTTCTTAAATCCTTGATTGATATCATGATCAAATATTATTGTTCTTACCAGTTTATAAACTCTGGTTATTGAATATGGGTTTTCTTGACAAAGATGAATAACTATTTTACAAACATTGTATATATATATATATATACCTTTGCAAAAACACTTGAAAGTGTGATGAGAGGAAATAGTCTGGACAGAGGATTGTTTATTGTAAAATCATTCTATAAAGAGGAAAGTGGGCTCATATTGTTCTCATCTCTAGTTGTATTACAAAGATTATTTTGAATTGGGAATTATTGCAAAATCATTTTGTATCCTATTGTAATTTTATAACTGTAGAGAATTATTGTAGTTATAAGGTTCTGATGGGTTGCAATATCTTGAATGTTTGATGAAGTTGGTTCTTTAGAAAGATTATGGGAGTTGGTGCTCTTTGATTAATAAAAGGGAAATTTTAGTGAGTGGTTTTTTATACCCAAAGAAGGTTTTTCCACTCAGGAAATCTTTGTGTTATGTGATGCTATTTTTCTCTCATTTTGTTTCATGTTAATGTGCTCATTTAGTCAATGCTCTAATACTTTTAGTGTGTTCGAAAGGTTCATATTCCAAAAGTTTGTCATGCAAAGTTAAAATTGTTCAAATCTATTTTTTAAAAATACTTTGTTAAGCAAATTAAAATTGAATTGTGCAAAGTTGTAGTTTTGTTTCAAAAGCACATACAAGATTGTTCACACACTAATTGAACAATATCATATGATGCTTTTAACATGAGTTGCAAATGTTAATCAAGTTTCATGTCAATCTGATTTAAAGTGCTAATGTACACTTGCATAAACAAGTCTACCACATTGAGTTTCAATTAGTAAAAATTTCCATTGTGCTTTCAAAGTTAAAAGTTAAAAATTATATCACTCTGATTCACCCCCCCTCTCAGAGCGAATCCACTTCCAATAGAGGTTAAGGCTCAATTAGATCAGTTGGATAAATTTTTAAAAGATGTCTCAACTCCGATTTCTCAACAAGGTGCTACTCTTGAATCCCCAGCCTTATTAACAAAGAAGGAAGCCGATGACTTGGTGCATATGAAGAGTAAAGTGGGAATGCTGGAAAGATGGATTGATAAGCTCAATCAAGAGGTTGATGAAGTGTTAACTGATAGTTTCAAGATTCATGAAACATCACTTGAGTTGGCAGGGGATTTGAACCAGCATGCTGAAGGTCTAGACAAGCAGGATGGAGAATATATTAAAAAGCTTAAGGACATTAGCAAGGTACCTAAATCAACTCTGCTTGAATAGTCAATTCTTGAGGATGATAATGTGGATTTTGTTGAGAAAATGTGAGTATAATAGGGTACAAATCCAAGTCTGTCCATGGGCATAAAAATGAGATTCAAGAGGTGAGTAAAGATTTGAATCAATAGATTGATGAATTAGAAGCAATTGTAACTATTTTAGTCAATCTAGATACCTTGGTTAAGGAGGGTCTTTCTTTGGATAAGATGAGGGAGAAGTGGAGGAGTAGATTTGAAGAGGTGATGCAAAAAGGAGATGATGGAGAGGATTTGTTATAAGATAGGTTTATGGACATTAGGGAAGAAGCAAAGGCTATTAGAAGAGAAGTGATCAAATTGAAGGAGGTGCAAAAATTGGTTTCAGCATAATTAAAGAGGATTAAATTTGAGGATGATTGGTTGGATGGGCCTGATTCAGATACCCTTCAACAAGTGTTCTCTAATTATGATGAGTACATCCTTGAGCATGCAACACAGGAATAAGTTGGCAGAAGAACACCTTCTTCACCTAACACAACATCTTCTCTCTTCTTTGCAGGTTTTTGACATGAGCTTGACTCCAAATCCATTCTTTAGTTTCACCTACTTTCTTGGGCACCAGAATTTTGTGTAACAAAGCAATCCAGTCTTGTAGCTAACGATCAGCAGTCCAATTCTTCATTCAATTACGGTCCCTTACTTTGTGGATCTGAGTTTTGATTGAGAGAAGCTTGCACATGACAATGTCTATATGTATCTCTTGGTTCTATTTTGTAAAGGTCAAGGTGATTGAAGAAAGTTTAGCCACCTAATGATAGAAAATAGTGAATAGTATTAGGATTTCATTGTTGTTAGCAGAGATAATTTGAAAAGTTCAGTTGAACTTGATTATATTTTACAGTCTTATACATTTTTTATATGTTGTTAAGTTTGGATATTTTGGATAAAGTTAATGAATCATAATCAATCTGTATGCCAATGATTTTGTTGTGCCTAAATGTTTTCTATTTGATGAGAATCAATAGAGGAAACCAGATTTAAGATTATCTCATTGAGTTATATGTGAATGACATTTCTGTTATATCTGTTTGATCTGTGTTTTGATGATGAGTGAATGATCTATTTTTAAGTTTTGAAGTAAAAGTTTAATGAATGGTTGTGATTGTGAATTAAGCACTATGAATGTATGTAGTGGTATAGGTTATTCTATGGATTACATCATGTTGTAGTTTTTATTAAGAAAAGAAACACTCATTATTGACATGCATGTCTGGATATTAAGAAGTTTTTTTCATGTTCTTCTATTTCAAGGCTCTGATCTATCTTTTTATCTTTATTTAAACACCCAAAACTTAGATTAGTTGATCTAATGCAATTTTTCTCCCCATTACTAGCAAAGGCCCCTTGCATATTACAATTACATTGACCATTGAGCAATATCAACATAGTTGAGAACCAACTACCATAACCTTGGGAGTTAGATTACTATATGTTGTCTTTCTCTTTCAGGAAAAAAAGAATAGTGATATTATGTTTAATGTTGTTGTGTTGTTTCCACCATCAACAATACTAATTAAATAATGTGATATATATATATATATATATATATATGTATGTATGTATGTACACATGCATACGTGTGCTTGTGTGCATGCACATGAATGTACATGCATGTTTGTAGGTGTGATAGTTCTAACTACACATGTGCATATGTGTCCATGTATGTGTACATGAAACCGGTGTAAGAATATGTTGGCTTCCTCACCAAGCACATATGTATATTTATATTCACTTGAATCTGGAGGTCATTATTCTGTCCCTATGTGAGATAATCCTCTCAAGAACACCATGCAATCTAAAAAACCTCCTGCACAAACTTGTGGGCTATTATTGGTGCCCCATTAGTCAAATTTCTTGGGATAAAGTGTGCCACCTTTGTGAGCTTATCTACCACTACCAGAATTGAGTTGTGCCTATTCCTATACATGGGAAGTCCTTGCATGAAATCCATATGCATAACCTATTATTTTCATTCAATAATTTCATGTGGGTATAAAATTCATGTTGAGTGTTGATGCTCAACCTTCACCCTTTAGGATTCAAAACATTTCACCACATATCTAGCGAAATCTTTTTTCATACCTTTCCAAAAGTATAGTGGCTTGACATCAACCATAAGCTTCATTACACCAAGATGCCCTAAATATGATGTGGTATGAGCTTCTCTCATAATTGCATTCCTTAACTCTCCTGAGTTAGGAATGTGCATTCTCCCCATAAACCTTAATAATTCATTAGACTCAAAATGGAATCCATCATGCCTAGGGTCTTGAGGGTTATCTAGTAAGGCTTGTCTGACTTTCTCATATTATTCATCCCCGTTGGATTGTTGTAACACTTGACTAAAAAAATTGGTTCATACTAATATCATGGAGGAGATATGCCTCCTACTAAGACCATCTGCCACTCGATTCTCTTTTCCCTTGATGTAGCTAATTTCAAAATCATAATTTGATATTAACTCCAACCACCTTCTCTGTCGAGCATTCAAATAAGGTTGAGTAAACAAATATCATATACCTTGATGGTTATATCTAAGCTCAAATGGTTTACCCAGAAAATAATGTCACCACATCTATAGCACATGCATAATCACTGCCAACTCTAGGTCATGCAGTGCATAATTTTGCTCATAGTTCTTCAGTTTCCTCAATTCATAGGTAATTACCTATATTTCCTACATGAGTACACCTTCTAATCCTTCTCCTAAAGCATTAGTGGTTACTACAAAATGTCCTTCAGGATCGGGCACTTTTAGGATTGGTGTTGTAGTCAATTTCTCCTTTAGTATGTCAAACACCTCTTGGCATTTTTCAATCCATTCAAATCTCTTACCCTTTCTTCCAAGGGAAGTAATAGGACATGCAATCCTTCAAAAATTGGTAACAAACTTCCTATAATACCCAGCTAGACCCATGAAACTATGAACTCATGCACATTTTTTGAAAGTTTGTGCAGGAGGTTTTCAAATTGCATGGTGTTCCTAATTAGATTATCTCATATAGGGATGCAAGAATGACCTCCAAGTTTTGACAAACCATTTTTACCTCCCTTGGAACCCAACTTAACATAAGTTCAACATGCCACCTTGAGATAGATGGTCAAATAGAAAGGGTGAATCAAGTCCTAGAGGATCTTTTGAGGGTATATTGTATGGATCAGCAGTACAAGTGGGATGATTATCTATTGCTTGTGGAATTTTCCCACAATAACTCGTATCACTCTACGATTAAAATGGATCCATTTGAGGAATTATATGGAAAAATGTGTCAAACTCCTATCAACTAGGATAAGCTAGAAGGTAAGATTATCCTTGGTCCAAAAATTCTCTCCAAAATGGAGGAACATATTAGGACGATCAAAAAGAGGCTAGCATAAGCCAATGATAGGCAGAATTGTTATGTTGATGTCAAACAAATACCTAGATAGTTTACAATGGGAGAAAAGGTCTTATTAAGAGTGAAGCCACAGAAGAGTGCAATCAAGTTTGGGAATCCATCTAAGCTAGCTCCTCATTACATGGGACCATTTGAGGTTCTAGAGTAAATAAACCCAGTTTCCCACTGAATTTCTCTACCACTAGTTTTTGCTAGGATGCACAATGTATTTCATTTTTCTTACCTTAAAACTATATACCTGGTAATAATCACATGATTGATTGGAATGCCCTATAGGTTTAGGATCTAGGAGTGGTCATGATCAAACCACTTAGGGTACTTGAAACACGTAGGCTTCACCTATGTAACAAAGATGTGTTCCAATACAAGGTCTAGTGGGACCAATAAATTGAGGACAGTGCCACCTGGGAGGACTACCAGGATATTAAGAAAAGATTCCCTGATCTCTTGCGAGATTATGAAATTATTAATTAAGAATTTTCTTTTAGTTTTATGCTATGAAAATATTCATTCTAGGATGATCATTCTCAAGGGAAGGATGTGTTACATCCCACCCTATTTTACAAAAAATACTTTCTTTACCTTTAGTAAATTATGCAATGAAACTTATGATCTCAAAAGATTGTTATCTTGTAATGAAATTATGCAATGTTTTGATTAAATTTTTCTGATAGAACTATGGATGTTTGATGCTATGAATCAAATGAAATGTTATGCAAGGAATTTTCTTTCTTTAAAATAAAATGTAAATATGAATACAATATGATGAAGATACTATATTGATTGTCAAGCTAACTACCTTTATCTTTTCTGAGTGATGATGTAGGATGATCCAAGCACCTTCATGGAGAAAGAGGGGGAGTATCATTTGGGAGAAAGGTGACATTGGGGATTCTTTGGTTTTCCATCTAAGCTTGAATCAATTATGTATGACTCGGTTAACCTAATAGGTCTAGGGTATGTTCTTACATGACTTGAGGTAAGTCATTTGCATTGGTTTGTTTTGTTCCTTGTTTTATGGTGAAAGGTGGTCTAGGGTTTTTAATCCTTCTTGTTTCTTATCCTACATAGGTGCATGTTCAAGCGAATATAAATATACATATGTACTTGGTGAGGAAGCCAACATATGCTTACACCGGTTTTGTGTACATGTACATGGATGCATATGCACGTGTGTAGATGGAAATATCGTGCCTACAAACATTCATGTACATTCATGTGCACACACACAAGCATGTGTATGCATGTGTACATACATACATATATATATATATATATATATATGTGTGTGTGTGTGTGTATATATATTCACATCATTTAATTAGCATGATATCTCTCTCGCTTGGATGCAATACCAAGTCAATGTAGCAGTCTATGGCATAACTCTCATTATTGTTGTCGCCTTGTTTAAAGGTTACCTTAATCTTTTCTTTGTTGTTTTAAATAAGTCACTAGTGGTATGTTGGCTCAATTATTTTCCTTAAAAGGATGAGAACATCATTTTTTATAGCTCAATACATTATGATGATCTTTTACCTTTCACAATAAAAGGTGACAATGAATTTTATATCTTAGCAAATGATTTGGAATTATAATAAAGCTATGATTTTCCTTATACATGGTGGCTTAGTGAATCTTGAGTTGACTATTTTTCCTCTACTTATGCATTGGTTGTGGTCTAGTATTAAGCCCATAGGTTGGTCATGGTTATTCCACCTTTTGATGTGTGGTGACTTGCTATATGATGAGCACTATCAATAGTTTATTTCAACTGATTTTTGGTTGGATATATATTGAGAGACCTTTGAATGATGTGGGCAGAGAAATGTGATTTTAATCGTTGCTTTTTTTTTTCATTGGGTAAATCATTGTGGTGGAGATTATAGGGTTATTAACCTATGAGAACCATTGGGTTTAAAAAACCAATTCTTGTCCTTATCCTATGAGTCCATATTTAGGCAATGGAGGTAAAATTGGAACAATTTGGTAACTATTTCAAAAATGGTTTGGAACTCAGAATCGGTATGTGATTATATATACTCCTTTTAGTGTTTTTGTTGGGGTTGGAAAAATTGGATTGGGATGCTATCTTAGGCATTTTTTGTGTTTTAAAAGGTCTATCTCAAACCAGAAGAATGAGTTTGAATAACAATCGGGAAGATCAGTTCTTTGTTACTAGTAATGTTAGAGCAGAGTTTGGTTTTGCAGGATTCATTTTCAAAAAAAAAAAAATCAAATCTCATCTACATCTATCTATCGATAGGCATGTAATCTATGCTTCTATTCTCTCCCATTTCTTTGAACGGCTTTGAGAGTTGGCAGATTTAATGCTTGTATGAATTGTATTCATTGACATGTTTACACATGTTGATGTCTAAGTTATCGACCTGAACAAAATTGGTTTATTAGTTTCTTATTAAGATTTGAAAGGTATGATACCATAATTGTGGCTTAATCTAAATATTATGTATTCATTTGCTCCTTTATTCTTCATGAAAGAGGATAATCTTATTAAAAGAGTCATGAGC
Source organism: Sequoia sempervirens (assembly GCA_007258455.2). Classification (NCBI taxonomy): domain Eukaryota; kingdom Viridiplantae; phylum Streptophyta; class Pinopsida; order Cupressales; family Cupressaceae; genus Sequoia; species Sequoia sempervirens. The sequence continues at coordinate 21,505,593 of VDFB02047230.1, read as the reverse complement.
TCGAATATGTGATTGAACATGAAGGTGCCTATGTAGTTTGTGTGAATTTTGACCTAGACAAGGATTTAGATATTTCTTCTATAATATAATTGTTGATGAAACTAATGCACAAGACTTTGAAAAGATTCATGTAAGAGTGTTAGAATGCAATTGGCACTAAGTGGTAAGATTTCCTCAGTATAGGAGTGATTCCTTGTTTGTTTGTTGAATCTTTCATTTATGAGGACATGTTTTACTTTGGAATGTAGAGTTGTTATGCTTAAGTCCAAACCCTCTTAAATCATTGCCTTATTTCTTAATAAAATAACATGAAAATATTGGGAATTTCTAAAAGACCACCCTATCTTGAATGGGTAAAACCCTTCTAGGGTTATTTATTTAACTTGTAAGCTTCCAAGAGGAGGCCTTTATGTTTGACTTCACTAATTATACCTAATTCCAATTAGGAAAAATTCAACCACTGAGTTGGCATGTGACTTCCAAAAAGACTTGCTATGAGAATAGAAAACCCTATGTGGGAAAAAAACATGAATCTTAAGACCTTGAACTAGTGGCAAGAGCCACTACCCGAGAGTTATGCCAGGTAACATGGGGTTTCAAGAAAGGTCCTTTCTTTTGTCAACCAAATTAAATCTCAATAGAAAAACAAGCCATATTGTGTTATGAACCTTATGTCAAGGTTTTTTGGGCGAGACAATTAGTTCCAATATACCTAGGTCAGAAGTGTCTTTCTAAGTTTAGTAGGGTGGGTGAACTATGACTTCACTTTAAGTAGTAGTTGTACTTAAGTTACAAAAACTATGGCCATAGTGAGTGTGGTTTCCACTATGTGCACTTGTCAATTAGTAGTGTGATAGAGTTAGTTAAGTAGGGAACAATACCAAAAAAATATGGCAATCTGAGAGGGTTCCCAACTAAGCTTTTCATTGAAGGGTAGGGCCACTTCTGGTCAAGAAGATGTGTGGAGGATCGCTTAAGTCCAAGGTTGGAGGTAAAGCACCTGGATGATGCTCTCCCTCTTGCAAGTGGCTTGTTGAGTCTTGGAAGACAATAAGAACTAGATATGGAATTCTGACCCTTATCTTGCAATTACTTTTAATAGCTTACTCAAATGATTTATTGAAATATGTATATGTTAATATTTTTAGCGGGAACAGTAAATGTTGATGCATTTGTTGTATCTATTTGAGATAATATGTAGTTGCATGGTTGTTTCTTGTTTTAAAAAAATATATATCATTTACCTTGCTCAATGATTATTAACCTGGTGTAAAAATTTTGGTAAACCAGTGTTTGGGAGTTGGTTGTTACAACTTTCATGATGTTCTTAATTTAATATTTCAATGGGAAATCTTTAATAAAACAAGAAATAATATCCTCTTTTGATCCAAAGTGAGCGAAATATATTGATTTGATAACTTGATGGGTGATCCCACAATAGTGGTTTACACTTTTGGCCAAACTTGAAATTGAAATGAATATTTTGAACTTTTTATTCACTTTTCGACACCTATAGTTGCTAAACTGTGAGGAATTTGAAGATGATGCAAACTAGTGATTTTTGAAATTTTGTCTGTAGATTCTAAATATATTTTAAAAAAAAAAATTGGAATAAAATTGCATTTCTTTTTCCATCTCCTTCAATAACTATTTTTAATAGTAAACACCATTTTTAGAGAGTGTTGTGTACTTGCTAACACAACTTTTTTCTATGAAGGATAAAATTCTATTTTTTTCGAATTTAGATTCGTAACAATGATATCTAGTGCAAGAAATTTGTTTCATAGTGTTTTATTGAATATTTTTTCTTAATTAATTTTTGAAGTCAAACTAGTTACAATTTAGACATAAGTTTACTTGCCAACACATAACTTTTTTGGTAGGTATCGAAATTCAATTTTTTTTGTTGGATCAAGGACATCAATATCAAGTGCATAGATATTTTTTAGAATTTGTTTTGGTAATCTACTTTCTTTCCACACATGTAGAATAGTAAATGATGATGGTAGGGCCACTTTTGGTTAGAAAGATGTGAGGGGGAATGCTTAAGTCCAAGATTGGAGGTAAAGCACTTGGATGATGCTCTCCCTCTTGCAAGTGGCATGTCGAGTCTTGGAAGACAATAAGAACCAGATATGGAACTCTGACCCTTATCTTGCAGTTACTTTTAATAGCTTACTCAAATGATTTATTGAAATATGTATTTTTAATCTTTTCAGTAGGAACAATAAATGATGATGCATTTGTTGTATCTATTTGAGATAATATGCAGTTGCATGGTTTTTTCTTGTTTTAAAAAAAAAAAAATCTCATATATCTTGCTCAATTATTATTAACCTTTGGTGTAAAACTTTTGGTAAACCTGTGTTTAGAAGGAGTTGGTTGTTACCAATTTCATGTTCTTAATTTAATATTTCAATGGAAAATCTTTAAAAAACAAGAAATAATATCCTCTTTTGATCCAAAGTGAGCGAAATATATTGAGTTGATAACTTGATATTGAAAACTACATGGCGTACTCTATATGAAGCTAGTTATCAATGAAAATAATATTTGCAATAGATTTCATATCATTTGAATGCTTGAGGTACTCTCAAGTACAATCTGCATATAGGTAGATGTCAATCAAAATGACACTCTTAGTGGCTCTCACGGAAGTTGGTTATATTACATCCCATTTCATAATTACCAAGTTAATTTTACCATTATGAGTAAATATGATGGAAGATGTTAATGGTGACTTCCATATGTTTGTTAGATGAATGAAATACTAAAATATGCAATAAGATGTTATTGATTTCAAGGAATGAATATGTTTTGAATGCTAGGTATTCCAATATGAACATTCTAATACTTTGATGATACAAATGTATTATGATGTAAATCAATTTACTATGAACATCTAACTACCTTGGTGTTCTACTAAGCTGGTTGCAGGGACAGATTCAATCCTTTGGAAGGGAGGGGAAGTATCACTCAGGAGAAGTGATTGGTTAGGTAACCCCTAATGAAACCTTACTAAGATTTCACACACACTCACTTCTAAGAATAGTTGAGTCAAGTCATATTCTCAAGATATTGGTAAGTCATCCTTTAGACATGTTGTGTTTGCATTAGATAGGATCATGATTTATGTTAGGAGCATTCTTGGATTAAATTATGTGATTGAGTCTCTTGTCTTATATGAGTTCTTCCTTATGTGTTTATATTTGATCAATGAGATATATACACTTTGTGTATATAATTCATTCAATGGGATTGTGAATATATGTGATTAATCAAACTAAGGATATATATGTGTAATATATGTATATAATCATATACTAATATGTGTGGGAAGTAAATGATGAAAATGTATATGCATATATTAATATAAGTATATATGTATAAACATATATATATCGTTATTATTGAATTGTATATAAATATATATGGGTAAATATATGTGTATGCATATACGCATGTGATATTGTTTGTGAAAATGGTAACTTGGTCATATCCATTTGAATATTGAATGCATTATTTAAATGAATTTTTTTATCAATGAGTATATGTATATATGTATATACATATGAGCAATGGATGTTATGTATATATATACTCTATATATTATTTATGGTCAATTAAATGGATATATATAGCGCATATTAGAGGATATATATTTAGCCAATAGGCTTCTTATTGTGGACTTTCCAGTCCACAGGCCAATGGCAAACCTGTCTCACATGCCTGCAAACCATCTGATACACCTGCAAACCATTGCTTCAAACCATTTGACAGGCTGGGAAACCATTTTTAGCATTCTGCAAATATTTTGAAGAAAACTCACGCAATCACACTCCACTGTTTAATGACTGCATATATGATTAACAGGGGATATGATTAATGACAGTGCTTCATTAATGTCTTCCAGCTGTAGATTCCTGAGGCGATCTGCTCTGTTGGGACTTGTCATTAATGTCTTCTAGCTTACCCTGGCCTCTGCTGCTTTAGCTTTTGTGCACTACAAGTACACATATTAATGTCTTCAATGTTGTTGATAGCTCGAATGGTGCCTCTATAGCCTTCGCCAGACGTGATTGCTTTATGACTGTTGTTGTTCACCATCCAAACCCACATTGCCGACTTAAATGAGATGTTCGAATTAGTGGACACAACCTATCACAATTTAATGAGGAACAACACTTAACGTATTAGGGGGGAGAAAGATTGCAACATGATCTATCATCATGCCCTCAATAAATGCAAAAACATTGCAAATACGCCACTGTGCAAACACTCTTCCATGCACATTAATTTCTTAGTCTAGCATTCAATTCAAGATCTAATTTTCCAGCTTATAAATAGACTATGTTGTGTTGTTGTTGTGTCACAGAGACTTAGTGCTTTGAAGCATCGATGCTTTGGAGTTACAGATATAGCAAATCAATCAATCTATAAGTTTTTTCTTTCCTCTGGGTTTTCTATATTATTGTTAATAAGTGACACAGCTGCTACTAATTGATGATGGGTTTGCTTTGTTCTTGATATTTCTTCCCTCTGCTGTATTATATTTCTATATTCGATTCTTATCTTTCCTGGAAACTTTGTTATATGATTTTCCCTGAAAATTTTGTTTACTTTCCTCAGTTACCACAGGATTTAGTCCTGAATGATGCTTTATTCCATCTTGGTTGCTGCCTTTTTGGCTTCGAAGCTCTTGGAGTGTCATTTGAATAAGCTATATTTCTTATGGTGCCCCAGCAGCAAATCATGTATATCAAGGAATATAAGATTGGAATGGGCAATATTTTTGTAGATAGAAGTATAGCAATACTGTGAAGGAAATTCATAAACCTCTTATGGAGATAGGCTCCCATCGGTTCCAAAAATAGAGAACAGCAACTGCATTTCTTCACAATCTCCTACGCTTGGGGTCTTTCTTCCAAGATGGAGCCTATGCCTTTCTTTAAATCAATTTTTCCTATACAAGTTACATGTATTTCCCCTTGCCACATTGCAATTGGTTTTTCCCCCACGTTTCAGAATAGCCTTCTACGTGGCATCAATAAACTATAATATTTGATAGCTTTCCTGTTAGAGATCTGTGCTTTTACAGTAAGTTATTACATGTAGCTACTATGTGTCATAAGGCCATTCACGGTGCAAGTTTTTAGCTTGAGGTTTAATGACGTCTACCCTTCTGCTGAGCTATCTTGAGTTTTGGAAACTTTTCTTTTTCCCCGAATCGGGGCGGGCAGTATGTTCTGTGATTACTTGTCTGGATTTAGTGTTCAAAAATGGGATACATAACAATCAGTTCCCAGGAATTTCATCAAACAGTTTAATAAATTAAGATAATATTTTTCCTTCAGTGTGATAGAAATGTTGGGTACTTTGTTTAGTATATTGCTATGTTCATGATTTTTTCCTTTTGTTAGTGGTGATAGGGAAGATGGCTTTTCGCCATTTCCTACTGAGGGGTTCTTATTGAATGAGGAAATAGACCACCTCAATTGCTCATTGCCAGCACTTAGCAACGTGGACATTTCTCGAAAAACTTAGGTCAATGAATAATGATCCATGTGTATATGTATTTGTGAATATATGAATTTCAACTCCATCTTTTATGGAGTTATTTAGTAGGAAGTGATCTTTCTAATTTAGAAAACAACTTATCCTACCTACCTGTCTGCACAAGTAGAAGTAGGTTTAAATCTTTATGCAAATATTTTAAAATCAGATAATACTTAATTTCTTTAAGGAGAAAATCTAGATTTGTCTACGTTTATTTTTTTAATTATTCATCACTTATTATTAATTGTTTAATCTAGCCACATAGCTAGAATTTGTAGCATATAGAATTCATACACATCTACACACAAACAAATACTCTCTAACATATTAACATACATATAGCTATCAGCGTAATCCTTAAACCTCCTTTAGGTGGAAGGTCAAATACATGTATAGTTAAAGTCAAACCAGTTTGATATGTTCACTCCACTGCAGAAAATCATGTGTTGTCTTCCACAAACTGATAAAACCTACTTCACTTGAATTTAAAGCAAATTGGCATGTACTTCAAGGTGAAAGGAAAGTCTGGAAAACAAACAGTTGCTTGTCAAATTTAGGTTCACTGTCACTTAACAGATTTCTTACAAAGACCTGTGTTAAATTACTTTTCACTAAAGTGAGACTCTTCCTGGTTTTTAGCGAAATCTTCAACAAGCACACCCCAAGAGACTGCACAGAAATGCACAAAAAATCTTTGGCTTAGATGCCAGGTCTAAGGTAATATGCTCTGCCAAAGTCTCTGGAGACTTACATTTGACCCAATTCCTTCCTGAACTCACATTTCAGGTAGACCGGGATATGGTTGGAATTAAAACCTAGTGATTGGATTAAAATCATCAGTAATTTAAGGTCATGTTGGCTGCTACCAATAAGTCTAAAGTCATCGTAATATACCAAGCAATGAGAAAAGACCTCAATTTTTCTTATTGCAAAAGACTCGTTTGTCATGGCATTTAATGATATTAACAATGGCAACATAGCATGAAGAGACAACAAGCTCTGTTGGTTGGGATACACACTACCAAGGGGTGGTGGATGTTTGTTGTTAATATTTAATTTTCAGACAGCTGCATTACTATCAATTTTTGTTGTTTGGATGTTTGCTGTTAATATCATTTTTTGCTCTGTTTTATTTCATTCTAAATCAATTTTGTTGTTATCTATTAACTGAATGCATTGGTTTTGAATTTTAGTATCAAATTAAATGATCATAGAGATTTACTATCAATGCCTGATAGTTATAGATCCATATTTTCCAATTGAATTGAATGTCTGCCATCTTCTAAATTATACAAGATAAAGCTCAATTTTCTAGGTAAGGGAAGTGACAAAACACAGAGTTTTTGGTTCATGTCATCTTGCTAATACGTATAGAAGTATCAGGGAGTTTGTGTGTGCAATTTACTGTAGGCTTGTTCAGATATAGATGCCAATTCTGTGGCAGAGCATGTGCCCTGAACACTATTTTCAATATTCAAGGAGTTTGTATGTGCAATTTACTGTAGTCTTGTTTTGTTTTATGAGATCCCATAAAACAATTCCAAAATCGTACACATCCACTTTGTAATTGTAGATCTATGTTGGATCATTTCCCTGCATCCAATAACCAATGAAATCAATACAGATAATATGTCACCAGTTCAGGGAAAATTCCTCATAATCTTGCGTAAAATGAATTCCAATTGCAGTGTTTAGAATCCCAGTTACACACGCTTCCATAAAGATTTAGGAATCCTTGTCCCAAAGGGATGATCAATCAATAAAGAGGCTCCACCATTCTAAAGCAATATCATTGGGCAAGAGTAAAACAAAACAAATTGCAATAATGGAACATTAATATAGATCTCTTCATCAGAACCCAAAATATGCAGATCCTTGCAACTTGAAAGACAAATCCCTAAGAGAAAAACATAGCAATAGAAACATTGATCAATCTTTTATTATTAAGATTGAGTGAACTATTCCTAGTTCTGAATTAAAAGATTAACCATTCGGTACATGCAATATAAATTATGATCTCTATCTGCCAATAGCTAATTAACAAGCATTAATATCCTACAAAATAATCAGAAGAGCACTAACCATTTTCCTATCCCAGTCTTATCTTGTGTTTAATGCAACAGTTTCTATAGAGAAAACCAAAGATTAAAACTTAAATCATACACCAATGTGAAATCAATTACATACAAAGCCTAACAGTTAACCCGTACTTAAGATTGCATGAATAAATCCAACAAAAATAAGCTCTCATTGCACCCATGATTTCTTAGCTAAATGTGATACTTCAGTTCAATATTGAATATCAATTTTTAACCCCACATCAATTATTAGCTATATAACAAAGTCTCTCACAATTCCCACACTTCATATACTGGTTTGCTATTGTAAATCCAATTTTTACCATGACACTATGGCCTACTATAAAATTACCCATTGGCCATAAAGTAATGCCATGCTATCCTGACAAGAATGCCACAAAATTACGTATCAAAAGGATACCACACATGTATTGATCTATCAACCATCTCTGACCAGAAAAGTCAGATAAACATTAGCGATAGTTATGGCTTTGCACTGACCAATTTTCAGGCTTCAAAAATTCATATGACATGATTGGAACTTAGGGCATGTTTCAGATTTTATACCTTAAGAAAATACAAAATTCATAGCTTCATAATATCAATCTGATTATTTGAATCCAGTGAAACAAACAGCACGCATGCTCTTTTGTAACATAGTCAATCTAATCTCAGGCTATTACTAATGCACCAAGGAGGCATCAAACAGTAAAATAAAACATGTTTTTATGTCTGTGAGAACAATGACTCTGTATTTTGTTGTTAGGTGGATATGATGAATGTTTAGAGGCAAACACACCATCAAAATTTTCAAAGGCAAAGCTCAAAATGGTTGGGGTCACTGGTGAGGATTCTGATTCATTTGATCTCGCACATCTATCAAAAACAAAACTACCAGACGCTTGAGACACTTGACTACCCACCAAGAATCCTAAAAATGATGACTGGACATAGAAAGATGGCTGAATTTCTATTTTGGGGTTTCCTGCAGCCAATAACCGAAATGAAGAAATTGTCTCTGGTTCCAATGACCTCAAAGAGCTGCAGAGAATGCCATCTTTCTCATTCTGTCTAGTTGGAGTATGCTTTGACAACTCTACTGGTCTGCTGATCCAAGGATGCTCTGCAAAATTAAAAATATCAATTCATATGTAAAGCATAAAAATTAAGTATATTGCATTAATCCAATAGGCTGAGCAAATGTAAAAAATACACATAATTCTTGAAAGAAATTTACTTGACACTTGAACAGAGGTGAGTCTCTTCTTTGGATCTGTGCAGAGCATTTTGGATATCAATTCCACTGCTGAAGCCGATATACCGCTCCATGGACCCTATGGAAATTCCAACTTGGCTTGTCTTACTGCATCAAAAATCCTTGATTTTGTCTGGCCCAGAAAGGGCTCTCTGTACTTTTCTTTGTGTGTCATTATTAATTTCGTCCTCTCTTTGATTTTCTTGGTGTGTCATTATTAAATCCATGCAACTTAGAGAGGGGAATATAGAAAGAGAAATAGAATGTGAGAAAGAGAGAAAAAGAGAGATAGAGGATGGCGGTGAATTTGTCATGGCGGTGAATTGCTAGCGGTGAATTTTTCGTGGTGAATGCAATTTGGTCCGTGTTTGTAGTACCCCTCCGTTTATGCTTATGCTTTCTGTTGATACTTTTTCATACTGTTAGACCTATGATGTTTTGTTGGATACTTTGATCGCTGGTTTTGAGCGATGGTGGATTATTCTGTGACATGATGTTACTTGTTTGGTGATTATTGTTTTTAGATATGATATGATTTAGCGTAGATGTTTACTTTCAGATGATCATTGATATGTATATGTTTATGATGGACTAACAACATTTATTTCGTCAGTTTTGCTGTGAAGTGTATTGGTGTGGAGAACAAAATCGCATCACTCGCTTGCGAGTGCCCTGCGATATCTGTGATTTTCTCTGCACGGTGTATCTGTTTAATGTGTTATATATATATATTTGTATGCATGTTATTTGCTTGGTTGCAGGATTTGCAGGTACATGACACCGACTCCACCTGTGTAATCAGGTCTAAGCGTGTCAAGACTCTACGGAAATGTTGAATGGGAGATAGTAGTTAGGTTTATCCTAGTCTAGTCTTTAACCTTGGTCTTAGTACATTGTCAGTTTTCAGTTTTGAGTCATAGGTTGTATTGTATTTTCTGTTGGTTAAATTGTTTTAAAAATATATATATATATATATTGGTTAATTTTAATGTTAGTTATTGTGCTTTAATTATTGTTATTTAATTAATATTTAAATATGATTGAAATTTACTTACTTGGTAATTTAATTCATTAGTTAGCTTATTTGGTTAAATAGTTGGTCTTAAAAAAGATTAAACTATTTTAATTAAATAAATTAATTAATTAAGTTAATTATTAAGTGTGTAAATTATATTGTATTTAAAAGAATTAGAAAATTAAAATAAAATAAAATAAAATGCATGTGAATGGAAATTGGTTTTCAAAATTTAAATTATGTAAAATTGAAATTTGCATGCAAAATTAAAAGGGCAAAAACTCTCAAGAAGTTGTGGAGAAGATATTTTGCAACTTCTCGACAAGTGTGCCAGTACTTTTATGAGGTTGTTGAAAATTTGTTACGAAGAGGTTATTGTGGATCACGGGAAATTACAGAGGCTATTCAATTTCCTCACGGGGAAATTATCAGAGGATTTGCAAAAATACTCTTACTGTGATTAAAAAAAAAAAAATCTTCTTAGAAGTTGTTATCTCTCTGTTTTATTTTGGTTGATTTTGGAATTGGAAGATCCTTTGGAGGGATCTTGGTGGTTGGATAAGCTTTCTTGCATTTGAAGATTTTCTGTGAAAAAGATTTTTGGGATTTGTGCGCTACAGCCAAGAAGATATTTTCTACAGACAAATCTCAAGCTACAGGTATTTTTCTTGTATAATTTAATTCTTTTGAAAAGAATGTTGAAGAGAATATTGGATAAATTTTTCCTGTGTTTTGTTTTCTCAGGAATTTCTTAAAGATTTTAATTAAAAGAAGAAAGAGTTTATGAAGAAATTTAAATGGGAAAGAAAAGAAATTCTTGCTGTCATTTATTGAGTTTTCTATGAAAATTATTTTGTTTTCAACAGTAGAAAACCTACAAATGAATTTACAAAATCATAGAGGGTTTCTTGAGAAAATTGTTCTGTTTGATTTGGAGAATTAATTTTTTTTAGAAACCTCTGTTATTAATTTTATAAATAGATTATTTTGGAAATTATCTGTTTAGAATGAAACATTTCTTTGCATTTCCTGTTAAAAATACAGCTACAGTAGTATACTGTTATTGGAAAATATATATATATATATATATATATATATATATACCAAGTGAATTTTATAATATTAAATTTCTCTGTACAAATTCGCGTAACGTGAATTCGTGTTAAAGCCGAACGCAATTTATAAAATCGCTGGAAGTTAATGTTAAATGTTTAAATGTTATACTTATTGCCATTTGGGGAGGGCCGAAACCCTCCCCTCACCCTTACGGGTGGGCGCTGCGTCCTTCCCAAATGAGGAGGCCGCAGCCATAGCGCCGGCATATGTGGGGTTAAATGTTATTAAAAAAAATTTGCATTCGATTTTGTTTAATGGAAACAAAACAAAACAAAAAATTCTGTTTGAAACATTTTGAATTCCGACTTTTGTTTACTGTGGGTAATGTATATATTATTTATATCTGTATTTGTATTTATATGTATATATATATATATATATATATATATATATATGTATGAATATAAATATATATATTTATAAATTTATTGAATATGATATATTATGAAAATTGTGAAAATTTGAGGAGTTAATTATATGAAGTAATTACTTTTATTTATATTGATGTTAAAATGGATCTTATATTAAGTTGAATTATAAATACATTGATTTTAAACGGATGTATATGGATATAGAATATCCAAATGATAGATGTGCATTTCTATTTGTTTTAAATTATTTTATTTCTTTCTGTGATTGGGAAAATTGGGAAAAGTTTCTAAAAATCAAGTCTTCCAGATCTATGGTTAAATGGGGATTGTAATTGTAAAGTTAGATTTCTTGTATTATCTAAGGATGTGTACATGGTTAGTTTGGTGGTTTGACACCTGTGTTGTGAACACTGAATGTTGATCGTTTTAATGTGATTGGTCTTTTATATTGATTTGGGTTTTATGTACACCTAGTAAATCCTTAGTTAGAAAACATAGATTCCCGTGTTATGTTTAGGGGAGTAGCTATTTGTAAGGGCCGACACACAAAGTGGTGTCAGGGTAACTTACAGATAGTTAACTAAGTCAGTGATAATTAAATGACACATTATTTAGAATAAAAACTCTTAACAAGATTTGAATGCCTCACTTATGACTCTTGAGCTTTTTCAGTCATGAGTATAAGTTGAGAAGGCCTGGAATGGCAAATCGGAGTCTCGTTTCCTTAAGAGACATTCGATTTCCGCAACAGTGTGCAATAGGGGCCGGGTTTCGTAAGAGGTTGCCAGGGTAACCCAAGGATTGGGGGCCGGAACCTAGGAAGAAACACCAGGGTAACCTTTGCATCATTGTGATGACACTCCACCTAGAATAACAGTCAACCTTGTATTGTAGTAAATTCAATTGTCAATAATCTGGAAGCAATGTAACCATTAGGTTGTTGTACTAGTGTCTAGGGTTAGTAGATTAAGTCTAGGCAACCTTATTACTATCTCCTAGCACGGGAGGTGGACCTACGGGTACCACATGGTTGGGTGGAACGTGCACCTTACTCTGTTGGGTCCCCAGAATGATTGTAGCATTGAGAGCTTCATGGATGGAGAGCTCGCACATGGACTTCTTCTATACTTTCATCATTGTATATTGTAAACTTGTATTTGAAAACATCCCTCAAATGTATAAGAGGTGATCATTTATAAAATTGTAACTATTATTTGAACTACCTCATCAGATGGATGAGTAATGTAATATCATATCAATGCAATGTATGGAAAAATGTTTGTACTTTATTATATCTTGAATGGAAATTTATTATTATGCAATGTTTATTTTATGTTATGATTTAATATGTGCAATGCGAAATACTTAAGTCGCTTATGGAAAACTCAAAGTAGTGTAACGTCGCCTAACCTAAGGATGTATGCAATTAATTAACTTAATATTAATACTTTTAAAAAAAAATTATTACACCTTTATAACACAATTGCAACGTTCTTAGGTTATTAAGACGGGGCATTACAGTGTTTATGACTTACCCTAATTTTTAGAAATTGCACTATTTTTCTAATTCCCAACATTTTTTACACAGCAAGGTCTAGGATTGTTAGCTTAATATGCAATCCTTTTGAAGTTAACTATCGGCGTTATCTCATCTGTTCAATAGATACTCTGCTCATTTTTTCTCATCATCATCATTAACAGCACAACACATTTTTTGCAGAATCTTCAGGTAAGTCACTTGCCATGGTCTCAATGAATTTTATTTTTTAAAATTTGTACGCAATGTTATCATTTTTTGTTGTGTTTTATTTCACTGTAAAACAATTTATCCTAATTTGTTGTTCTTAAATCTTCTCTGTATTTGTGAATGCATACTTTTATGTACTTAAACTAATCCTTTGTATGATATTTGTTCAAGGACGAAGTTACTAACTGCTCACAGATTCACACATGAAAAGGGGTAATAATTCCTTTGTTCCAAAGCATAAATTTCTAATTGTATCCTATACTATATACTATACAGAAATTTCAGTTATTTTTTCTCAGTTTTTTATGTCAAAATTGCAGTTTTGTTTAATTTTTTGAATCTATTATAATGATGTAATTGTTTAAAACTTAAGTTATTTTCACTGTTGTTGTAAATCTTCAGTTGATTTGTTTCTTTATTTACATTTATTGAGGTTCATATCAATAAACCCCTTTTGTTCATGTATCGGTTTCGATTTTGATTTTGAATATATTAGGATATGTGTGAAACTGAATTTATTCAATATATCTAAACTTAGAATTGGAAATAGTTTTCTGCACTATAAATGAAAAGTAAGATTTTGCATTTTTTTGTATAGTCAAATTGTTGTTTGTGTTTTATTATGATTCCATGCTTTAACTTAAGTAAGAGAATATTTATTTGTATTGGAATAATATTTTATATTCTTAGGTCTACTTACTCTGCAACTGTCTCTTGAAATTTGCAGGGTCTCTCGAGATCTCTCCAAAATGTGCCTCTACGTTTTCATCTCAGTATGCCCCTGAAGCCCTGTGAATTATTGCATAATTCTCCTTAACCCCTCCAGATGTCTTATGGTCTTGGTGAATCAGAATGGAAATGAATTTTATATGAAAACCATGGATAACAGTTGCAATTGTTAGATCTAATGATATTCAACATTGGATAGTAGAGGTCACACTCAGGTACGCAAGCCACCTTGCAAGTCAGAGTTGACGAGTGAATGATCCTTTTGATAGATAAATTATCATGCTATTTAAATTTGGGCGCCACACATGAGATAGAAGGCATACCCATGTAAACATATGAGGCTTTAGCATACCCATGTAAACATACGAGGCTTTAGCTTGTGCCCTTAAAGGGAGTTGACCATCACGATAGTTTTGATGACCTTGGTGAAGAATTATTGTGGCTATTGTATGGATCAAAACTATTATGCTATAATCCTAAGAAAAACCTGCCTGGAGCTCCCCTTATCAGAGGCTAGGAGTTTCTGCAAAATGAAATTTCTTTGATGGTATTATTCAATTTCAAAATATCTATCCATACCAATTAAGAATTAAAACTTCACTGAGCATCAAAGTTGAGTTGGTCAACTATATAGCGTTAGCTTTCAGTTTAGAAAATACAAGAATGTTGCAGAAGAGATTGGGCAAAATAGATCAAAATCTTTTTGATTTAAATCTACAAGTCCAATAAGTTTCTAAAGTTTCCATACAAACTTTCTCTTTTTCCCCTTCAAAAGTAAGTATGAGGAAGAACATAGAAATTTCTCAAATTGAAAATGAAATGATTTGCATCCTGAAGCATTTAGGAACGTAAGAAGTTAGAACATGTAACAACCTGAATTTAATTTCCCCTTTTTTTGTTGATAGATGAAAGATGGTTCATGAATGGGGACCTTATCCAAATGCAAAAGGATTTTGTATTAATAGGTTGTTGTAGCAGATGGGATAGAATTACATTTCTTCATGGCCCATGTGCACATCTGAGATCCTTTATTGTTTGACAAGAACTAGGCTTCACGATTGCCACAATCCTAACCGCTAAAGCTCTTGGTCCTGCTATGGACTTAAGTATGGATATGGGCATCAAAATTTTCATTGCGACATGTTTGGAACAGCCATACAAAAAATATTTAAGATATAACAAATCTAGCAATATAAACATATATAAAATATATATAAGCATATACAAAATCTTTCTCTGTTTTTGACTTTATTTTGGGTGTATCTGAAATTTTCCTCCTTCTCCCTTTAAAGATAATGTAAGAATTAAATATTTATTATATAATCAATGTCCATGCATAAGTTAATAAAAATATATCTGAAGTACCTAAAACAAAAAAGGTTTGTAGTCTTTGACATCCTCTTTGAGAAATCGGACTCAGTTCCAATTTAAAGGTTTAACTTACATTAAAATTTATGTCGAAAGAATGATGGTCACATTTGGGTAGATAATATCACAAAATAATCTGTCTTTTTTTTAGTATTTGTTGTTAATATTATTGATTTTTTTATTACTGCAATTTTATGTCCTATTTCATAGGTACATACAGATTCTTTAAAGGGATTGCATTGTTTAAAAAAAACACAAATCCAATAAAAATATGTACCTGCTTATATAATACAATGTATACGTCTATTTTTATATAATCAATTATATGTTGTTCCAATTCATTTATGTTTTTCCTTTAATTTCCTATCGGCGTCTCCCTTGAACCTCCTTTAGGTGCAAGTGCTAGTATATATTACTGAAACAATGGTGTGGTCTTAATGAGTCATTACATAGCTTAAAATGCTATAAAATGAATTTGGATAGCACATAAGAAAGAGTGCAAAATGCATGGCGCTACATAACACGTGCATAACCTTGCAGACAAGGCATTGATAATTGCAAAGCCATGTGTATGGGTTGATAGCATATGATAGAAGAATAAAGCCCGCACATGAGAGTTGAAAGTTTTGAAAACATTGCTAAAACCACATATATCATTGGGATGGTGTGTTGAACATGCATAGGCTATCTTGCATTAAATAAATAAGAATGAATAGCTCATATTTAATAAATAAAGTATAATGAATTAATGTGTTATGCGTGATGTGAAGGACGAAAGCTAATTTCAATGTGCTATGATAATAAATAAGGCAGCGCTATTATGAGTGAAGTCAACTCACTTATTATGTGTCAAATTTAATATCAATGACCAAGTCAGCATGGTAAAATGCAGCCAAGTGAATACTAAATTATTCCATTGTGTAATCTGCAAGCGTAAGAATAGAAAATTTGATGAATAGTTGGTGCCATATTATGAATCTTGTGTTTCATTTAGAAGTCTATTTACCCTGTAAGTTGATTTCCAAATTGAAGCAAATGCTTTATGAACCATTCAAAATGATGTTGGCTAGCATTGGGTCAATCTTCTATCCTATTTGAGTGACTATTGAGATTGAAATTTGTCACCTTTTTCTTATTAAGCTAAGTTGATGGTATATGGATGAGAAGTGTCATAGCATAAGCCTTGTTTGTAGGTTGTAGATGTTGGTTTTTGGGTATAAATATGAGGCATTTTCACCTCATTTGGAGACACTTCTTCTATGCTTCATTACACTGCTCCATTCTACTAATTTTTCATTGAGAGATTCTTGTTTTTACTGAGAGTTATTGTGAGGAAGCTTTAGTGAGAGAAATTGAGAGGGATTTGTTGCTAAGTTGATTTTAAGAGGGGGCCAAGATTTAGATCCAGTGATTCAATTGGAATAAGTAATTAATAGGCATGGGATTCTATTTTCTTCATGTTTTATCTTTTTTTCCGAAAGATTGATTGCCTTATGTGTTTAAATTGGAAATTCCATTAGTTTTCTTGTAGGAACAAAAAAAGTCTTCTTGATACGATATCCTTATGAGTGTTTTACTTAGTCCATAGTAAGGAGTGATTGTTATCATTAGTTTTATATACTAGAATTGATGAAAGCTTGAATAGCTTATGGGAGTGATTTAATACTCTTATATACCTATATGGGAACTCAAATGATATTTCTATACATAGATATCCTACACTACATGTATAATGTGAAATGTATCAATGTCATGAAGTGACCTGACACTATTAGCTTGTAATGCTAGGAAACCTTAGGAATGAGAAGGTTTAGCAACACATCAACAATGATCGTATGAAATATATGGTAGGATGAGATGTCATATTGCTAATCTATACTTGTATGATCACTTGATCATTACTTTACTACTGAATGAAACCCTAGGTTGATAATAACCTATTTGGGTCAAGAAATTTATTTGATTAATGAATGAAAACCCTAGGTTAGGAATTACCTACTGGGTTGGGATATTTATGTGTTATCCATTGGAACCAAGGTTGGGTTGTTTATTTGATCCTTGTTTGAAACACATAGGTTTATAGTAATCGACATGATTGGACTGATTGATGATTGTTGAATTTATCCTAGAAATAGGATATACCATGGTTGAGACTCACCTATGTGTTTAGGTTGATCACTTGAGTTTATAAATTGCTACTTGATTGGAGCCATAGATGGGATTACCTATTAAGTATGAGTTGTCACCTACTTGGTAGCTTTATACTATTAATGTGAAGTCATAATGATGACAAGATTCTACTCTTTGAATAACCCTTTTTACTAAGGAGATTACACTCTCGAATAGAATCATTTATTGATATGATTGTTCTTCAATTGAGGTCATTTATAAATGATATTATACTCTCGATGAGAATCACTTATTGTCGAGATGTATTCTTGTATGGTGTCAAAAATTTATGAATAATTATTCTATGATTGATGAAGCTTATGTAGCTATAATTTAGATTATAAAGTTCATCTTAAGACTAGGTTGTTCATTGAAGGGAATACCTTGTTAAGTTATTTATGAAAAGTTAATTTTTAGAATAGAAAATCACATATGTTATATGTGGGATTAGAATATCTATTGAAGTGGGTAACTTATACTTATGCTTTATTGGTAGAGATACAATTTTTTTTTGGGAAAAGGGGAATAGGTTATTTCTGAGCTTAATGAGTACCTATGGAAGGAAATTACCTAAGAATAGTATATGAATGGTCACAATCCAAACTGAGCTATGGTAGTGTATGTGAATAGGATGACTATCACTCGAAATACTGGGTGAGAATAATTTGGCCAAAGTAGTGTAATTTTCCACTGGTTGCACTGTAAATTCACTGTGTTCCTTTTATGTGTTCTATTTCAAGATTTTCATACTTGTAGGTGTAGCTACATTATTATTAGGTTCTAGTTATGTAGGACACAACACTAAGCTTAGATAGACAATTATTATGGGGTTTTACCAACCAATCTCTTCGTTGAAGGGTAGGGCCATCTTGTCATATGTGACAGATGTGTCGGAGACCACATTTGGGTCCATGGTTGGTGAAAAATTTCTTGAGTGGTGCTTCTCCTCATCAGTTGGTGACTGAGGTTTGTGGATGTTTGCACCAATATTGGAGACAACTAGAGTGTATGCACTAGGGAATGGAGACATCTAGAATGTATGCACCAATGTGATGACATTAGGACTATATTGTATATATATTGCCAAGTGAAGCTCAGAGGAGCAATGTATGTATCTTGTACCCATTTATATGGAAGAATGTAATCATGAATGATAAACTTGATTTTATTCAATATGAAATCTAGGTTATGGAAAGATTTGTGAAATTACAATTAAATGCAATGGAAGTTTGGAATAATGTTAATTTCAAATATGCATGTAAATTTACATTTCATAAAAGAAATTTTTTTATTGCTATGTTATGACATCATGGATCATTCACTTGTGAAAACTTTGAAATTTTATTGAGCAAAACACTGGGTTTGTTACAGGTTAGCATAAAAAAAAATTATAACCTCACACAACTGACAAGTAAGTGCCATATATAAGGGTGGTGAGTTCAACTAAAATCATGATTAAGTCCATAAAATGGTTTTAATTTTGAGTGCAATAGATAAAGACACTGAATCTTGTTTCTTTCTTAGCCATGACACTGAATCTTTGATACTTAGACCCCATTTTCTTTATCAAATTATCGAGGAAATTAGGTACATTAACCAATCTATTGTGATGAAGGTGACTCAAAAAATTAAAATGTATAGTATATAGAAGGGATTTTCTACCATCACCAGTGATATATTATGTAAGAGGCACAAGAATCTCATACCCATGGAAGTGATAACCTCTTGGTGCCTTGTGATGATGAGTCAGGGTTTTCTCTGGGCTCTTTGAATTTGTCCCTAGTAGCTACTACATTTTCTCTGATAGGGAATTCAACTCCATTTCTTGGTATATCGAATACCTCTACAATTCTAGCCTTTGAAGTGTCCACCCTCAATCCTCTGATGGTGGCTTCATCATGTTGGAGTTTTGCTACAAACTTTTCATATCTTCATCGTATTCAGTTAACTTCAAGAAGTAATCTAATCACCCTGCTCTTGTGAAAATGGGAAAGACTAATCTAACCTCCAACATCTACTAGTGTGCAGATGGTTCCCTTCTAATGATATATCCTCCCATAATGGGATAACCTCACTTTGTTATGATAAAATTTTGTAAAATTCATCTCATAATTCAAATTCACCAACCCTTTATGTTTGCTATACTTGTACTTCTTCAACTACAATTTCAACTACTATGTCCTCTCCCTTTCTTTCAACTATTCTAGCTTAAATTGGCTTTGAAATTGGCTTGGAATTGGGGAATAGATGACAAGAGTGTTGAAAAAATGGAAAAAAGGGATTGTGTGTTTTTTTTGTGCTTGTTTCTTTTGGTGGCAAAAATTTGAAAACCCTGAAATAATATACTATCTCCCCCCAACTAAAATCTTGAAGTGACCTCACTTCAATGTACTTACTAGGTGAAGGGAATGATTATTGGTTATTGAAATAAGATTAATGAATGTAAAGCATGTAAAATAAAATGTGAGGATATAGTGAAAGTATTGGAAATTTATGTTAATTATGGAAAATTAGTATGTGTACCTATCACTTTAGATGAACTTAACTTTGTGCATGTGAAGTGTTTGTATGAGTGTCTGCTGCTTGATTTTGATTTGACATTGGTTAATTTCTATGGGTGGTGGAGGAAATGACAAGTTGGTGCATGTGAATTAAAGGTTGTGAAATGTTTGGTTCATAGAAGATGAAGTTATTACATTCAAATGCATGAAAATTGAGATAGGAAACATGGAATGGAGTGGTTAAGCTACATGTATTGATATGATAGGCTTGTGGTTGCATGTGTGAAAAAAATGGAATGAATATGGATGATATGCAATTAATTTAGCACAATTATTTGAATTTTCTGACAAGTGAGTGTTGCAGGCACCTTCAATAACAGGTCTTAATCTAAACCATTGTAGCTCTTACTCATGAAACTACAGGTCCCTATTGCATCATGGAGTGTTCTTGAAAAATATTTTTGATTGTATCATTTGTGCGATGTATGCACGTGAAGTGGGATAAGGAATTACACCTGAGTGACCTCAGGAGGTGAGTTGTATAGCTCATCTGCTAAGTCACTCTGAGAACTTGTAATACTTGCTATTGAGTTGTCAACTTGTGGTAGTATGTTTGTATCAGAATCATTGCTTGGACCATATTGATGAATTAAAGAAATAAGGAAATCATCTCTTTGAGCTATCTTATTTTAAATTTTTAGTCTATGGCCATTGACCAACAATGAAAATCTAACTACATCTATGGTCTGCAATTTGACTGCTCCATTTGGAAAAACTTGATGCATTTCATATGGTCCCAACCATCTAGATTGTAGCTTCCCCTTATAATATTTATATCTCGAATCATATAATAAATCCCAATCACCCACATTAAATTTTGTATTCCTTATAAACTAATCATGCCATTTAGTTCTCTATTTTTGAATTATCTGTGTGTGATGCATGGCCTCCATTCTAATTTTATCTAGCCCATTTAAATTGTGTAGCCACTCCTTTTGTGTTGTTGTCAAGTCCATATTTAGTTCAACTGTTGTTCTAAGTGTCTTGTACTCAAATTAAATTAGCAGAATTATTGTTTTACCATACACCAACTCATAAGGTGTGAAGCCTATAGTTGTTTTCCAAGTTTTCCTATAGGCCCATATTGCCTCAAGTAACTTACTTTCCCAATATTTTCTATGAATTTTCATTGTTCTAGTCAAAATATTATCAATCTCTCTATCCTTCCCATTGGCTTGGGGGTGATAAGGTGTTGATTTTCTATGCCTAATTTCATATTCCTTAACTAATTTAGAAATGAATTCTGAAGTGAATTGGGGACCTTGATTAGTCACAATTTCTCTAAGTACTCCATACTTGGTAAAGATGTCTTCATATAGGAATTTAGCTACATTCCCATCTCTATCAAATTGTAATGACTTGACTTCAACCCACTCTATCATATAATCTATACAAACTAAAATATACTCCTTGTTATTGGATGCTGGTGAAATTGGGCCAATGAAGTCCAACCCCCATTTATCAAATAGTGTTAGGGCCAACTATGGCTACAAAGGCATCTCATCTATCCTTGTTGGATTTCCCATTCTCTGAAATCTATCACAACTCCTTGTATACTTTATTGAATCCTTATGAAGAGTTTGCCAATAGTAGCCAATTGTTAGGATCTTGAGTGTAGTCCTTTTGGTTGCAAAGTGACCCCCCACAGGTTTCATCGTGACAAGATTTTAGGATGTCAAATACCTCATCCTCTCTTATGCATCTCATCATTATACTATCTGGAACTATATAGAATAGTTAACCAGCTACCCAAGAATATGGAAAGCTTTTGTGCACCAATTGTCTCTTTTCTCTAGGAGAGAAGTGTGATGTTATTTTTCCTACTACTAAGTAATTTTCAATGTTTGCAAACCAAGGTGTCTATACATTGAGATCAAACAAATACTAATATGGAAAAGAATCATCCACAACACCTTCTTCTAGTTGTGTTGGTAATCTAGACAAAAAATCTACTACCACATTAGCCTTCCTAGGATTATCCACTATGGTAATTAAGACCATTGAATTATCAACTAGGGCTAGTAAGCTTGTGTTGGTAATGGAATTGTATGTTCTTTAAAATACTCAAGATTACCTAATTCATCCTATTACAAATGCTACACTTGCTGAGAAATTATTAAACTACAAAATAGTAAAGGAAGTAAAGTTGGCACTATTGCTACGGGTACCTATAGTATAAGACTGTAACTAATTACTATCAAGAAATGAACACTGTAAATTAACTAAACTAATAATTAAACCTATACTACACTCTTGAGTACAACAAACTCAAGCAATTATAGTATGATTATGAAACGAGAATTATTCATGCATTTATTAATGGTTGTAACACAAAGAATCTATTTAACATAACTTACATTTATGAAACAACTACTAAAAATAGAAATGAAATAACAGGAAATGGAGTGAATAACAGTTACCTTGAGTGACCCTTTCTCAAGTGGTTCTCTTCACTAATATAAACCAAATCTAACCTCTTATATCAATGCAATCATAATAACTCAATCATTCATTGCACAACTCCAAAAGATCACATAAGATTCTACTGAGATATCTTATTCATTGAAACCATGATTGAACAATAAAAAAAATTGCATAAGGAACAACAGCTAACTAAAAGTACATCTAGTAACTATATTTTCTCTTGGCACAAAGAAACAACTAACTGACTAACAACTAAAACCTTAACCACTGAGTCATATATATAGGCATAGGAGAGTTTATTGAAACAAGAATCTAAACTAAAACTATTAATCACCACTCCCTAGATATTAGAGTGTCATAATGACTCGGTAATCTAAATTGCAACTAAAAAGGAAGAAGAGTCCCAATAGGATTGTGACTCTATTATGACAGAATTAGGACATTAAATGCTCAAATCAATTATGTTAGAATCCCAATTGTAACAAGGTTCTTCTCCTCCAATATCTTTATTGGATATCATAATGATGCACAACCATCTTCATTAAGTGCCTCCATGTTGTAGTTTTTGCACTCCATTTATTTTAAAACCTCCCCTATTTTGTTGTCTAGGAACTCCTTTGGCTATGGGTTGCACCTCGTAGTTGTTGTGGGCTATAGTCCACCTCCTCTAGTTACAAGAGTTAGTTCAAAAAACATGCACACAATACTAACAACCATAGATAAGCATAGATATCAAGTACATTTCATATATATCCACACATAAATTATGCATTAACCATCACATCATAACCATATTTCCATATACTTTAAACTAGGTTCAAGTTTGCATAATAAGTATAAAAGATAACATAGTGTAGGAATATATATAAGATAAATGTCTGGTAATGTCTGTGAACTTGCATAAAAACATAAGAAAACTAATGAATGTTTGGGCTCATCATCCCCCCAACAACACTTTTGCTTGTCCTCAAGCAAATTATCTAGGGCCAGAGGTTGCAGTGCAAGGTAGTCTCCCTGAAGTCTACAACAGTATCCACTCCTTTGACCTAATTCAAATAAAAGCCTATGTAACATGCAAGTATGTTCATTCTAATAATTTCATCCTTCTCATATTCCTCATGTTTATCTCTTGTCCAGTGTGGCACCGGATAAAGAAGTATTGATGGCTGAAAAGTGAGTGGTACCCATTCAACTCCTTTGTCTTGGGAAACATCCATATATCTGTGTGTCCTTTCCAACATTTCCATAAAATTATTGACTAAGTAGGGTTCTTTTCTCTAGAGCTTAGGAGTTAAGCTATCTCATCTTTCCTACACATACCTATAGAAATGATGAACAAGTCTAGCCATTAATATATGCCTCCTTCTATAGTCCTTCATTCTCATAATCATAATATCCTTGCCTACACCTTTGTGATCCAAATGTTCTAACCATTCTTCTATCATCATATCAAGTTTGTTAGATTCCTTGCTTATTGGAAGAGCAACTGATTTTTCTCTCTCCATATATTCTTCCATAAGTTCACCCCTGAATTTTTCATTCCTAAAATAGGATACTAGTGCCCTTAATTGTAAGTCCCATACAAATATCAAGGGATTCCATTTTGTGTATTCTGGTAGTACATAATATACAAATAATATTCACATAATTGATCTTGTTCCTCCAATGTAGCATCAGCAAAAATATTTAGAAAATCAAATTTTCTACTCATAGAAACTGGATGGTTACTTATCAATCTATTGAACAAGAAACTTAAGATTTTTTCTTGTAAAAATAGAGCATAGGTTCTAGCTGGGGATCTGCATCTAAAAATCTAGGTAGCTTTATCTACTACCTCCTCCACCTTAACTACTAACCTTTTTTAATTTTATATCCTTACCCTCCAATATTCTAGTATGTTCTGCAATTATTGTTTATTTTTCCTTCAATTCTCTTTCTATTTATAAAACTCCTAAGTAGCCTTCCACAATTGCTATCCTATGGATAGGATTATATAATAAGTTAGAGTTTATATAGTAGGGGGCCTCCTATTTTCTGTTACAAGCTCTTTATTCCCTACTTTGACTAGGGTAAGTTGTGCCAATAGGTCTAACTTGGCCCCATGTCCATATGTTTGTAACTTTTCCTCCAATTCCTATATCTTCATTTCCCTTTCTTTGTCCCTTTTCTCATAAGTCTTTACCAGTTCCTCTAGCTATTTGATCCTTTCTAAGGCTTCTTGTAATTCTTTCCTAACATTTTCTCTTTCAAAAACATTTATTTCTCCTTTAAAAACTGCTCATCACCAACCCCTGTGTATTCAAAATCCTCACTATTGGGGCTAACTGGGGTTCTTTTCCTAGTTTTATTAGAAACAAAAACATCCTCTAAATCTGAATCAGAGGTAGTAGATATATACCATTTTATTTTTGTAGGCACATGTACATTTCCAAACACATTGTGTTTCAATTTTGAATTAGTACCTAATGTCCTAACATCTTATTTTTGTTCCTCATCCCTTGTTTCCTCTTTTGGTTTCTTAATACTTTCCCTCATGGCACCTTTCTTCCTCAAGTGACTTGAACACTTTGGTGGGGTAGATTTTTTTTTGGGTGTCCTTTTTCTGCACCTTTGAAGGTGTAGAGGATGAGCTACCTTTCTTTTTCTTGTTCTTAGGTTTCCTAGGGGAAGTTGGGGTTTTTTTGTTGCAATTTGTTCAACTACTACATGTGGTGATCCTTGCACACTTTTCTCCTTCACTTCACCTTTGCTACAAGTAGGTGAAGAAGCAGGTGAAACAAGGGGTATTTCTCCTAGGGATGCAGCAAGTGAATCTAGGTTTTTAGGAACTATTGGTTCCTCCAAAATATGGTTAATATCTTTACAAATTAGAAAAATCTCCCAAGAAGCCTATGGATGCTGAACCCTAAGGCTTCTTTTCACAAGCAAGGTTACCAAACAATAGTGTGACAAAACTGAATGATTCATCTTCCTCTAGTATTCAAACCCCATTATTTTTAGCAAATTGTAAAGGAAATTGGATACATTTACCAATCTATGGTGACGAAGATGACTTAGTAACATAAAATTCACATTGTACATAAGGGATTGTCTCCCATCACAAGTGATATACTTAATAATTTAGGAAAAACAAGAAGCCCATATCTAGGTAAGTAACAATCTTTTCGTACCTTGTGATGATGGATCAAGATTTTCTCCTACCTCCCTGAACTCATCCCTGGCAACTACTGCATTCACTCTGATAGGGAATTCATATCCAATCCTCAATAGACCAAACACTTCTGCAATTTCAGCCTCTAAAGCGTCCACTCTTAAGCCCTTGCAGTGGCTTCATCATCTTGTAATCTAGTTGCAAATTGCCTTGTCATATCTTCATTAAACTCTATCAATTTTAGGAAGTAGTCCAACCATCTTGCCCTTGTGAAAATGAGAAAAACTAACCCATCCTCCAATATTTTCTTGTGCGTTGATGGTTTCCTTCTAACTATATCACTTCCCATGGTGAAATATCTAAAATTTACTCAAATATTTGGAAACTCGGCTCAAAATTAATTCAAACACCCATAAACCCTCTCTATTTTGCTACACTTGCATGCAATTTTTCATTGTAACTCCAACTGTTATATCTCTTTCTTTCTTTGTTCAGCTTAGCTTCATCTTGAATTGGCTTCAAATTGGCTCAGAATCTAGGGAATTGAGAGCAAAAAGGTTGTAGGTGCAGAAAGGTATGAAGGAAAAAAGGGTTCATATAGTTTTTTTTGTCTTTTAATTTTGGTGGCGAAAATAAAATTTTAGGATATATACTATGTCCCCCCAACTTAAAATCTTGAAGTGACCTCACTTCAACACATGTGACTAGATGGATGGAAATAAGTTTAACAAGTGCTAAGCATGTGAAATTTAAATGTAAGTACATAAAAAAATCATTGAAGATCCATGTTAATTATGGAAGTTAACATATGTACCTATTGAATGATATGAATGTAACTCCAAATGTGTGAATTTTTTGCAAGAGTGTCCATGGAATGAGCGTGATTTGGCATTAGTTAATTGCAATGTGAGATATAAAATGAAAGGATGACATGTGAAAATTAAAAGGTTGCGGAATGTATGGTATATAAGTTATGAAATGACTTTTCAATTGCATGAAAAATTGTGATAGGTGATGTGGAGTGGAGTGATGGAGTTGCATGTGGCCAGAAAAAGTAGATTGAATGTGGAGTATTTGCAATCAATTTGACATAGATTTTTGAATCCTCTGACAGATAGTGGTTGCGGGTACCTTCATCAATAGGTCCCAAACTGAACTTTCATTTATGATGCTACAGGTCCCTACTATATAGTGAAGTAGTCTTCACAAAGATTATTGATTGTGGCACCTATGTTGTGTGTGCATGTGAAGTAGGTTAAGAAATTATCCCTGAGTGCCCTCAAGAGGTGAGTTGTGTATCTCATTTGTTGAGTCACTGTGAGAACCGTTAGAATATAATACTAATTTTTTATCTTGTGATATTTTTTTTGTATTTAAACTATTGTGGTGACCATAGAGATGCATTAGAGAAAGAACAAAATCATCTTTTTGAGTTAGTTGCTTGTATATCTTCAATATGTGTCCATTCACCAACAGTGTGAATCTAACTGCATCTATAGTTTGTAACTTGACTACTCCATTGGGAAATACCTATTGGATTTCATATGGTCCTAACCATCTAGACTGTAGCTTCTCCTTGTATTCTTTGTACCTAGAATCATACAATAAATCTCAGTCACCTACAATGGATTCTTTAGTCTTGATAAATTGATCATGCCATTTAGTCCTTTGTTTTTTAATTATCTTCATGTGATGCATGGCCTCCATTCTAATTTCATCCAATTCATTTAGAGTTTGTAGTCTTTCATTTTGTGGTACTGTCAAATCTATTCCTAAGTCCACTACTATCCTAAGTGTCTTGTACCCAAACTCTATTGGAAAAACTATTATTTTCACATAGACTAGTTCATAAGGTGTGAAACTTGTAGTTATTTTCCATGTTGTTTTATAGGCCCACACTGCTTCAAATAATCTTGTTTCCCAGTGTTTTCTATGAATTGGCACTATTTTTGTCAGTATATTCTCAATATCTCTATTTGTAACCTCCACCTGTCCATCGGCTTGGGGATGATAAGGTGTTGATTTTATTTCTTATTACATATTCCTTAACCAGTTTATAAATGAGGTTAGAAGTAAACTGGGGACCTTCATCAATGAAAATATCTCCAAGTACTCCATACTTGGTAAAGACGTCTTCATACAAGAAATTAGCTTCATTCCCATATCTTGCAAACTGTAATACCTTAACCTCAACCCATTTTGTTAGATAGTTTGTACAAATCAAAATATACTCTTTGTTATTAGAGGCTAGTGAATTTGGGCCAATGAATTCAAGCTCCCATTTTTCAAATGGTGCTAGTGCTATATGTGGCTACAAAGGAATTTCATCTGTCCTTGTTGGTTTTCCCATTCTTTGACATCTATCACAACTCCTGGTATACTTCATCGAATCCTTATAGAGAGTTAGCTAATTGTAACTTTTTTTCACGATCTTAAATGTTGTCCTTTTGGCTACAAAGTGACCCCCATAGGGCTCATCATGGCAAGATTTTAGAATGTCAAAGAAATCATCTTCTCTTATACATATTCTCATGATATTATCTAGACTAGTGTAGAATAAGTAACCAACTACCCAAGAATATGGAAAGCTTTTATGCACCAATTGCCTCTTTCTTCTAGGAGAGAAATGTGATGGTATCTGATCTGCCACTGAGTAATTTGTAATATCAGCAAACCACGGTGTTTGTACAGAAAGAGAAAATAAATTTTCATCTAGAAAAGAGTCATCCACAACACCTTCTATTTGTGTAGGAAATATAGAAAGAAAATCTAACACCACATTAGCTTTCCTTGGATTATCCACTATTGTCATATCAAATTCCTATGGCAAGAGCATTCATCTAACTAGTCTCCCCCAACTACAGGTTTTTTCATTAAGTACCTTATGGCAATATGATCTGTGTGGATAAAGACTTGATATATAATGATATAATGCCTAAACTTGTTGCTAGCATAAACAACTTCCAACATCTCTTTCTCTATGACAATGTAGTTAAGTTAAGCTCCTTGTAATTTTTTGTTGATGTAGTAGATAGCATACTCTTTGTTACCTTCTTTTTATCCCAAGACTTCTCCTAAAAAAAAAATTTGAAGCATTAGTGTGTATATGAAAAGGTAGTGTCCAGTTTGGCCCTCTCAAGATAGGTGCTTGTGTCAAAGCTATCTTAAGTGCTTTAAAGGAGTTTTGACATTCTATAGTCCATTAAAATTCTATAAAATTCTATATCCTTGGTGAACAGAACAAATAAGGGTGTTGCAATTTTACTGAAGTTTTGTATGAACCTCTTATAGTAGCCTACATGTCCCATAAAGCCCCTGACATATTTTTGCTTCTGTGACATAGGAAATGTAGAGATGATCTCAATCTTGTTGGGATCCACTAGAATTCCTTCACTTGAGATAAAGTGCCCTAGAACAATCCCTTGATTTGTCATCATAAAATGTTTATCATGACTCAATGATAGGTAATTTTCTTTACATCTTTTCAAAACCTTTTCTAGATTGTTGAGTGCATCTTCATAGGTGTCTCAATAGGTAGTGAAGTCATCCATGTATATTTCCATGGAATCATGAGAATAATCTAAAAAGATACTTAGCACTACCCTCTAGAAAGTGGTTGGGTCATTACATAGTCCAAAGGGAAGAAATAAATAGGCATAGATACCCCACACTAATAAAAAAACATAAATAAATGACTAAAAAGACTACTAAAAATTGGTCACATGACCATTAAATTAGCTTGGTCACGTGACCATTAGTAGTTTATTGCTAGTCATTTATAACACGACCAAATTCATGACTAAACCATTTTTAGCCATTTATTGGTTGTTTTGATTGATCAATTTCGTGGTATATTTAGTTTTTAATTTAGTCATTGATTTTTTTTAACTAGTCATTTCTTTAGTCATGGTAGTCATTTATTTAGTCATAGTAGTTGTTTATTCATTCATGGTAGTTATTTATTTAGTCATGGTAGTCATTTATTTAGTCATGGTAGTCATTTATTTAGTCATTGTAGTCATTTATTTTAGTCATTGTAGTCATTTATTTAGTCATTGTAGTCATTTATTTTAGTCATGGTAGTCATTTATTTAATCATGATAGTCATTTATTTAGTCATGGTTTAGTCATTTATTTCAGTGAATCAATGATTCAAGTTACAAATAAAATATAAATTAATTAATCCTCACAAATTTAAAGAATATACAATCAACAAACAACTTTATGCATATAAACTTCAAGTATTATAGATGTTCAAATGTTTTTTTGTATTGGATTAACATGAAAAAAAAGAATATACAATTATCAATTAGGTGCATAACCACATTACAAACATCATACAACTACATAAACAAAGATCCAATAAATCATCCTATACTCTATTGTACAAATTTTAACTCTCAATGGTTCCAGGTGATTACAACCAATTTAGTCTTTGAATCAACGATTCCATTCACTTTTCAGGGTGATACAAAACACAATATGTATGGCCTCAATGATCGACTTGTTTACAAACAATATCACTAACATTCAAATTCCTCTGACTCCCTTCCAGGCGAGCAATGTCATTGAGGTTTGAGTGACTCCTTCCCTTCACCATCGAATTCCTTTTGCATCATGAATAACCCCATGTTCTTCTCAGCGTCCCCCCTCTATTTCATTATTCTTGTCTCTTCAAAAACTTTTGACCACCATAAGTTATTCCATCTACTAACTATCAATGGTCAAGAGGATTCAACCAATAGGCTTTACAAAACATTAAGAAACAAATCATACTAAAAACAAAACTGAAATGACCAAACTAAAAGACAAAAATAAAACCAAGATTAGGAGGAGAGTGATGCCCAGCATCAGAGAAGATTGGAAGGATTTGAGGGCATACTCACCTCTCCAATTTGACAAGCTACAACCTGAAAATAAGATTTCGATGAGGGTTTTAGAGTATGTTTATTAAAATGAAAATATGGCCAAGATCCAATAATGAGCACATTTAGGTTTTTACATTATGCATCCTTTACCATTTTTTGTTGCTTTCCCTACCACTATTGGTTTTGGCTCCTCCAAAATCTTCCTTGTTGGTATTCACCTAACCATTCTCTTAATAAAAAGATGAATAAAAATAGACTTTATGTGTTAGAGGTGTTCTCATGTTTGTATAAAGACATTTAGGGGTTGAATGGGGGCAGAGGTTACTCAAAAAAATAACTGCATGTAGGTCATATGCAGTGATTACAATAGGCATATACACAGAAAGCACAACACACAATGGAGGTGTGGTCTCTACAATCAGTACCTCTCTAATTTCATGAGCTGCAACCTGAGAATAAGGTTTCAACAAGGGTTTTAGATTATGTTTATTAAAATGAAACTTGACATCCAAATCCATAAAATCAATCCACATAAATACTATACATATCCAAAAAATCCATCTGATCTAATGGTACGGAGGTAGGCCATGCATTGGTAAACCATATATGAGTCAATTCTTGCCTCACCTTCATTCGTCAATGAAGCGCTCAGAGCGACAGCACCATTCATGACGGGAGGGTTTACCCCCTATGTTCCCATATGGCTGAATTTGATACCAAGACCATTCAGAGAAGGAAAGAGAGAGCCCCCGCTGCTATTGGTTTTAGCTCCTCCAAACTCTTCCTCACTGGTATTGACCTTTCACTTTTCCAATTTGGCGAGTTGCAGCCTGAGCAGGAGATTTGTTGTGCATTAGGGTTTTAGAGGATGTTTATTAAAATGAAAATTAGGGCCAAAATTTTCCCGCTTTAGTTGCCCACTTTTTAGAAATTTAAAATGGAATTGAAAGTATATAAATCACAATACATAAATCTTTCATTTTTCACAATAAATATTATTAAATATATTATAATATTATATTATATAATAATATAATATTATAATATTATAATATAATATAATATTATAATTGTTACCTAATTTCACTACTTGCTCAATTAGGTTGAGCTTTGTGTTTAGAAAGCAGAAGAAAAGGGTACATTTTAAATCTTTCCTACATTACATTCAGATGCATAAATGAAATAATCCAAAAAAGATTACAATTACAAATTACTGCATTCATACATATGCATGTAACAGAAGAAAGATTCAAATCGTTTCTGAACAACAGAGTAATCTTTATAAAATGTATAAGTGTACATTATCTCACACAAGCCGTGAGGTTGACTTAGCTTATTCAATACAAACAAAGAAAAGAATATACATGAATAAGTAAAAGAAAATGTGCATATAAGGAAGGAAACCAGTCATCGCCTGAGAATGACTAGATCAGGTTGCATCATCTTGTCCTGTTGCTGCCTCGAGTTGCTTGTGTCCTCCATAGCTCCATATTGCTCCTAGTTCTTGCATCTGACAAAAGCAATGATGTTAGAGCAATGCTCTAAGCAATGAAATTTTTCTAACATCATATGAACATTCACCTATGCATGAATAGACAGATATTGATGTGCATTAAATAAGAAATGCATACTTTAGGTGTCTAGGAAAACCATCAAATCAACATACACACCTAGAATATGAATTTATTTTCCTAATCTGTTTGCTTCATGTGCAGATACAAGTCAATTTTTTTTGTTAGTTCATCTGTTTACAATATGAGTGGGGAAAATGTGGCTCCCGCGAGGGTTGAGCTCAGCTCATATTTTTATCATAAGCAATATGAAGGAAAAGTAATCAATTTATCTTTGCAATTAGTGAACATGCATACATTTGTAGCTTCACAAAGCAATTATTGCTCATTAGCAACAATAGATGTTTCAAGGATTCATTAAGAGAATAGTTATAAGTAACAAGTAAAATTCCAAAGCAAGATACCAAATCGATGTGCGGTTCCAAGAGAAATGCATATTAAAGAACAATAACATTGATACAATAGGATGCTTAAAGGACAGTGATGACACTATTTTGACTAACTTACAAGAGTCATGACATTGGAAGAAGCATTGTGGAGAAAGTGGACGGAAGCCATAAACATAAAAGTTGACAAGGGTTTCATTCCATGACATCGACTTATAAGTGACATAAGACAAAGGAGGGATTTCATATCAAGGACAAGTAAATCATTAAAAGAGCACAGGAAAAAGAAGAATACAATCTTTAATAGTTAGTGCTAAATCACTTTTAGTGAATATAGTAAATTTTTCAAAGTTTAGATGCCAATATTCAAGGATATTCCTGACAGTTGTTATGATAAGTCAAGATAGTGAAGTCTCAAACCTGAGAAGAAGGTTGACCTCTATGAGGTTAGTGAAATATGTAGGGTTTGTGAACATAATCAAGGGGGTGCATAGAGTCTTTTGGTGAATCTATTCCATGACATTAAACTTCTTGTAAATTATTTGTTTTCATAAGGCAACATTTTCTAATGGAGCATTTGATTGAGATGGCTTTTGTAATCTTGCACAATAGTCATATTGTAAAAATGATTGTGATATTTAAAATTTCCATTATGCAATATAAGTTAATACAAAAGTGAAGTTCCATAAAATGTGAAGTTCCATAAGTTAGGGGTTTTTTATAAAAAAAATCAGTTTAACCATAAGTTGGGTAATATAGTCCAAACAAGTACATTGAATAATACTAATACAAAGGGATATGTAGTATAACACAAGAACTTATTTCTTGATTATACATCAACCGCTGCCACAGAAGATTAAATTCAAAAGGTATGAGTACAAGATACAGCCATGAAAGAACATATTGGAGGAAGTAAAGCATAGAGAACATACACAGAAAAATCTTCAAATCCCCACAAGAAATTTATGGGAAGGAACAAGGTGAGATTTTTTTATCTATTTCTCTACAAACATAGCTCAAGAATGAGCTCTTTCATCTTTAGAAAATTTCTAAATCTACAAGAAGCATGAAAATTTGCATTTTAAAATGTAAAGGGTGTGACCTTTCTACACAAAAATGTTTAATTTCTTCAAAGTAAATGCATTATTTTCAATAGGAAATGTATAGAGACAACTGGAAAACAAGAATAAAGAATTATATGCATAATTCTACAAACAGGAGAGCTTGAAATGAGCAGATTATATATAGAGAAGAAAGAAATGACAATATATTTGTTTTTCTACAAATGGGGGCTCGATTTCGAGCATTATTTCTTTCAGGAAAAATCAAATGAGGGTTAAGTAGTGATTCCAGGAGGCTTACCTGAGTATCAAAGAGCTAAAACTTGTCAAATGATAGCTAAAGCCTCTGTATTTTGCAAAAAAATCCACCATGGAACTCCTGGTCGAGCTCTAATCAAACCCTAGTTGTCGGCCAAGCTTATTCCTGAAGCTCCTTACAAAATGAAGCAAATAATTTCTTTCTTTTGCTTTAGGGTTGAAACCCTAATACATGGCCAATGAGATTGGAATTTTTCCATTTCTTTTATTAAATCAAATGAACAACTAATGCCCCATGGATTTTGTCTTCATGCCTTGTGTATTTCATACACTTTATGGCTTAGTAATAGGGGTTTTGATTTAGGTATTACTATGTCATTTTTTTTTGACTTAGTAAAATCCTCTTATTTTTGTCTATGGCCGATACATGGAGGTAAAGATCTTTTATTTTTGCATTTACTTTATGTTGTAAAATGTTTGAATTCAAATGATGATTTATAAATCATTTAATTTAAGCATTACCTTTAAATGCAAAAAAATAGAAACATATGTCAATATGACTAAGTCATGAGGAGGGTGTATAGGAAGGTTGAATTAGTTTGCAAACATGTGCCATGAATGTTGGAGTTGTTTTTGACTCATTTATGAGCTTTGGAGAGCATTTGGAGGAGATTTTTTTGCATGCCATTATGTTTGACATGGTCAAACTTGACCATTTCAACATTCTAGAGCTTTTGTGGATGAGATCTAGGGGCTAGATTTTAGGCATTATGGTTGCATCCGACCCAAGGAGGTTGAAAACTCCTTGTTTGGTGGAGCTTTGTACTTATTCATTTTGGTTACTCATTATTGAGTTAGTTCTACTCATGCAGCTTTTTGGAGACAATGACTCTTGCAGTCCTTTCACAATTTTTTGTAGTTTTGTAACTCAGTTTTGGAGATGGAATTCAGTTCAAACCTTGGATATCATTGAATTTGAGGTTTTTCCTATTAATTCCTTACATCATTGTGTGTATTTGGTTGATTGATCAAGTTATTTTGAGAAATATTGTTCATTTCCTAATAATTTTGTCTTAGTTTTTAACACCTTTATGCTAGAGTATGATACTGTAGGTTACAGTTTGTGTCAAACACTACAAATAGTTTCTAGTTGTGAAATTATCATTCTACCTAGGAGTTTAAACATTGTGACCTTTCTGTAAAGTACTTATGCAGGTTATGCGGCAATTGATTGTGCAATATATAACTTTGTCATTGTAGTTAAGTGTTGAGTTTCTGAATTTCATAATCTTGTTCAGTTAGGTGTATCACCATAGAAGTAGTTTTACTATTATTCAGTTTTATCATTTTTAGTTTATCCTTCTCCCTTTGCCTTAAAAAAATCAATAGATTAGGTGATATAACCAGCTAGAAAGTCAGCCTATTTGGAGATTCACTTCATCATTAGGTTCCCCACAACCTAGAAGTGTTTCCATGTTTCTCTAGCTAGCTGAGTTTTGCAACTCAGTTCGGGTGCAAGCTTAAGAGATAACAATAATATTATATAATATATTATATTATAAATATTATATTATGTTATATTATATTATATTATATTATAATATTATAATATAAATATAATATTATATTATTATATAATATATATAATAATAATATAATATATACATTATAATAATATAATATATATATTAGATATATATTATATTATATTGTATTGTAATTTAATATGTTATTATTGTATTATGTTATAATACAACCCACTGTCTCAATTCGAATTTTTTTTTTAATTATCCACTTTAATATCATATTGTCCAATTTTTATTTGTGTGACTAATTATTTAGTCATTTTTATTTGTGTGACTAATTATTTAATTGTGTTTTTAACTCAATGATCAAATTAGTCACTTATGATGATCAAATTAGTCATTTATTTAGTCATTTATAGTTATCTTGCAAAAAATGAGTAGAATTTAGTCATCTTTAGTTGTTGTGACTAAAATTTTTAGTCACATAGTCATTTATTTGCAAAATTCTACTAGTGACAAGGGCATGTAAATGTAGTTTTATCCTAGTCTTTTAGAGCTATCTTTATCTGGTCATAGTCACTTAATCCATCTAGGAAGGAGTACATTTTTCCTGCTAGGGAATCAAGCACTTGGTCTATGAAAGGTAGGGGGAGTGATCTTTTCTAGTGGTTGTGTTTAGCTCCCTATAGTCCACACATACCCTCCATTTTCCTCTTATCTTAGGAACAATGATTAATGGTGACACCCATTGGCTATCATAAATGGGATAAATGAAGTATGCATCAACTAGCTTTTGCAACTCAGTCTTAACTATTTATCTTAAGGAAGGGTTCATTCTCCTTTGGGGTTGTCTAATTGGCTTGAAACCATCATTTATGTAGATCCTATGCATGCAAATTTCTGTATCAATCCCTTTCATGTCATGGTAGTCCCATGCAAAGGTTGTTGTGTGTGCGTAGCACAATGTTCAAGAAATTTTGTTGTCCTTCAATTAATCCATTATTGATTTTTAATGTTTTAACTGGCATGATTGTACATATGAGAGATCAAGTTCACTAATTATGGGAACACATTATTTTGGCAAAAGAGAATGGAACAGTTGGGATACTTCTTCTAATGAATTCGTAGGTATAATATTTTGTAGTGGATCCTATAGACATGAAAGAAAGTCTTATTGTTGTGGGTCCCTACCATAGTTATTCTATATGATATGGTCAATTAAGTCATCCTCATCTTGGGTTGCTAACAGGGGGCTACATTGTATTGTCATGAGAGTTTGCAAAGAATAGTGGTCTTCTTCATCCAAGGTAGGCCATATAGTCTACTCTAGATTTTCATGAGGTTGGGCTAGTGGATAGAGAACCATTTTTTTGGTCACAATCCCATTGGATATTATCATGTTCCTAGACCTACAACCTATGAATGCATCAGCTGCAACTAACCATGGTCTGCCTAAAATAAGTGGATATCCTGCAAGGTTGACCTTTGGTTGCAAAACTATAAATTTTGTAGGATACTCTCATGAATCTAGTGCAATGACTAAGTCCTCAATGATCCCCTCATGTTTCACTATTGACCTATTTACCAACTGTAAAATAGTTGGTGTGGGTCTAAGGTTAGCTATTTGAAGTAGATGCATTCTCTCCTTAGTCATGACATTAATTGTTGCCC
This sequence comes from Sequoia sempervirens, assembly GCA_007258455.2. Lineage (NCBI taxonomy): Eukaryota > Viridiplantae > Streptophyta > Pinopsida > Cupressales > Cupressaceae > Sequoia > Sequoia sempervirens. The sequence continues at coordinate 21,468,712 of VDFB02047230.1, read as the reverse complement.
CTAAGTCAATCAAGGTGTTCTTGATAAGGGTCCCATTTATCTTAACATCCACTACTGGACTTCTAGGGTCTATGTATTTAGGGACAATTATATTCCCTATCATAATATCAACAAGGTTCCCTAGGACATGAACTGTTTGAGGGTCCTTCCTCTTTCTTCCTATTTTTTTAAGACAAAGGTCTCTTACTATCTTGGTATAGACTGGGATATCCTTGATAACTAGAATGAGGGGGATTTTGATACTGACATCCATAAGCTGATTCAATAGATATGTCTTAGCTTGGGAATGATTTTTTTGAATGGATAAACATTCAAGGAAAGGAAGCTCTAGACTTGTGGTGGTTTGGTTTATCTAATTTGACTTAGGCTCCAGAGATGAATTGTCTAAAGCTTTAGTTGTGGGTTTTACATCCTTCATCTCAATGATTTGGGGGGATGAAGGTCTAGCTAGTGTTTTCCCTTACCTGAGGTGGACATCACTCACCTCTACCCCATAAATGGGGTATTTTATAGCCTCATTAGTATATGCCTGTTAGATACGCCTATTATTGGGTTTACATGTAGGTTGGGCAGGTAATTATGGTGCTCTTGGTGGCTTATATTGTGGGTTTGGTGGATTAGGCATAATAGCTTATTATTGTGGTTGAGAAGGCAACAAAGGATGTTGGTAATTCACATTTTGGTGCGGCCACTATTGGACTTTTTGCTATTTCGGTTGCCACTGATTTTGCTGCAATGGTCATTGAGGGTTATCATTGACACCTTGAAATTTTTTTTTGGCCATGCATTTGGTTGTTGTTGGTTCAATTTTTTCCATTAGCTTGGTTATTTAGCCAAGGATGATAATTCCAACCAAAGAAACTATGATTACTAATTGGAAAAGATGTATTGAAATTTAGAGGGTCTTGTGGCACAACTTGTCTTGGTTGCCATGGCCTTCTTTGGGAAATATAAAAAAAAATTCCATCTTCTCCTTCTAGTGTTTGAAAATATAGTTTCTCTAATTTTTCTTTTGTAATACTTGCCACCCTTTTGTATTTGTAGTTTGCTTTCCTTTGTTTGCAATTGGGGCAATATTTAGTAAGCATTACTTCAGCCTCATCTTGCTTCTTCTTTATATGTAGAGTATCCAACTGGGTAGCTAGATGACTTATGATATCCTCCTTCATGTTGGGCAGTAGGTTACTTAACTCCACTCTGGAAACCCCATTAGATGTCTTGCCAATGGTAGATGTTTTTTCCCCCCTTGACCTTTTTGGTAAAGGTCCTAGAATAGTTTTTGCAAACCTTGCATAGTTTCTACAGACCTTGCAAATATCTTCAAAGGGTAATTGAGACACATCCCCTTTCCCAATGAGATTGAGGGAATCCATGAAATCATCATTGACTGCCCTTAAAAACACAAGATTCAAGGATTCTTCTGAGAGTCTATTATGTGGGTTTTTCTTCAAGCAGAATTGGAACCTTTGTACATAATACTCCAATGGTTCGTCCTCTTTCTAAGTCATTCTAAAAATATCATCTCTTATCCTATCAACTCCTCTACAATAATCTTGGGATTTCTCCAAAAACGTATTTTCATGGTGTCCCAATCTAGAATAGCATCTCCTCCTAGTCCCATATAACATCTCAAGGCAGCATCCTTTAAAGTTGCAGGAAATAACTTGAGCCTATGAGCATCAATGGTGTAGTCATAGCTCCTATATAGGATATCAAACTTGAACAAGAATGTGTCTAGATCTTCAGTTACCAAACCATAGAAGACTAGTAATGTTGAAGGAGGGATATTCTTCAACACAATAGCCCTCTCTTGGTCGATAATTAGAAATTCAAAAGTCACATATTTTGGTGGATCATCCACTACTGCATCAACCATCATTTGGAGGGTCCCATCTGTGTTTTCAGTAGATGTTGGTGAAAGGGAAGATTCTTCTTTAGTAGTACCCTCACTCTAATCAATGTAGTCACAAATATCTACTCTAGCTTGTTGGTTTCAGGGGACAAATATTCCCAAAGAGTCTCTTTGCCTCCGCATACAATAGGTATGACTTTTTATAGCACAGGTCCTGCACAATGTTAGTGAAATGCTCTAGTGTTGAGAAGATTAAACCTAATTGTCCTAATACTAAAAATAACCTCTAAATTAGGAAATCTTGGAAATAACATAAAGTAATCTTTGAAGGTAACACCATCCCTGACAATGATGGAAAAATGTAGAATCCCTACTAATGTCTAGTAAACTTGGTGGCAATCACACAATTCAGAGGGAAAAACTAGTTAAACAGTCCTAGACTTTTGGAAAGACCTTCATTGAATTATCGACTAGGGCTAGTAAGCTTGTGATGCTATTGGCATAGTATGTGCTTTCAAAGACTTAAGATTACCTAATTCATCCTATTACAGATGCTACACTTGTTGAGAATTCTTAAAACTACAATTTATAGTAAAGGAAGTGTTGTGCCTTCTGCACACACGCCCCGTTTGAATTAGGGACCCCCTCTTTTGATTCTCCTTCACTAGGTTGGTTCATATTTTCCTTAGTTTTTGTGCCCCTATTTTTTAGCTTAGGATGGTCATACACTTTAAAATTTTCCAAATTCATCTTGACCAGGTCACTCACCCAAGTTTCAGGAAGTTTCAAACTTTTGTAGGAATTGTCTCACGGATTTCCATTGATCGGAAGTCGTCTCGTTCTTCGTCATTGACGGGACTAGCATTCTAGGTTCTCCTTGTGGGATTTTGTGTCTGCTTCACCATCTCTAAGAAGGTTCTCCTCACGCCTTTCCATAACATAATTCCCACATCCAACTTCCTCATTCAGCTTTTTTGCATGACCTTCAACCTGGTGTCCTCTACGGGTTGCATTTCCACATTCCCACCAACCTCACGTACGACAAGAAATTGTAATTAATGGGTGCATTTATGATGCCTAGGTCTATATAAACCCCTTCCCACCTATCATTTTCACCATTTATTTTGAATATAAAGGGTGAAAGGGACTACTATGCACGCGAGGACATTCAAGAGACTCAAGTTAAGTTAGTTTTTGTCATTCGCGTAGCTAGAAGGTACGCGTTTGTGCTCCCATTCATTTCTATACACCTAAATTTGTTAGAAGGGGTATGTGTCTAGGGTTTTGAGGATCGTTCAAAATTTTAAACTCAGATAAACCCTAACTTTGCATAGTGTGGGGTTGATTTTTGAAGGGCCCAAGACTCTATTGCAAGTTTTCAACTAAGGAAGCCCATCCCCAAAATGTCATTTGAGGCAGTCAAAATAGTAGCAACCCTTGCTTCATTATCTCCTACATTTAACCTCTGAGCCCTCGCCAAAAAAAAATGACGGATGAACATTAAGGAGTTTGTGAAGTCTTGTCTGCAAGAATTTTCTTCCCCATGGTCGTGACTAATGGCCCACCCCGCAATGATTCCCGCCTTGCAGATTCTGCTATTATTGTTGCCAGGGGAGTACCAAAATTTTAATCAAAAAATGACTAAGTCATCAGATCTTTGTGGGTCTCCATAGGTGGGCCACCATTCCTTCATTGTTGTTCCTAAAGACAAAGTCATAGCAGCCTCCCACCATGTGGCTCTCCCACTATCTTCCTCCACAACTATCAGGTGAAATCAAAGTCTCAAGAGTCCAAGTCGTAGCTACTTGTAGGTTCATCCTTGCAAGCTATTGTCAGAAAAAAAAATTCCTCACTCTAGTTGTTGTATAATGGTGAATCATATACAGTGCTCCGCCTTGTGGCTTCCACCCTCCAATTTTTTTCTAGCTCCCAAAGACATCAACATGAGGTCAGCAATCACACTCTTACCCACTTGATCAAAAACTAAAGAAAATTGAAGACAAGATGCCCTTGTGGGTCAACCCTTGCGGGCACCTGCTCATGGAATGTTGCCCGACTTAAGCCTCTATCTAATGGAAAATCATGAATAGCTTTCTACCCTGTGGCTCTCGCACGCCCAATTTCCACAATCTACAAAACGATAAAACTTTCAAGCAGAATGACTAAGAATGATTTCTTACATGTGCCAAAATGTTTTGAACCCAAATTAACCAAGTAAGGAAGCATTGTGGGTTCCATCACGTGGAACTCTGTCTATGGGTCATCGCACCCCCAAAGATGTTTCTGACACCTAAACCTTTATGGCTTCCCACCTCATGGCCTCTGCATTGTTAATTTTTGTATCAACTTAAAGGGTTACTTTGATAAGGGGAATGACTCCAAAGACTTCTGACATGTATTTTCCCCACGTGCCTAATAGATTTGATTTACATTTTCTTGATTATTGAGCCTTGCGATAATTTTCCATTGGATTGTCGCTTACGAAAGTTCATCTTATGTGTGTTGTTTCTTACAACATTTTCCCTAGTAGCTTTCACTAGGAAAAAACTTGCACCTCTACACCTACAAATCTACAAAATTCACAAATGAACACAGAATGATGAAATCTCATGAATGTACTAATATTTCTCAGATATATGAATGCATTTAACGACATATTGACATGATTTAATTGATGTTTCACCCTCTTGATTTATTGAAATGCTTACTGCACGTTTTGTGTGCAGGATTTATGGAACCTACTGAGAGACCAAGGGAGAAGACCGACAAAATAAAGAAGACTGCAAAGAATCCAAGAGGGAAAGAAGAAAAATCTAAGATGAAGTACTAGTTCCATGGTGTAGAATGCACTTCAAAAATCACTTCTAATTGGGGAAAAGTAACTGACATAGACGTGGCCATGTTAGCATTGATGAGTTCCGAAAAAGGTTCATGGTCAACCCCATAACCGAGGAGGCTTTGAGAATCAAAAAGAGTGGACTTGCAAAGGCAACAAGATTCCCTCTTGTCCTAGTTGCTCTGGAGCTGGTCTTTGCTTGTCGGGAATGTTATCATGCCTAGACTAGAAGGATAATCACCAAATATGGGAGAGTACTGGAAAACCTGACTCCAGTGTCAATTGGGAAGACATTTGAAATCCAATTGTTTGATAAAATGGATGAAGTCGAGAAGGATAATGCTCTAAATGTATTGAAGATAGACCCCATGAGCTGTAAGAGAACTGTTAACCAAATGTGACTACTTGAAAAGAGGGGAAGTGCTAACAAGGTGCCCCAAATCTTGTACAGAAGTGACTTCATAGAGGAAACCAATGACTTGGTGACTCTTTTAAGTAGAGTAATGGACCTCCCCACTTCCTCACTCTTTGAGGAGTGGATGTTTTATTTTGTACAGGAGATCCTTTGACTAGAGGCCAAGTTTCATTGGGCCAAGATTACTAGTGAGAACTTACACAATCAATTTGTGCAGTAAAGAAAACTTAAGAGTTCTACATGACGTCATATCTGGTATACCTTTTGGTAGTAAAGTTTCCCCACAAAGGATTAGACTGTGTTGGCACCTTGGGAACAAAGAAGGGGTCAAATAGGGTGTACGATTGTTACCTGCATCTCCAGTACAGGAATTTCAAAAAGGATTACAGGAGGTTTATTGATGCTTTCATTAGGCACATCATTCAAACCTTGGCAAGAGATTACCATAGAAGAATGTCACACAGTACTAAGGCAATAGTGAAGGGTTTTGGGTACTGGTTCATCCAGTTCCCCAAGTTGACATATATAAGAGCTAAGGGATTCTCCATATTCCCATACCAACTACCTCACTACCCCAATGATAGAATCATACTCTTGGAGCTTACTTAGTAGTTGCAAATTGTTCATACTTTGTTGCACAACAAGCATCGTGTTGGGGTCGCATACCCCATTACCTTTGGACAAGGGATGTATTCCTACCCCACTACCCCCTACATGGAGTACTCCAAGAAAGAGCTTGTAGAATACAAGCTTTGATCTACACACAGAGAAAGGACACTTAGACCCTCTAGGAAAGTTGAAAAAATAGGTTGGGAGGCAATATGCCCATAGGCCACATATCAAAGATTTATGGGCCAACTACGATGATGACCATGAGGTTCGAAGGTGGCATTACATGAGGATGACTGCCAAATTTTTTGAATTCCATCAACCTCTATCCAATCCTTGACCAGATTGTTGAAGATGACAATGTCCTCAATGAGAGGTATAATACTTTGGTTAACGTGTTATTGCGAATGATTCACTAGGCTGAACCAAAAGTTACGGACTTAAATATTGTCAATCGCCCGGTAGAGCAAAGGACAAAGAAGTGACTAGATGACCAAGTAGCCCAACATGAACAAAGTGTAGAGCTAACCTATGGGGAGCTTGAAGATGAGATTGAAAGTGAAATAGATAATGGCATTGTTTTGGGCTCTTCGGGTGAGGCTCCTAAGTCTCCACCTGTTACAATATCCAAGAAAAGAAAAGACAAATCTAAGTGGTAGCCAAAGTAAAAGGTATACACCCGAAAGGCTATCAAAGGAAAGATGTTTCCAAAGAAACCAAAGAGAATGCCAACCTTTATTCTTGATATTCCTACCATACAAGAAGAAGGATCTCTGCCCCAAGAGGAGGAAGAAGCAGAATGACTGCACTCACCACCAACTATTGCCTCTACGCTCCCTTCCACTACAACCACTGCGCCATCCCCTTCCACTCCCCAATCATTGCCCGTCTCATCTCTACCCACTATGGAAATCTCTATCCACCTCACTTCCACCTCTCTGATTGCTCTCATGGTTGTACTTGATTCCTCTTCTTCCACTACCTCCCCGATATCATCTTCCTCTCTCCCACCTCCACTACCAACTATTTCCACCCTACCACCTTCTCTACCTACAACCTCTATGGCACCCCTCACCCTACCAGACACCTTTGCCTCATATCTTCAAAATATGCCACCTCAATTGTCTGAGGTTATCCTGAATCCTCAAGTCAAAATTATTATGGCCCAACTTGTTGTTTCCTTACCTCTCCCTCCACCTCCTATTGAGCCACCTAAAATGGAGGCTACCATGCAAATTTCTGAAGAGATGGAGAGGCTAAGCATGAAGTAACCTAAAGAAACATTAGAGAATGTTGTCGAAGAGTCTGAGGATTCCAACTAGGATGACTACTATGAGCACATGGTGGAGGTTCTAAGGGTTGATTTGGATGAAGTGGCCTTTGATGAGGAAGGGCAACAAATGCTTGAGGATGAAAATGCGGGTAAGTTTGATACTTAATATGAGGCTGAAACTTCAGATCAAGAGCTTGAAGAGGAGCAATCCAAAGAGCACAAGGGTGAAAAGGCAAGCCCAGAGGAATATAGTTCCAAGGAAGGGAAAATAGATACAAAAGCTGATGAGGAGAAAACTAATGAGCTTCTAGGAACTATCCAAGATGAAGGCCTGCAACATGATGAAGTACACCCGAAAGAAGAGAAAGATAAAGAAGAAGAATCGAGTGTGGAAGAAAGAGAGGTTGATCCCAAAAAGGATGTTGAAGTTGAACATGAAGAAGATAAAGGGGAAGCATAAGAAGAAGATATTGTTGGTGTGAGAAATGAAGAGGCTGTTGAGCCTAACAAGGGAAAGGCCATATTGCAAGAAGAGGAGCAAGATGAAGAAGAGATAAATGTTGAAGATGACCCTAGGCATAAGGGAGAGGAGGCTTTAAAAGACAAAGAAGAAGGGGAGAATAATGAATTCAACACTACATCCCTAGACCATCAAACTGAAGTCCCCTCATGGCTAGAGCAGTAGCTAAAAAGGAAAGGTCCAGTGTTTTTGGGTCCCAAGGCTCGCCTAGAGGTAATATTGGCCAGAACATAGGTGAAGACCCAAGAAAAGAAGAAGCCTAAGATTCGGTCTCACATTACTACAAATGCCTCAAGCTCTAGAGTATTACAAGTGCCCACTCCCGTCATGGACAAAGATGCAGATGCTCTTCAAGGAAAGGACTACCAGGTGACAACTATCAACTTGGGCCCAACGTCTAGAGATCAAAAGATTGATGAATTCCAAGGGTTTGTTTCCACCATTCTCCAACAAATGAACAAAGATCAATCAACGAAGGAGGAGCTGAAGGCATAGGTGGCAGAATTGACTACATATATACAACAATGGACAACATCTGGAGAGGAAGCTCCAACAGCCTTTCTCTTTGGAAAATAAGTTAATAAAATGGAGAAAATAAAGAGCTAGACCAAGTCTACTTTTGATCTGTTCAAGATAATTATCGATATGGGTGACAAGGACATTCATTGTGCAACCAATATGCATAACAAATATCGGGTTTTACAAATAGAAGTAGAGTAGACGATCGATGTTTGCAAAGAGTTCCCTGAACTTTATAGAATTACATACTCGAAGCTGGAGAGAATTCTTAAGCTCTCCTAGGAGATCTGAGAAAAGGAGTTGGCCCTGTCAAGGGAAGACCACTAGTTTCCCAGAGCATGGCTGGTTAATTTTGAGTACAGGAAGGAAGTTCTGGAGAGGTCCCTAGTGGAATTAGAAACCAATCATGAGTGGATTGTGGATCATTGGGCTGAGTGTGATGAGTTTTTAAAATTGATGATAGGGTATGAGATGCTAGCATTGGAATTAGATCAAGATGCCATCAAGCATGAATTCCACAAGAGGATGGAGCAAGGAGCCAGTGACACATTGTTGGCAGACTTTATGGATTTTGTTGTTTGAGCCTTCTTAGAGTGAGAGAAAATGATCAGAGTAGGAGAGACATGCATAAAGCATCGAGATCAAATGGTGGAAGGATTCAAGCGGATTGCCTTCCAGATCTCAAAATTTGACCTTTCTGAGCAAAAGAAGTTGTTGGCCACCATTGGCAAGTTTGTTGGATATGCTACATTGTAGAAGGAAGCTGTAAAAATCCCATAATAGATTATGGGCATTTGTTAAAATAGCTAAAAGGCCAAAGTTAGCTATAGGACAAAATAGGCTACAAGATAAAATAGAGAAAAGAAAAAATAGTCTATTTTTATATTTTAACTTTTATACTCTTATTAGGTGATGTGAAAACCCTAAACTAGAATGAATTTGATCCATCCATTGTAAAGCAATCTTGACCATTTATTCTACTTTTTGAAAACTATAAATAGGGGCATCCTCTCATTTTCAAATGGAGAGATGAGTTGTTGTGTAAAGGAATTTTGCTGCAATATATGAGGAAAGCATTGAAGTTGATGGTTTCTTGTGTATTTTTCATTATGTGTACATAATTCAATCTCCAATTGTTTGTTTCAGAATTGTTCATTTTAGTTAAGTCTATTTTTTAGCTTGTAGTTCAAGTTCAACTTTAATGGTGGATGTATGTTGTAGAATTTAATGCACTTCCAACTCATACTTTTGGTAACTTGTTGGTGACAAATTGTTGTGTAAAGGTAGTCTGAGCTATTTCATATGTTGCACTTAAGTTCAATTGTATGTTTATGCTAAATAGGTGAATGCACAATTTGAAAATCTACAAAGAGCCTTAATAGATTGCACTAGTTTTGTGACACTGTAGGTTGTCCTTGGTTAAGAAAAACTAAGCTTGGGAAGTTTTTCTACTGCAACCCTAGCAATTGTTACTGTTGATCATAGTTTCAGACTAAGAAAAACTTCTAATCCCTTTACCCTTTTCATTTTTCTTTTAAATTTGAATCAAACATACCATTTTAGCATCACAACGAATCCAAATCTAGTGATTTAAAGAAGTTTCAAACTATTATCCCAATAGTTGTTGTCATTGTTCATCATTTCTATAATTCTAAAACTCCATTAAATACCCATGAAATTCCATGCTTAATCAACCATAAATTCCCCTTGTGATTACCAGCAAATCACATCAAACAACTAAGCTATTTTTGCATAGTCATGACCTAGCACCAGAGAGACCTTGGGGTGATTTTCTGAAACTTAGTTGCAAATTTCACCTTTTAAGAGAGACATCACACTTGTGTGTTGTCTATGTTGAGAAGCAAAAAAATCCATCAACAAAATTGGTGCTAGAAGGAGGGCATTGAATGAAGCTGGATCTAATTGGGTCATTTTCTCCTCAAATATTTCATAGAGTAACTAGATCCAAACCAGATAAGGGAGTATTTTAGGAACTAAAGGCCCATACAATGGCTAGGAGAGACAAGAAAGGGGAAGCTTCGGCATCAGCCCCACCCACTCGATCTCCATCCCCTCCATCTCCATCTTCTCCTTCACTTCAACCAGCCTTTTCTCCATTTACCAGCCACATCTAAATCACTGTAATATATAGCTGCCACATCCCATCCACATATTGTTGCAATTCATCCATTACCACCCCCACCTCCACCAATAGCTTGGTTGGGCAATAATCCATCACCACCGTCCTTCAATGACTACCATGACATGTCCAAGAATCTGGAAGGACTCTGCTCCAAGTTCCATCTTAATGATCCTTAAAGGATAGCAAAAGAACATATTAAGATCTTCCAAATAGCTCTCAAAGACATGCAGATCAAACATGAGGATGTTGCATGCAGGATCTTCCCCTACTCATTGTGGAATTAATCATTTTATTGGTACATACATTTACCTACAGACTCCATTACTCTCGAGACCTCATGAAGAACATGTTCTTCTAGAAATTTAAAGTCCTAGTCAACCCCATAGATTTGTATCAACAGTTCATGTTGGTGAGAAGGGAATTTAATGATCCAATCAACTCATTCAATAACATATTCCATCAAGTGTACATAAAGTTGTAGCCTCCTTATGTAGTTGATGATGCTTCAACCAGAGTGGTATATTATGTTGCTTTGGACAATCTTACATCCGCGTTGGTCAAATGTATGCATCAACCACCTGCAATTTTGGTGGAGGATTATTTAGAAGCAATAAAAATGAGCACTAATTTGGGACAACATGTAGTAGGTATGTTTCCTTCATTAGGACCTACCGCCAATCCTAGACAAATTCACGGACTCACCTACACCTTGGCTCATCAAACTTCATTGATGAATCTAATCCCACAACTACCCATAGTGCCACACCTAGGGCCTCCACTGAACCAAGCTCCATCAGTGGCAAGTTACCTATAGGCCTTGAATCAACAAGCTTATACATAGTATCCTCAAGTACCTTCATACCTGTAAAACTCTGAAGCTTCCACTACACACCAGAATTCATTAGTAGCACATCTAGTCTTCCTTTAGAATTCAGCATCAACGTAGAACAATGCAGACAGGGAGCGAATTGATGAGTTGGTTGAGTTATTAAAGAAGTTGTCTACCGAGGTCACTCATTTGAGGAACCAGAATAATCAACTACAAGCATCTCAAAGAAGCATTCAAGCCAATTACCATAGAGACAACTCGGATTCAGGACCCTCTTCAAGGCAGAATTATGAATGAGGCCAGAACTCTAGACAAAAGTTTGAAAGAAGGCAGTCCCAAAGGTAGAATAGGACATGGAATACCAAACCAAACAATGGAGGGGTGCCTACACCTCTTGACCCACCTAGTGGTGCTAATAAATCAGCAAATGGAGTCTACTTGGTTGAGGCAGCCCTATCCGAATGGTGTAGGATCCATCAAACCATTAGGAATTCTAAGCTTGAGTGTCCAGAGTCTAAAATTCCCGATACAATCTTCCAAGTAAGGTGCAAAATTTTGTTGACAACTCAAGTTGCAGAGAAATAGTGCCCTCAGAGCCATATGATTCAATCTTGGTCATCAACCAAGCACCCTTCCCTCAAAGTGACAAGAATGAGTCCAAGAAGGAGGTTGCGGAAAAGGTGGGTGAATCGAACAAGGTATGTAGCAGAGAAACCCTATCTCACATGTTTGATTCAATAGATAATGGACCTGTTAGTCATTTTTGCAAAAATGTCTATTTGTACTTACTCTTGCTGGAGGTCATTTTTATTTTAAAAATATGAAGGAAAAACAAAGGAGTTCCATGTTGCACTTGGAATAAAAATATTTTAGCATTGATTTTGTAATTATCCTTTAGTGAAATTCATTTGTTTCTAACCAAAAGTGACAACAACATTGGGAGAAATAGGAGGGAAAAGGTATCTTTTAGTTTTTCCTTTACTCCACCAGCGTATGATGAGGAGGGTTTTAGGGTTTTTTGTTTAGCATTGAATGAGCTTCAATGTGGTATTGAAGGAGTTTTCCCACTGTGGCATTGAGAGAGTGAGTTTTAGGAGAGCAGGGCATGTTGAGATTAAATCTATTCAAGCTCGTGGCAGCCATATCTCAAAAACCATGAACTGGATTTTTGTGATTTTTTGATAGAGATTAGGAAAAAGTTAGACAAAAAAACCCATTAAATTTAACAAAAACCCAATTTCTAGTTTGAGAGAAAATTTTACCACTCCAGAACAATGAAGATGAGTAGTTGACAGTGTTATTCAACAATAATAATGGACAGTTCCTATAGTAGTGAATTCCATCATAAAAGGTAGAGCACCAGAGATACATAATGAAGTGAATTCCATCATGAAGTGTTATTCAACTTTGTTTTTGATATGGGATAGCCATCTTCAACAATGTAAAGGATGATTTCAAGGTTGAAAGACAAACATAATCATGTCAGTTAAGGGCAGGGTCATCTTCAAATGCAAATGGACAAAATTAAAGCATGATAAGGGCAAAAATAATTAAATGTGGATGATAAATGATGGAAAATTACAAAGACAATAGTGATCAAAGGTACTGATATAGTTATGACAGTGTATAAGACGGCAGGTCCCAGTAAAAGATGACAATTTCTTTCAAGGTAAGCCTTCAAGTGTGTGATGAGCATACATGAAATCCTTGGTGATCTTAATAGCCAATAGTGACAATCTTCATAAGATAGCTCAATCTTCACATTGAACTAATGATGGTTATCAAAAAAAAATTATGTTGCATCTTGGTTCCATACTTTGAAACTTGTTCATTTGATTGGTATGATGTTCTAGAACTAAGTGGGATCTAAGTGAAGGATAAGTATAATACTTAGTTACTATTAATGGCTTTGTACGTATTCTATGAAGGTGTTAAGTGGGGGTTATCAAGCACATATGGATAAAGGTATTAAAAGCATTTATGAAAAGGTCAGTTGAGGGACAATAGTTGGAGCTTTTGAAAGTAGCAGTTGCAAGTATTAAAGAAAATTGGGGTGACTTGGATAGAAGTTGAGAGAATATAGAGGCAATTCCAAATATCTAGGGAGCTATTCGACCTAGTTTTTAAGTAGTTGAAATCATATAGGAGAAAATTTAAGAGTTTTAATGATAGAAGAGGTCAAGGGAAGGCTTCTTCAAAACTCTAACACCTTTTTGGAGTAGTTTTAAGGGCTGAAAATTAGGGATTATTATTTTGGACGACCAAAGGATATTGACTTAGCAAAATGGAGTAAAGACATCATTTTCTCCTCAACACATGTTCCTATCTTCTAGCAAGTTGTTGCACAGCTATAAGACTCATCTTTCAAACTTTTTTCAGTTAGTTCTTGTTGTTTACCAGCTGCATATTATAACTTTTATGAGTTCTTTCAAGCATGAACAGTATTGTAACCCATTTTTAGACTCTACAAGTTGTAAAAAAAACCTTTTATCAATAAAATTTAGTTGATTTTACCTTCTCAAAGCTTGTTTTATTGTGTGCAAAGTGAAAATTGATGAATGTACTTGTGAAATCTTACGTGTTTTCTCTTATGTATGTCTCTTTCAGTACCTTTAGTCAAGATAAATCATATGTTTTATTCAGGTCATATGTTTGTGTCAAGGATAGAAGCAGCAACAAGTTGTGAAATCTTCTTTCCTTCTTGAGTTGTGAGTGTCCCACCTTTTTATGAAACACATATGCATAGGTATGATGAAATTTTTAGTTGTGTTATGCTACAGTTGAATCATTAAGCAATTATGTGTATCAAACAACAAGTTATAGGTCTAAGAAAATAATTTGGTGCATCACCTAGTTAGTTGTAGCTAATATTTTTCAAGCATTTTAAGTTATTTCCAGCCTTCTTCTTACCCTTTTCCTTCAAAATAAGTAGGATTGATCAAGTTCTAGGTGATCAAGCAAGAGGAACCAGCCTTCTCTAGAGGTTCACTCCAAGTTTTAGGCAACGCACAGGACTACAAGTATTTGCTTGTATCAACAAGTAGCAGAGTTGATAGCTTAGCTTCAGGTGCATACTTTGTTGATACCAAGACCTAAAGATGAGGAAGAACAATGAGAGGAAGAGGTTTATATATTTCACCAACATGCAACCCCTTACAAATTAAGAAATAGACAAGTTGGTGGTTCCTTTACAACCTCCAAATCACCCAACAATTTAAATACATCTCCTAATCTAAATGCTAGTAATAACCTACCTTACCCTAGGGTCCCAACTCAGTACTTCAATAGGAATAGGTAGCCTAATCCAACTAAAGAACAACCTGCTAATCTCACCCAAGATAGTTCCTCTGAGGTAGATGTCAAACAAATGGGAGAATATGTAACAGAAGAGTTAAAGAAAGTAAAAGTGAGTCTATCAGCTTTTGAGCTACTATGAGTACCCGCAATTAGGAATGCCTTCTTTAGATCATTGAACAGGATTGCCCCACCAAAATTGGCCCAAGAGGTAGCTACAAAGAAAGTTTCATTCGACACCTCTAGCGGTGAGAATGATAAGGTTCAAGTGGCCCAATTTGATGCATCAATATGATTGTTCTAAGGAAGGTTCGAGACTCCTTTTCTAGTAACAATCTGTATATTTGGCGAAAATCTGCATAATTTCTTATTAGATTCAGGAGCCTCTACCAACATCATGTCCTTTGCAGTATGCTAAACATTAGGCATAATCCCAACCCCATCTAAAATAAAAGTGACCCAACTGGACAAGACTGAAGTAGATGTTGTGGGAGAGCTAAATAGAATCCCTATGCAAATTGCAGTAGACCTGAGAGTACAAAAGGTTATAGACATCCAGGTTGATGATATTCCTAATACTTATGGGATTATATTAGGGAGAGACTTCACCCGAGCACTCAATGGATATACATCAACTGATTACTCACATATGTGGATTCCATGGAAAGGGCTTCCCACCCAGATTCAGATTGAACGTGAGCCCAGAATGAGGTTTATGATAACATAATACAACAATACTAATTAAGTATTGTTTGCTGAAATAGATTTGGGAAATTGCCTCTTAGATGCATATGAGGTTTCAGAAGAAGAGGCGGAAGAAGAGGTCATTGTGCTATGTCATGCGTCTCCTAATTTGACCCCTCTCCTTAATAGTATGAAAGCGTTGGTCGAGTCCAATAATGAAGATTTTCAAGAGGATGGTAGCTTGGGCTTGTTTGATGGTTTCCAAGAGTTCATGCAGAAATGTGTGCAAGATCGACTCAATTTAGGAGATAGAATGGATTTTAAAGAAATTTTGTTGCCAAGCTAGTGTCGAATTCATGATGCGTCACATTCTGAATTTGAGTGTTGCTTATGCTAGATAGTAGTAGACCACATTAAAAGGCAGATCAATTTGAAAGAGGTTCTAAAGGAACAGTAAGATCAAAACCAGCCCAAACAAAAACAACCTGAAGGTGAAGGGATAGACATGTAGCTAGAGAACGAGGTATGCTCCATCAGCCCCAAAGAAAAAAAGTCCCTCTAAGTTCTATACATTGCACTTTGATGGATCCAAATCCAAGCAAGGAGCAGGAGCAGGCTTCGATCTCATCATCCTGTCAGGTAAGACTTACTTCACTACCTGTAGATTACAATTTTATTGCACCAATAATGTAGTTGAGTATGAGGCATTAGTTCATGGGTTGTTAATGGCATTAAGGAAGAAGGTTAAAATGTTACAAGTACTTGGGGATTATGAGTTAGTTGTCAAGCAATTCAGGAAATTGTATTCATGTCATGATTGGAGGTTAGCTAACTATAGGCATAGAGTATGGGATCTTATAGAGGGGTTTTATGCATTTAATATTCAACTAATTCCCTAAGGTAAAAATAAAACCATTGATGCCTTAGCACAAGTAGCCACCACCCTAAAAACTTTATCATTGATTGGCCTAAACAATTTCATTGTGGAACTTACTCCCACCCCGTCAGTGCATGACAATGTAACCAAATTCCAAGTGTTTGAAGATGACAAGTATTTCCTTGACTCCATCACTAGTTTTGATGTATTTGCCTCCCAAATCATAGATGAAGTGGAATCGAAGAAGAAAACCTTGACATAGAGGGGTTATCAACTTGAAAACAAACACAATACCTAGGGTTATGGTCTAGCTAGAGAAAATATTTTACCTCGACCACATAAGAGATCAAGATCAACAAATTAAGGAATCCATAGATAATCAATGTGATGCTCATAATCTAGGTATTGTGAAAGATGTTAAGAATGTTTTTATTGGAAAAGTATGTACCCCATAAGAAAGGAAAGGAATAGTTGATGCCCTATATGCAAATCATGATGTGATTGCTTGGGGTTATGAAGACCTCGATATGTATGACACTTTGATCATCACTCACACTATTCCCCTCAAACCAGATGTGAAGCCCTTCTAGCAGTGACAACATCCAAACAATGCACTGTTGGAACCCATTATCTTCAAAGAAGTACAGAAGCTACTTTCATCATGAATCATCTTCCTTGTTCGAAATTCCACATGGGTGGCTAACTTGGTTCTAGTAAAAAAGAAAAATGGAGAAATCAGGCTATGCGTCAATTTTAGGAACTTAAACAGAGCCTCTAAGAAGGATAACTATTTGGTTCCCACACTAGATGAGGTGCTACAAATCGTAAATGGTTCACAAATGATGTATTTCCTTGATGGCTACTCAGGGTACAATCAAGTAATGGTATAGTATGAAGACAGGCACAAGATGACATTCACCATAAAATGGGGAACATTCGCATACAAAAGGATGTCATTTGGTTTGATTAATGCGGGTGCAACATTTTATTGTGCCATGGATATTGCTTTCAAATACCTCATTGGTAAATGCATCATCATATACATGGACGACCTCATAGTGTTCTGAAAGAAGAGGGGAGATCATGTCTCTAACTTATGTAAGGTGTTCCAAAAATGAGGAGAATTTGGAATTTCATTGAACCCAAAAAAGTGTCTTTGGGGTAACTGAGGGAAAATTGTTGGGACATGTGATTTCAAAAAAGGGTATATCAATTTATCTGAAGCGCATTTAGGCCATCATGAAGATTCAGCCTCTAGGGAGCAAGAAAGAAATGAAATCCTTTGGTAAACTTAACTTTGTCAGGAAGTTCATCACTGGGTTCATAGAAATTGTGAAACCACTCAATGTTATGCTCAAGCAGGATGCTAAAGTAGAATGGATGCCAGAAGCTAAGCAGGCTTTTACAGAAATTAAGAGAGCCATTACAAATGCTCCTATGCTAGCTAGCCCTGATTATTCCAATTCATTCTATATTTTTTTTTTTGCTTCAGACCACTCATGTGTCAGCATGCTAACACATAAAGATGACAAAAGAAATGAGCATCCTATCGCCTTTATGAATGGCCCACTAAAATATGTTGAATTGCACTACCATAATGTTGAGAAGCAGGCGTATGCCCTTGTTCATGACATCAAGAATTTTAGGCATTACATCCTAAAGAATAAAGTATTTTCCATTGTACCAAATCCAGTTGTCAAGATATTGTTAATGCAAAATGAACTAGGAGAAAGACGAGCAAAGTGGGTCACAAATATTACAAGAATATGATATGGAGATCCAACCGATGAAGTTTGTTCAGGGGCAGGCTCTCATGCATACAATAGTAGAAATAGAACCAGAACTTGTTGTTCAACGGTACCACTTGGAGGATGTCTCTTCAGATGAATGGTATGATGATATTGTGCATTATCTGCTAAACCACAAATTTCCACCATGCTTGCAAGGAGTCTAGAAACGAGCCCTACGACTGAAGAGAAATAGTTATATGTTAAAATGTGACATGTTACACATGAGGAATCATAAAGGGATTTACCTCTGATGCCTAAGGAAAACAAAAGCAGCTAAAATGTTGAAGGAATTCTAGGACAAATTTGAGATGGGACATGGATCGAGACCTTTGACAACCCACTAGATTTTGCGAGTTGGGTACTACTGGCTAACATTATTCAAAGACGCTCACAATCATGTCAAATCCTGCCATGTCTACCAGACTGTTGCCACCAGGGAGAGGTATGTTGTTTTGCTACATCTAGTTACGAAGGTAAGACCATTTTCTCAATGGGGACTCAACTTCATTGGTTCAGTAAACCCACCATCCTCTATGGGTCATAGGTACATTCTAACCGCAACTGATTATTGTACTAGGTGGATAGAGGAAATTTCTTGTAGACAGTGCACAACTGAGGTAGTAATTAATTTTTTGGAAAATTTCATTATTAATCATTTTGGATGTTTGTTTGCATTAGTATGTGATAATGGTCCTACCTTTTCCTCCCTTAAATTTGTGGGTTTGGATTTTGATTATGGGATTGTGCTCAAATTTTCATCAAATTATTATCCCCAAGGCAATAGGTTAGCTGAATCTACCAATAAAAACTTGTTGACTGTTATCCATAAGGTACTAGATAAGAACCCATAGGATTGGCACACCCAGTTATGGTTTTCTCTATGGGTACACTGCACCTAACATAAGGTAGGCTTAGGAACTTCCCCATACCGCCTCATCTATGGTTTAGACATGTTTTTCCAATCCACCTCAAGATTCTCACGTTGTAGTTTATCAATGCCTATTATGAGGAGGGAGAATGCCTTGAAGCCCGTTTAACTAAGCTCCTCCATTTAGAGGAAAAATGTGATGAAGCCGTAGAAAATTTCACCAAGCACCAAGGCATAGTCAAGAGATGGTTCGATCGCAGAGCCAAAGTCAAGGCCTTTAGAATTGCTAACTTAGTGTTATATTGGGATAAGGCCCATGAGAGAAAAGGGGGACATGACAAATTCAACAAGCTCTAGAGCTTGGCCCCTTTCAAATTTTTGAAATCCTAGGGGATAATGTCTTTCGTCTGAAAATGCTTACTGGAGAGGACGTCTTGTTTCTAGTCAATGAGCAATATTGAAGCATTATTTCCTTGCCTATGCTATTTTGGCTCACCCTTGTACATGGTTATAGTAGGTCTTTTGTTTTTTTGTTTGGTTTTCTTTTCTTTTGCTTTTTTTCTAACCCTTGTTTTTGTTGAGGGTGTTGTTTGGTCTTGATGCAGTGGTTGTGCTTGGCCTACTCAAAGGTCCTGCTTTGTTGCACGTTCCTATTCATTCCACAGATAAGTCTCCATGAGTTGTACAGGATTTCTATTTGCTCCTATGAATTAATTATCTTCACCTAAACCTCTTCTTGACCTAGAATGGAACCCTTGTTTAAATCCTCTCACGCTTACCTAAGAATTCACATAACACACATTTTTAGTACTCCTGATGAACAATATGGCAAGTATCATGAAGCCTCAACAAGTGAAAAATCTTAAATCTGCTCCAGTGACCACTGTAATCTCCAAACCAACTATAAACTTCATTATTTATTCATTGAGAAAAAGGGTATAAAGGAAAGCGTGAAAGGAAGAAAAAGAAAAGAAAGGAAAAGAAATATTGAAAAACAGGCAACTGTGTGGGTGTGCAAACAACTATATCGGGGCTATGGACACCCAGCTAGCAATAGAACAATGTTTGTGAGGTTGCAGTGACAACTCCATCAGGGCTATGGGTGCCTAACTAGTAGTGGAAAAATGTCCAAGTTACTTTTGGAGTCAAATTACTTACATAGCTTGTCTTGACTGATTGGTCACTGTCCCCTATGGTTTTTGAGGGAGGGTAATGAACTCACTACACACACTTTTGAGGTATTTCATGACCTGATTCAATTAAGAATTATGTTCTACTTTGAGCTTTGAGTTCATTTGATGGTTCCTACTTTTGGTCTACGAAACTGGAGATTCTAGGTTTTGAATGAATCCTTATCCTTGGAACACTCAGAAGCATTCCCCAGCAGAGTCACCCTTTTTTGTGTCTTTTGCACACACACCCCATTCGAACCAGGGACCACCTCTCTTTTTTCACCTTTTTTGGGTCGGTTCACATTTGCCTTGGTTTTTGTGCCCCTATTTTTGAGCTTAGGATGGTCATACACCTTAAAATTTTCCAAATCTATCTTGACTAGGTCACTCACCCAAGTTCGAGGAAGTTTTGAAATTTTGCGGGAATTATCGCGAGAGTTTCCGTTGATCAAAAGTTGTCCCATTCTTCACCATCGTCAGGTCCAACATTGTGGGTTTCCCCTTGTGAGATTATGTGTCTGCTTCGTTGTCTCTAACAACATTCTCCTCACGCCTTTCTACCCTCCAAATTTTTGCTAGCTCCTAGTGACATCAGAATGAGGTCAGCAATCACACTCTTACCCACTTGAGAAACTAAAGAAACTTGAAGGAAAAATGCCCTTGCAAGTCCACCGTTGCAAGTCATCGCTTGCAGAACACCACCTAACTTAAGCCGCTATCTAACGGAAAATCATGAATGGCTTTCTGCCTCGCGGCTCCCATACACCCAATTTTTGCCATCCACAAAACAAAAAAAAATTCAAGTGGAATGACTAAGAATGATTTCTTGCATGTGTCAAAATGTTCAGAACCTAAATTAACCAAGTAAGGAAGCATTGCAGGTTCCATCACGCGAAACTCCACCTGTGAGTCGTCGCGCTCCCAAAGACATTTCTGACAGCTAAACCTTTACGACTTCTCACCTCATGGCCTCCGCATGGTCAATTTTTGCATCAACTTAAAGGGTTACTTTGATCAAGGGAATGACTCCAAAGACTTTCAACATGTATTTCCCCCATGTGACTTCCTATCTGGTATAACTTCTAGTAGTAAAGTTTCCCTACAAAGGATTAGACTATGTTGGCACCTTGGGAACAAAGAAGAGGCAAAATAGGGTGTGCAATTGTTACCCACAACTCCAGTATAGGAATTTCAAAAAGGATTACAGGATGGTTAATGATGCTTTCATCGGGCACATCATTCAAACCTTGGCGAGAGATTACCACAAAAGAATGCCACAAAGTGCCAAGGCGGTAGTGAAGGGTTTTGGGTATTGGTTCATCCAGTTCCCAAAGTTTACATATATAAGAGTTGAGGGATTCTCGGGATTCCCATACCATCTTCCTCACTACCCCAATGATAGAATCATATTGTTGGAGCTTACTCGACAGTTGCAAATTTCCCATACTTTGTTGCACAACAAGCATTGTGTTAGGGTCCCATACCCATTACCTTTGGACAAGGGATGTATTCCTACGCTACTGCCCTTGCATGGATTACTCTGAGAAAGAGCTTATAGAATACAAATTTTAGCTGCACACAAACAGAGGAGGCTTAGACCCTCTAGGAAAGTTGAAGAAATAGGTTCAAAGGAAATATGTGCACAAGCCACATATCAAATATTTTTGGGCCAACTACAACAATGACCATGAGGTCCGAAGGCGACATTACATGAGGATGACTGCCAAATTTATCAATTCCATCAATCTCTATCTAGTCCCTAACTAGATTGTTGAAGATGAAAATGTCCTCGATGAGATGTATAATGCTTTGATTAATGTGTCATTACCAGTGATTGACTGGGTTGAACCAAAAGTTACGGACCTAAATATTGTCAATCGCTTGGTAAATCAAAGGACAAAGAAGTGGCTAGATGACCAAGTATCCCAACTGCATGAACAAGGTGTAAAGCTAACCTATGGGGAGCTTGAAGATGAGATTGAAATTGAAACAGATAGTAGCACGGTTGTGATATCTTTGGGTGAGGCTCCTAAGTCTCCACCTATTACAAGATCCAAGAAAAGAAAAGACACATCCAAGTGGCAGCCAAAGCAAAAGGTATACACTCGGAAGGCTACCGAAGGATAGAGGCCGCCAAAGAAACCAAAGAGAATGGGAACCTTTGTTCCCGATATGCCTTCCATACAAGAAGAAGGATCTCCATGCCAAGAGGAGGAAGAAGTTGAACAACCAAGCTCACCACCACCTACTACCTCTAAACTCCCTTCCACTACAACCAATGCACCATCCCCTTCCACTCCTCAATCACTACCCATCTCATCTTCGCCCACTATGGACATCTTTGTCCACCTCACTTCTACCTCTTCGATTTCTCCCATGGTTGTACTCGATTCCTTTTCTTCCACTACCTCCTCATTATTGCCTTCATCACTCTTGCCTCCACTACCAACTCTTTCCACTTTGCCACCTTCTCTAACTACAACCTATATGGCACCCCTCACCCTACCAGACACCTTTGCCTTATATCTACAAAATGTGCCACCTTAGTTCTTTGAGGTTATCTTGAATCCTCAAGTTGAAATTCTTATGGCCCAACTTGCTACTACCTTACCTCTCCCTCCACCTCCTATTGAGCCACCTAAAATGGAGGCTACCATATAGATTTCTTAAGAAATGGAGAGGCTAAGTGGGGAGAAGCCTAAAGAAATAGAAGAGAATAATGTCGAAGATGAAAATGTAGGTAAGTTCAATACTTACTATGAGGTTGAAACTTCATACCAAGAGCCTAAAGGGGAGTAGCCCAAAGAGCACAAGGATGAAGAGGCAAGCCCAGAGGAACATCATTCCAAGGAAGGGGAAACAGATACATAAACTAATAAAGAGAAAATTGATGAACTCCCAGGAATTGGCCAAGACGAGGACATGTAGCATGATGAAGTGCCCTCGGAAGAAGAGCGAGATAAAGAAGAAGAAGAGAGTGTGGAAGAAAGAGATGTTGATCTCGAAAAGGATGTTGAAGTTGAACATGAAGAAGATAAAGGGGTAGCACAAGAAGAAGATACTATTGGTGTGAGAAATTCTATTGAGCTTGATAAGGGAAAGGCCATATTGCAAGAAGAGGAGCAAGATGAAGAAGAGGGAAATGTTGAAGATGCCCCTAGGCATGAGGGAGAGAAGCCTTTAAAAGAAAAAGAAGGGGAGAATAATGAATTCAACACTGCATCCCCAAATCATCAAATGGAATTCCCCTCATCGCTAGAGCAACAGCTAAAAAGGAAAGCTCTAATGCTCACGGATCATAAGGCTCACCTGGAGGCAATATTGGCCAGAACACAAGTGAAGACCCAATAAAAGAGGAAGCATAAGATTTAGTCTCACATTACTACAGATGCCTCAAGCTCTAGAAAATTACAAGTGGCCACCCCTGCCGTGGAAGAATATATAGATTCTCTTCAGGGAAAGGACTACTAGGTGACGACTATCAACTTGGGCCCAACATCTAGAGCTCAGAAGATTTATGAATTCCAAGGGTCCATTTCAACCATCCTCCAACAAATGAACAAAGATCAATCAACGAAGGAGGATTTGAAGGCATAGGTAGCTAAATTGACTACCTATATACAACAATGGATAGCATCTAGAGAGGAAGCTCCAATGGAATCCCATGTGCCTACCTTGCTCTCTAAAGAAGAAGTTAATAAAATGGAGAAAATGAAGAACTGGACCAAGTCTACTTTTAATTAGTTCAAGAGAGTTATTGACATGGGCGACAAGGGAATTCATTGTGAAGCCAAGAAGCATAACAAATATCGGGTTTTGCAAAAAGAAGTAGAGAAAATGATTGAGGTTTGTGAAGAGTTCCCTGAACTTTATAGAATTATATACCTGAAGCTGGAGAGCATTCTTAAGCTCTCCTGGGAGATTTGAGAAAAGGAGTTGGCCTTGTCAAAGGAGGACCACTAGCTGCTCGAAGCATGGATGCTTAATTTTGAGTACAAAAAGGAAGTTCTAGAGAGGTCCCTAGTGGAATTAGAAACCAATCATGAGCGAATTGTGGATCACTGGGCTGAGTGTGATGAGTTTCTAAAACTGATGATAGGGTATGAGATGCTAGCACTGTAATTAGATCAAGAGGCCATCAAGTGAAAATTTCATAAGAGGATGGAGCAAGGAGCCAGCAACACGTTGTCGGTAGACTTCATGGATTTTGTTGCTTGACCCTTCTCAGAGTCAAAGAAAATGATCAAAGCAGGAGAGACATGCATAAAGCATCAAGATCAAATGGTGGAAGGATTCAAGCGGGTTGCCTTCCAAATCTCAAAATTTGACCTTTTTGAGGAAAAGAAGTTGTTGGGTACCATTGGAAAGTTTGTTGAATATGCCACATTGCATAAGGAAGCTAGAAATCTCATAATAGATGATGAGCATTTGTTAAAATAGTTAAATGGCCAAAGTCAACTAGAGGACAAAATAGTCTATTTTTATATTGTAACTTTTGTAACCTTATTGGGTGATGTGAAAACCCTAAACTAGAATGAATTTGATCCATTCATTGTAAATCAATCTTGACCATTCATTCTACTTTTTGAAAACTATAAATAGGGGCATCCTCTCATTTTCAAAGGGAGAGATGAGTTTTTGTGTAAAGGAATTTTGTTGCAATATATGAGGAAAGCATTGAAGTTGATGGTTTCTTATGTATTGTTCATTATGTGTGCATGATTCAATCTCCAATTGTTTATTTTAGCACTGTTCATTTCAATTTAAGTCTATTTTTTAGCTTGTAGTTCAAGTTCAGCTTTAATGGTGGATGTATGTTGTATTTGATGCACTTCCAGCTCATACTTTTGGTAACTTGTTGGTGACAAATTGTTTTGTAAAGTTATTCTGAACTATTTCATATGATGCACTTAAGTTCAATTGTATGTTCATGCTAAATAGGTGAATGCACAATCTAAAAATCTACAAAGAGCCTTAGAAGATCGCACTAGTTTTGTGACACTGTAGTCATTGGTTAAGAAAAACTCAATTTGGGAAATCTGACTGCTATAACCCCAACCATTGTTATTGTTGATCATAGTTGCAGACTTAGAAAAACTTCTAAACCCTTTACCCTTTTTATTTTTCTTTTAAATATTAATCAAACATACCATTTCAACATCATAGTGAATCCAAATCTGATGATTTAAAGAAGTTTCAGACTGTTGTCTCAAAAGTTGTTGTCACTATTCATCATATCTGGAATTATGAAACTCCATTACAAACCCATTAAACTCCATGCTTAATCAACCATAAATGCCCCTTGTGATTTCCAGCAAATCACATCAAATAACTGAGTTTTTTTTGCATAGTCATGACCTGACACCCGCGAGACCTTGGGGTGATTTTCTGAAACTTAGTTGCAAATTTCACCTTTAACGAGATACATCAGACTTGTGCATTGTCTATGTTGAGAAGTGAAAAAACACCCATCAATAGGAAGTAAAGCTAGCACTATTACTACGAATACCTACAATATAAGAATGTAACTAATTACTGTCAAGAAACGAATGTTGGAAATTAATTGAACTTATAACTAAACCTATACTGCACTCTAGAGTACAACAAAATCAAGAGATTATAGTAAGATTATGAAATGAGAATTATTCATGCATTCATTAATGACTGTAACACAAAGAATCTATTTAACATAACTTGCATTTATGAAACAACTATTAAAACCAAAAATGAAATAACAAGAAATTGAGTGAAGAACAGTTACCTTCAGTGGCCCTTGCTCAAGTGTTTTTCTTCACTAATCTAAACCAAATCTAACCTCTAGATCAGCATAATCATAATAACTCAATCATTCATTGCACAACTCCAAAATATCACATAAGATTCTATTGAGATATCTTATTCATTGAAACCATGATTGAACAATAAACAGTGTCTGCATAAGGAACAACAACTAACTGAAAATTAACTGGACATTATATTTTCTCTTGGAATAGAGAAACAACTAACTGACTAACTCCTAAAACCTCAACCACCGATCCATACATATAGGCACATGGGAGTTTATTGAAACAAGACTCTAAACTAAAACCATTAATCACCATTCCCTAGATATCAATGTATGATAATGACTCAGTAATCCAAATTGTAACTAAAAGGGAAGAAGAGTCCCAATAGGATTGTGACTATGTTGTAACAGATCTAGGACATTGAATGCTCAAATCAATTATGTTAGAATCTCAATTGTAACAGGGTTCTTCTCCTTAATATATATATTGCACATCATAATGATGCACAACCATCTTAATTAAGTGCCTCTACTTTGTAGTTGTTGCACTCCATTTATTTTGGAACCTCCCCTATTTTGTTTTCCAAGAACTTCTTTGGCTACGGGTTGCACCTTGTAATTGTTGCAAGCTATAGTCCACCTCCTCTAGCTACAAGAGTTAGTTCACAAAACATCCACACAATACTAACAACCATGGATAAGCATAGATATCAAGCACATTTCATATATATCCACACATAAATTATGCATTAACCATCACATCATAACCATATTTCCATGTAATTTAAACCATGTTCAAGGTTGCATAATAAGTATAAAAGATAGCATAATATAGGAATATGTATAAGATAAATGTCTAGTAATGTCTGTGAACTTGAATAAAAACATAAGAAAACTAACTAATGTTTGGGCTCATCATTCCTAGACTTAAAACCTATAAATACATCAATTTTTGCTAACCATGGTCTACCTAAAATAAGTGGATATTATGCGAGGTTGGCCTTTGGCTACAAGACTGTGAAATCTGCAAGATACACCCATGAATCTAATGTTATGACTAAGTCCTCAGTGATCCCCTCAAGTTTTATTGTTGACCTATTTTCCAATTATAAAATATTAGGTGTAGGGATAAGGTTTACTAGTTATAGTAGTCGCATTGTCTCCTTAGTCATGACATTAATGGTTTCCCCTAAATCAATTAAAGCATTTTTTATAAGGGTTATATTTATCTTAACATCCACTATTGGACTTCCAGGGTTTGTATATTTAAGAACGGTTATATTCCCTAGCATAATGTTAGCAAGGTTCCCTAGGACATGTATTGTCTGAGGGTCCTTCCTCTTTCTCCCTAGCTTTTTAAGACAAAGGTCTCTTACTGTCTCGGTGTAGATTGGAATTTCCTTGATGGCTTGAATGAGGATAATTTTGATACTAACATCCTTTTGCTAACCCAATAGGTTTGTCTTAGCTTGGTTCTAATGTCTTGGAATAGCTAAATGCTCAAGGAATGGAGGCTCTAGACATGAAAAAGTCTAGTTTGCCTGATTTGACTCAAGCTCTAGAGGTGAATTATCTAAATCTTCTATAGTGGGTTATGTAGATTCTAAACTAATGTATTGTAAACTTGGTAGAACCTACACAATTTAGAGGTTTATCCAATTGAACAGTCCACTCAACATTGCAAAGACTACATTAAAATTTCAACCCAAGGTTTGCAAACTTGTGATGGGCAGCATTGTATATGCCTTGAGAGACTCAAAACTACCTAAGCTATCCTATTCAAGTTATTCTACTTGCTATAAATTCACATAATTGTAAAACATTAAAAGAATAAATCAAAACTAGTGGCTACGGGTACTTACAGCTTAGATTGTAACTAAACTATTACTAATGAAACATTATTGTATCAACTCAAAACTGATAGAAATTAATGGCTCGACTAATTTAACCTGCAGAGTACTACTGGTTAACCATTCTATGGATGTTCATGAACATTCATTAATAATATTCAAATTATGAGATTCTATTTTAACTTGTATAAAGTTCATGAAGTAATGATAAACAGGAAACAACTATTAAACAAAAATAAACAACTCAAAAATGAAGTGAAGAACAATTACCTTGAGTGGCTTGCTCAAGTGGTTGTTCTCAATTTTTTTTATTAATAGCCACTAATCTATATTATTTATAAAAATTAAAATACATATTCACAAAAAAAAAGGTGGGTGGTAAGAAGGCACACCCCGAGAGTCATATGGGAAGAACCCAGAAAACCAAAAAACTAACAGTCATATCGGCCTAGCCCAGAAGTCCAAGATAGCAAACATAAAAAAGGCCATTAAGCGGCCAAAGCAATACCAGTAGAACTAGGAGGGTCTTTTTCATCTAAATTCTTCCCCCATACATCAGTGGGGTCTAGAGTGATATCAAGAGGAGGACCCCAACCATCATCAATAGTTTTTTCTTTATCTTCTTTGTCCTCGTGCCAAGGCAAGATTGCAAGCGCTAGATGCGGAAAACATTTACCAAAGTCTAGCCAACTAGGGACCCTAGTAGGAGTATTATCAAAGGGCCACCTGGAACTGCCACCGCTGCTCCCCATCACTCCTCCAGGGGGACACCCTTGGCCAGCCTGGAAAGGAGCAGAACAAGACCATCGAGGAGGGTGCAAACCACATTGAAGAGGAGGCTGAGAGTGGGGGCGAGCAGAGCCACTCCACTGCTATCCCCAAGAGGGCGACTGGTCACAAGAGGAAGTGGGAAAAGCAGGCACCCGAACCATAGTACATAGGGAATTACCCCAATGATCTAAAATCACCTGAAGGTGAGCCACCTCAAGTGCAACCTTGTTAGCTTGAACTTGAATTTGCAAAAGCACATTAGAAAAAATAATAGATTTAGAATACAAAGAAACATTTTTATCCATTTAGGTGTGAGCAAATATGCAAGCATTTCTATCTTTCTAGATATTGAAGAGGATTTCCACCATGAAGTGTGTCAAAGTTGGGTATATTTAGCAGGAAGTATAGGCGAATCTCCCAACAGAACCATATGTTAGGAGAAGGGATCTGATCTAAAAGGCTAAAAGAATTCATGAATCCAATTCCAAAATTGTTGAGCTCTAGTACAAAACCAGAAGAGATGCTTAAAAGACTCAGCTTACCCACAAAAATGACACTGAGGGTCCTAGACCCCCAAGTGAACAAGTTGAGACCCCATAGGAAAGCCTTGGAAAAGAATACACCAAGAAAAGTAGGAAAGTTTTGTTTCAACACTTGCAAACCAAGTGGAAAAGAATATTTTTCTCTAGAAATGAGCAGAAGATTTAAGAAGTCACCTCTGGTTCAAACTATCAATCATTAGAAAATGTGGTGAAAGCCACATATAACCAAGCCTAGGCTTATAGTTCCTGAAAGGGGTGTCTAGGTACCACTTCCAATCCTTGCACCAAGGCTTGGACCCACCAATTCCCACCTTATGAAGCATATCTATAGGAATACCATTCACCACACCATCATAAGTATCACGGTCTCGTTTTGAAGATTATAGAGAGCATGAAAATCTCCCCACAGCATAATGTGCATTGTGGGTCTGTGAAACACATGTTATAAAGTTTGAATTCCTTTCTTGTGGAACCTTAGCACCTTAAGCCAAGGAGAATTAGCCAATGGCTGACCATTACTAGAAAAGAGAGGCAACCACCAAATATTTTATTGATTGAGCAAAAACCCATCACGGAAACCAAAGCCAGACTAGCAAATCCAAGGCTTAACCACTTCCCAGGCTCTCCAAATGCTCTTGGCCATGAAAGTTCCCACGATTTGGACTGGTTCCTTCATAACCAAAAGGGTTTGAAATCCAATCCCCTTCCAGGCGAGTCTATGAATAGGAAATCCAGATTGGATGCAATGCCTAAGGATAATTTTTTAGGCTTCATCTCTAATAAGTGCTCTAATTATCCATTTCACACACAAGGTAGTCCCTTTTCGTTGAGTGGAGAATAGACCAATTCCTCCAAAGTCTCTAGGAAGGCACCAGAACTCCCAAGCAATGTGGTGAAACTCTCTGGGATCCCATAATAGTGGTTTACAATTTTTGGCCAAAGGAAATTATTATTTTTAACTAAATCTTCACATTTGGGCACCTATAGCGGCTAAACTGAGGAATTTGAAGATGGTGTAGAGTCTCATCTCTCAAAATTATCCATTTCCACACATAAGGTAGTCCATGAAGGATAAAATTCTAATTTTTCAAATTTAGATTTGTAACTTGATATCTAGCTTCCACTTGGTTAGATATATTGAATATTTTTTCCTTAATCAAGTTTCAAAGTCCAATTCCAGAGTAACTTTTTGTATATGTCAAAATTTTATTTATTTATTTTTGTTGGATCAAGGACTTCAATATCTAGTGCACTCATATTTTTCAATTTTCTTTTTGATAATCTTCTATTTTTCCACATGTGAAGAACAAAGAAATTCATTTTGATGAAAAACCTATGTTTAATAAAACTTAAAAAACAAATACATAACAAAACCAAAACATATTAAAATTATATTCATTACTCTCTATGGGACTCTATAGAGGCCCAAAGAAAGTCTCAAAGTAACTTTTCAAGCTTGGCATAGGCAGCTTTCGAAGGATCCCAACAAGAGGAGTAATAAACATGTGTGGCCGCCAAAATCTTAGAGCACACTTGGAATTTTTGAGGCAAAGAAAGAGGCTTGGTAATCCAATAGGCCAGCTTTTGCTCAATCTTGGAGAGAACAGCTTGCCACAATTCAGTTGGAGAAGCCTAGAAGGCGAAGGGAATGCCTAGAAATTGAAAGATTTCCCCTGGCCCAATTCATTTCCAATTATACTATTGAAACTAGTGAGGAGTGGGAAAAATAGACTACCTATAACACAAATTTTTATGCCATTGAATGGCGAAACTAGATGCAAGACAAAAAAATGTTAAGACATTCAAGAGCTGCCTTAATATTGTTCTCTTCCTCCAGAAGGGTGAGGAAAGAGTCATCAACAAAATGGCCATTAACAAGTTGAGCCTGGGAGCTAGTTAGGGCAATGCCTCTAACACATTGAGAAACCGCATTAGCCAGCAGATAGCCAAATCCTTTAGTAGCAAGCACATAAGGAGAAGGAGCAAGTAGCTATCCTTGTAGAATGGAGTGGAATAAACCAAAGGAAAAAGATTGGCAACCATTAATGGTGATACAAGTAGAGGCATCTAAGAAAATAATTTGGATAGCCTGAATGAAGTTATGCCCAAACCCCAAGGCTTTCAACATGGCCAGAATGAAAGGCCACTCAATCCAGTCATAGGCTTTAGCAAAGTCAATTTTGAGAAAAATAGCTTTGTAGTCCGAACGCCTGGCCCACTCCATACCTTCCCACACAACAATAATGTTATCTAGAATAAATCTGGACTTGATAAAACTAGTTTTCTCTAGGCACACAATTTGAGGCAAAAGATGGTGGATCTTCAGAGCCAAAGCTTTAACTATGATTTTGTAAGAGACATTGAGGAGGGTGATAGGCCGCCAATTGTAGATATCCTCGGGATCTCCAGGCTTAGGTATGAATTTAATATTTCCTTTATTAATTATATTACCCATGGTTTTGGAATGAAATTTCTTGAGATAAACTTTATCTAAGTCCTGTCCAACATAGTCCCAAAGGGCATTGTAAAATTCACAAGGGAAACCATTAACCCTCGGGGCTTTATCATCAACCATGGTGTGAATGGCTTCCTTCAAGTCTTCAACAGTGAGTAATTTCTCACAAAAAGATTTATGGGCTAAAGACTATTTGGCACAACAGCAAGACAATCTTGAAGGATTTGTTGTTGCTCTAGCATATACTCCTGAGTAGTGAAAACTTGTTCATAATGTTGAACAAAGGCCTGGAGAATGTTAGGTAGCTCAAAAAGAAACTGGGTTCCTTATTTAATTTTTTTGATTCCAAGAGAAGAGTTCCTAGCATGTAGGGCCAGAAAAAACTCCTTGGAGGCACGGTCGCCAATCTTTAACCAATGCAATCTGGCTTTGATTTGTGCACCACTAGCAGGATAATTTTCTACAACTTGCTTTTTGTGTCTTAATTATGCCACCTTGACTTGTAATGATGGGTAGAAAGGGCTAGCCACCAAAGCCTAGGTAGCTATGCGCAGGTCAGCTGTGGTAGCCTCATAAGACTGATAGCAAAAAATGGCTAGTTGGTTCCCATAAATGCGTAGAAATCTAGTCGTGCGAGTGATAGCATCATTCCACCAATTAATCCAGCCTGTATTATGTGGTGGCCTACACTCCAAATTCTAGACCCTACGAATGTGGGCCAACATGGGTTGATGAAAAAGTAGAGTTGTGTTAAAAAGAAACTGTGTTTTGCAGACCTGAGGTTGTCTTGTCTCCCATTCAATGCGAAAAGAAATGGGGAAATGATCTGGCAATGTCACATCCACTACGGCTTAACCGATAGTGAAGAGCTGTCGAAAGAGAAGAAAGATTGAGCTGAGATCATGGTACGATCAAGGCACTTAAATATCCTATCAGAGCTAGCCCTGTAATTACACCAAGTGTACTAGAGGGAATGAGAATGGCGGCGGCCAATATTGGGATCAAAGAGCCCCAATTTATTACGCATGTAAAACCACACTTCTCATTTTCCAAGTATCCATTTGAATGGTGGAGTGCCATCTTTATCATACGCCATCTCAACCATATTGAAATCCCCACAAAAAATCCAAGTGGCAACTAGCAATGAATTAGTAATCCACTGCCAAAGCAAAGAGTGTTCGACAACATCATTAGAGGCATAAACATTAATAATCCCAAAAGAGTGATTATCAATGTTAAGGAGGATCCAGATGAGCCAATGTGTGGGGTCAGACCCGTGGTCAACCACGCAAGCGTGCCACTGTGGGGACAAAAGGGTGACAGCTCCGCCACATCTAGCATCATGAGCAATACAAAACATATGGTTGGCTAGCCAAATAGAACGACAAGTCGACGCAAGCAAAAAACCAAAAAAAATTAACTTCTTAAAGACAAAGCACTTCAATACCAGCATATTTCTGCAAAGTATCCCTAACAGAATACTTCTTGGAGAGGTCTGTCAAACCTCGAACATTCCATGAGAGGAAATTTGTGAATGAAACTCCTCCATATCATTGAAGTACGACTCCTCCTCATTTAGAGTAGAGAAGCGATTTTGCAAAATTTCTGGCAGAACTGACCCAATTTGAATATTCAAAGAAGAAAATATTTATTTCTCCTACAGATATTCTCCTTCTTCCAATGGTGGAGAAGGATTGCGAGATTGTTGTTTAGCTCCCGTCATGGGAGGAGATACATTCAATTGTGCTATCATAACAGTAGTAGGTTGAGGCATAGCCTTTGGCCTAGGTCGTGCCAGAGTATTGTCAGCCCCAACCGGGGCCTCTTTCCCTTTCATCAAAGGATTTGAAACATCTTTCGCTAGCTCAGGGACTTTGGAAACCATCCCAGATCCACTAGACTTGTGTTTACGATTCATAACCGTGGTCCATTTCTCATCAAGTTTGACAGCAGAATTATCCACCTAATGGGGCTTTTTAGATTCCCACAAGGGAGGAGTACGAGGCACTTCCAAAGGGCAGTCCTTGATCTTGTGGTTTACAAACTGGCATCTATAACACGTGTTCGGAAGATTAAAATAAGTGACCTTCTGGATATGTCAGAGGGCTCCAATTTAAATGTCAATGGAGTCCTTCAAATCTTGTGAAAGGTTCACTTTAACACAAACCCGTTTCTGGGGTCGAGCCTGGAAAAACCTATCTGGCTCAATAAAAATTACCTTCCCTAGAGAGGATGCAATATGACTCAAAAAAGGCACATAAGGAAAAGGAAAACTTGGAAACTCAATCCAAATCGAGACCTGCAACTTGGTGTCATTTGAGACAGTGAAGTCCCAAGTCCACGACTAGAAAACCAACAAAGAAGACTTGAAATACCAAGGACCATGATTCAGGATTTCCTAAACATGACTGACCTCCGCAAAGCAGAAAAGGAAAAAATTCTTGGTTAAATTTTGGACCATATCAAGGCGGACCCCATGAGGGACTCAAGCCTTGTGGACCCGTTCTTTAAGCACACTTTTAGGGGGAGTCCTCCCAAAGAAATACCCAACAAGAGTATGTTGCTCAAGCCATTGACAAGCATAATCAAAATCAGGCAAAGGTAAAACCACATCAGCTGGAGAGTCAAAAGACTTACCTCATCAAACACTTTCAAAACAATTTTTTGGGGTCATTTGTTCGGAGGAGGATCCATTGAGAAAAGTCATCGAACCACCAACACTAGCAAGAATTGCTAGGTTAGAGTCGGTTGAAAGCATATTAAAACCAAAAAACTATAATAAATGTGGTCATAAACACAAGAAAAGAGAAAAATCTTGCACCAATGGCGCGATATGACGCAAGAGGGGATAAGGATGACCGCAAACACAAGAAAACCCTAGCAGAGCTCAAACCATTCATCAAACTAATGTCGGTGATTTTGACAATTGAAATTGGATCATGTTCTCACTTTAACTGAAACCAAATCTAACTAATACATTCTACGCATCTAGTGAAATTGACTTCTTTCATTGCATATCATGAAAGATTACATAAGATCTTGTCATAGATTGTACTCAATCATTTTGAATATCTATCATGTCTTGAAACTTGAAAATAACTAGTAATGAAAAACTAAAAAAACCAACTTATCTACGAATTCAACCATTAGCTATATACGAGCTTGATGGAATCTTATTCAAAGCAAAAACTAACTACAATCATTAACTTTCACTCCTAAATATTAGAGCGTATATTTAAGACTGAATTGTTCAAACCATAACTGAAAAGAAAGAGGAATCTTAATAGGACTCAAACTCTGTAAAACATATTTGCATGTAAACACACAAACATTTGTCGAAATCCTATCAATAAAGGAGTCCTTCTTTTCCAACACTTATTAATTTGTCATAATGATGCACATTCAACCTCCATCAAGTGCCTTTAATCAATAATTATCACATTCAGCTTAATCTGGAACTCCCTTGTTTTGTTGTCCCAGTCTTCCTCTTGTTGCAGGTTCAACTTGCAACTGTTACATGCTACAGTTCCTTTTTGGTTGCAAAAAGGTTAATTCACAAAGCATGTACACAATACTATCACAATTAAAACATAGAATTCCATTCACATTTCATTCATATCTACATATAAACCATGTAATACTATTATGTCATAATCATATTTCCATCATTATATTTTAGGTCCAAGCCTACATAATAAGTATGAAAGGATAATATAATATGGAAGTATTATTTGGTAAGTATATCTAAAAATTTCTGAAAGTATGTATAAAAATAACAGAAAATAAGCTAATATTTGGACCCATCACTCCCCCCAACTAGCCTTTTGCTTTTCCCCAAGCAAAAAACTAGGGATACTAATTGTACTGCAAGGTAATCTACCTCAGATCCATAACTCTATCAACCCCCTGGGTCTATTTCAAATAGAAACCTTGATATACTGCAAGTTTCCTCATTCTAATATTTCCAGCCTTCTCACATTCCTCACCTTTCTCCCCATTCCAATATGGAACTGGATAGAGGAGGATAGGTGGGTGAAAGGTGAGCAATACCCAGTAAATTCCTTTGTTAACACCAATTGCTATATACTTGTGTACCCTTTGAAGCATAGCAGTGAATTTATACATATAATGTGGTTCTTTCCTGTGTAATTCAAGGGTCAAACTATTCCATTTGTTTTGTACATTTTTTAACACTATTGTCCCAAACCTACAAATAACATTGGCATTCTTTCATAATCTTCTTTCCTGAGTTTCATGATTTTCTTGCCCACACCCTTATGATCAATGAGTTTCAACCATTCATCAATGACTTTATCTGGGTTTTTAGCTTCCTTCCTTATGGGGAGAGAAATTTATTTCTCTTTCTCCTCATACTCTTCCACTATCTCACCTCTAAGTTGTTCATTTCTATAATAGGATGCAAGTGCCCTTATCTAAAGATCCTCTACAAAAATCAAAGGGTTTCACTTTGTTTCATCTGGAACTACATAATTGTGTAAATAAAAATCAAACAACTAATATTGTTCTTCAGATGTAGAAGCAGCAAAATTTTTAAGAAACTCAAAGGTTCTACTCATACCAATAGATTATTTACTAATTAACTTCCTAAACTAAAAACATAAAAAATATTTCCTCTAGAAATAATGCATGTCCTTGGTGGTGGTCTACATTTGATGATCTATGTAACCTTTTCTGCTACTTCCTCCATCCTGACTACTAATTTTCTCAACTCCATGTCTCTCTTTTCCAGTTCCTTTGCATGTTCTTCAATCAATATTTATTTTTCCATCTTCCATTTTTCCTTTTCTTGTGCAAGCTCAACAATTACCTTGCATAATTGATGGCCAACTAACAATGTTGTATGGTAGTTAGGAGTTTTAATGGGAGGGGGTTTCTCATCTAGCACTGCTAGTTCTCTATCCCTAGTCTTAGTTATAGCCAGTTGTGCCAATAAATCAAGTTTAGTGCCATGGCCATACAACTGCAATTTCTCCTCCATTTCTTGCATCTTTGCTTCTCTCTCCTTTTCCTTCTATTCATAACTTTGTACTAACTCCTCCAAGTGCTTAATCCTATCCAAGGTTTCTTGGAGCTCTTTCCTCATGTCTCTTCCTTCTATGTACATTTCTAACTGTATCTATGAACTTTTCATTACCTCCCTCTTCATAGTCTCCATGAATGGAATTGTTTGGGGTTTCTATCTGTGTTTTCTTAGAAATAAACACATCATATGGTTCTAA
The DNA here is from genome assembly GCA_007258455.2 of Sequoia sempervirens. Lineage (NCBI taxonomy): Eukaryota > Viridiplantae > Streptophyta > Pinopsida > Cupressales > Cupressaceae > Sequoia > Sequoia sempervirens. The sequence continues at coordinate 21,432,388 of VDFB02047230.1, read as the reverse complement.
ATCAGAGGTAGTTAACACTTACCTTCTCCTTTTTGCATGTATATTTTCATTTCCAAGGGCATCCCCCTTCACTTCAGAGTTTGTTTCCACTAATGTTACATCTTCATGTTGTTGTTCTCTATTCTTGTCTTCTTTTTTAGGTTTTTCTATGTTTTCTCCCATGGCACCTTGTCTCCTTAATCTACCTGAACGTCTAGATGTGAGTATTTATTTCTCAAATTTCTTCTTTTCCTTTTGAACACCCTTCTTTTTTGGAACATCCTCTTTCTTATTTTGAGTATCCCTCTTTTTCTTTGGAGTATCCTTCATTTCTTCTAGTTTAGAGGGTGTAGAAGAGGTAGATGTAATGCCTCTCCCATTCTTGGATCTTTGTGATCTTGAAGAGAATGGAATTTCCTCAATTATAGGTGGCCTAGACTCTGGCTCATTAGGTTCCTCGTGCTCATCTTAGCTACTGGTAGGTGAAGCCACAAATGAGACATGAGGGCTTTCCCTTATAGGTTCATTTTTGGGTTTTGCATTCTCAAGTGCCACGGGTGCATCTAGCAAACCATTAATATCTATACATTCCTTAAAATCCTCCCAATTCACTTGTGGGTATTGAATCTTTAAACTTCTCTTTATCAATAAAGTAATTAAACAGTGATGAGATAGAGAAGTATCACTTTGTTTTCTTTGGTATTTTGATGCCATTTGTTTCAACAAATTGTAAAGAAAGTTTGGTACATTCACTATCTTATTATGCCTGAGGTGATTTAATAATTTGAAATGAACTATGTATAAGAGGTTTTTCCTACCATCACAGGTGATATATCTAACAATGTAGGAGGCACAATTCACCCATAACTAGGGAAGAGAAAGTCTCTCTGTACCTTGTGATGATGAATCTAGTTCCTCTCCTTGTTCACAAAATTCCTCCCTAGTTGTAACTACATTAGCTCATGCTAGAAATCCTACCCCAGTTCTTGGTAACCTAGTCACTTGTGCAATGGAAATCTTGGATGCATCTACTGACAGTCCCTTCATCATAGCTTCATCATATCCAATCATAGTTGCAAACCTTCTTGTCATATCATCACTAAATTTTATTAATTTCAAAAAATAATCAAGCCAACCAACCTTGGTAAAAATGGGTAGAACCATTGCATCCTCTAAAATTTGCTTATGATTTGTCGGTTCCCTTCGGATGACATCACCTCCCATTCTAGCTTACTTTCTCTACTCAATGTGTTCAATTTAGCTTTGGAAATTCAGCTCAATCTACTCTACCACCTTCAAAACCCTTCACCTTCCTTCGGTTTCCTCATATATTTTTACTACCATACTAGAAACTACAGCTTTCCCTTCTCAGTACCAGCTTAATTTGAGCCCATGAACAAGTTCTGAGTTTGACTATGGTTTGGACTAAGCTCAAGTTCTCAAGGTTTGAAATTTAGTAATTGGAAATAGCAGCAAAAATGAGACAAAATGAGATATAATTAGGAGGGTTTTGCATGTCATTTTTACCTATTGAATTTAATTCAAGTGGTAGATTTTTAAAAAATTGATGAAAAGATTGACTAAGTTGTACCCTCCCCCCAACTTAATTACTGAAGTGACCTCACTTCACGTTTGTGATTGGAAGGTGGTTAAACTATGAAATAATGAAAATTAATGATATAAATAGTTTGCATGAATGAATTAATACGAAAGACATAATGAAAGTTTAAAGAAGACTATATTAATCATGATAGTGTATCTAAAGTACCGGTCAAAAGAGATAACTATGCGTCATGCATGTAAACTAAAAAGAATGTATCTTGTTTTTTATTTGATGTGACAAAAAATAACTACAAGCTAATGAATTGTGGGGTGGTGGGTGCAATTGATGGGATGGTTATTACGGATATGAGCTAGTGATGTGATAGCTCAAATATTTGGAATGCAAACTGGTAGCAAATCATGTTGTAGGTACTTATTATGAAAGGATGGATATTACATGTGGGTATTTTGAAATGAATGCATGTGAACTTGTAGTGAATATGGCACCAATTAATTTGAATATGTGCTGAGGTATCGGGGCTCATTCTGAATGTTGATAGCTATTAAGCTACAGGTTCCTTCAACATCAGGACCCTCTATGAATGTTTAAAAACATGTCCCTTCAGAGAAAATTTGAACATCATCATAACATGCAGTGTGTTCTTGTGAGATAAAAATGATTAATCCTAAGTGATCTCAAGGATTGAGCTTTGTAGCTCAATCACTGGGTCACGAGAAGTAGTTGGTATATCATGTGTTGCTAAAATACTCTGTGTCAGATTCTATATATTTGGTTCACTGTGAGCTTGATATTATTGAAATAGGGAGAATATGAAATCATCTCTCTGTAATGGCTTCTTATATAGCTTCAACCTATGGCCATTTACAAAAGTGAAAATCCAACCGCATCTATTGTATTCAGTTTGACTGCCCCATTAGGATAAACTTGACTAATTTCATAGGGGCCCAACTACCTGGATTGGAGTTTCCCTTTGAATTCTTTATACCTTGAATCATATAACAGTGCCCAATCCCCTACAATGAACTCCTTTGTTTTAATGTACTAGTCATGCCACTTCATCCTTTGTTGTTGTACCACTTCAATGTGATGAATTGTTGCCATCGTTATTTCATCCAATCCATTTAAAGTATGCAACCTTTCCTTTTGAGCTTCTATCAAGTGCATTTCTAGTTCTACTATTGTCCTTAGTGTTTTATATTCAAACTCAATAGGAAGGATTGTTGTCTTACCATATACTAACTCATAGGGTGTAAAACCAGTGGCTATTTTTCAAGTTGTTCTATATGCCCATACTGCTTCAGGTAACCTTGCAACCCAATCTCTCCTATGTAATTGCACTGTCTTGGTGAGAATACTTTTAATTTCCCTATTAGTGACTTCCACCTAACCATTAGCCTCAGGGTGATAAGGTGATGACTTCTTGTGTCTAATTTGGTATTCTTCAACCAATTTGGTAATTAGGTCAAAAGTAAACTATGGGCCTTGATCAGTGAGTATTTCTCTAAGTACTCCATACCTAGTAAATATATCTTCATATAAAAATTTAGCCACATTGCCATCTATGGAAAATTGTAAAGTACTTCTACCCACTTATTCAAGTAATTAGTGCAAACAAGAATGTATTCCTTGTTGTTGGAAGTAGGTGAGATTGGTCCAATAAAGTCTAGACCTCATTTATCAAAAGGATCTAATGTCAACTAAGGCTGCAATGGAATTTCATCACTCCTAGTTGGTTTACCCATTCTTTGACACCTATCACAACTCCTTGTGTATTCAACACAATATTTGTGCAAAGTTGGCTAATAATATCCAATTGTAAGGATCTTCGATGATGTTCTCTTTGTTGAAAAATGACCTCCACATGGCTCATCATGACATGCTTTCATAATATCAAATATTTCATCTTCTCTTATGCATCCTCTCATGATGTTGTCTAGGCCAGTATAAAACAAAAAATCGAATATCCAAGAATATGGAAAAAATTTGTGTATCAGTCGTCTCTTTCCCTTAGGAGAAAAGTGTGATGGAATTTTCCTTGTTACTAGATAATTAGAAATATTAGTATACCATGGAATATGTACATTTAGAGAAAATAAGTGTTCATTTGGAAATGAATCATCCACTACTCCTTTAGCTAATTGTGTTGGTAATCTTGATAGAAAATTTTCCACTACATTTTCTTTACCAGGTTTGTCCACTATGGTAATGTCAAATTCTTGTAGAAAAAGCAATTGTCTTACCAATTTGCCTCCTACTGCAGGTTTTTTCATAAGATATATGATATTGTGTGGTCTATATGGACAAAAAATAAATAGCCAATAATATAATGTCTTAATTTATTAATAGCATACACCACTACAAGCATTTCCTTTTCTATGAAAATATAGTCCAGCTTTGCTCCTTGGATATTTTTACTAATGTAGTAAATTGCACTCTTTGTTACCCTGTTCCTGATCTAAAATTGCTCCAATAGAAAAATCTAAAGCATCTAATGTATATGAAAGGGTAGAGTCCAATTAGGTCCCCTCAAAATAGGTGATTCTCTTCAAATGAGTGTTGGAATTCTGATGTCCATTCAAATTCAATGTCCTTACCCAGCAAAACAAATAATGGTGCAGTAATTTTACTGAAGTCTTTAATAAACCTCTTGTAGTAACCTACATGGCCTAGGAAACTTTTGATATCTATTTGCTTTTGTGGAACAAGTAGTGTAGATATAATTTCTACTTTGTGTGGATCAACCTGAATCCCTATGCTAGATATAAAGTTCCCTAAAAAAATTCCTGTGGTCATCATCATGAAGCACTTTTCATTGTTGAGTGACAGGTTGTGTTCTTTACATATTTTCAATACCTTTTCTAGATTGTTGAGTGCTTCCTCATAAGTCTCGCCATATGTAGTGAAATCATCCATATATATTTCCATACATTCATGAGCATAATCAAAAAATATGTTGAGTATTGTCCTTTGAAAGGTAGTTGGCGTATTGCATAAGCCAAAGGGCATATAGAGTAAGCATAAGGACCCTAGGAACATGTGAATATAGTTTTGTCCTGATCCTCTGGAGCAATTTTAATCTGATCATAACCACTGAAACCATCTAGGAATGAAAAATAGTTTTTCCCAACTAAGGAATCAAGTACTTGATCTATGAAGGGCAATGGAAAGTGGTCTTTCCTGGTGGTTTTATTTAGTTCCCTGTAATCTACACAAACTCTCCATTTTCCACCTTTCTTGTGAACAATTACCAAAGGTGAGACCCATTCACTTTTTGATATAGGATAAATAAAACTCGCATTAAGGCGTTTTTGAAGTTCATCTTTCACTATCTCCCTCAAGACAGGGTTCATCCATCTTTGAGGTTCCCTAATGGGTCTATAACCATCATTGATATAAATCTTGTGCATACATAAGTCAAGGTTTATGCCTTTCATATCATGGTAATCCCATACATATGTTGTTGAGTGTGCCTACAACATTGTGTGTAGAGAATTTTGTTGCTCTTCAGTCAAGGCATTGTTTATGTTTAACATTTTTCTTGGCAAGATTTCCAATTCCTTGGATGATTCTTGGACAGATGAAAGGTAAAGACTTGGTATGATGAGTACACACTATTGAGGTAGTAAGGAATGAAAGATCTGGGTTATTTATTTTATGGAATTGGTGGGTATAATACTCTGCAAGGGGTCTTGTAGGCATATGAGGTAGTCTTGTTGCTATGGTTTCCTACCACACTCATTATGGATTATGTGAGCAATGAGCTCATCTTCATCCTGGTCATCCAATAAAGGGTTGCATTCTACGGTCATCAATTTCTACAGAGAATAGTTATCATCCTCATCTAAAGTGGGCCAAATAGTTTTCTCAAGGTTAGCATAAGGTTGGGCTAGAGGATAGATAACCAATTTCTTGGTGACTATCCCATTGGATATTATCATATTTCCAGACCTACAACCTATAAATGTATCGGTTGTAGCTAACTAGGGTCTACCTAGGATGAGTGGGTAGCCTACAAGATTAACCTTTGGTTGCAAAACTATAAAATTAGAAGGATATTCCTAGGAATCCAATGTAATAACCAACTCTTCAATGATTCCTTTGGGCTTAACTGTTGACCTATTAGCTAGCTATAAAATAGTTTGTGTAGGTCTAAGGTTGGCTAACTAGAGTAATTGCATTATTTCTTTTATCATAACATTGATCATTTCCCCCAAGTCTATCAAAGTATTATTAATGAAGGTTCCATTAATATTAACGTCCACTAATAGATTACTAACATTGCATACATATGGATTGTAATGTTCCCTAACATTATATCTGCAAGGTTTCCCAAGACATGGACTGTCTAAGGATCCTTCCTTTTTCTTCCTGGTTTCTTAATACATAGATCCCTTACAGTTTTAGTATAAATAGGGATGTCTTTGATAGTTTGGATAAGTACAATCTTGATGCTCACATCCTTTAATTGACCTAAGAGGTCTATCTCAGCCTGTGTATGATGCTTTTGAATAGCTAGGTGTTCAATAAAAGATGGCTTTGTCCTTGCAGTAGTTTGGTGTACCTTATTTCACTCAGGTTCCAAAGGTGTTGTGTCTAAAGCTTCAACAAAAATTTCCCCATCCTCCATCTCTATAATTTGAGGGGATGAAGGTCTGGAAAGTTGTTTTCCTGATCTGAGGTGGAAATCACTCACCTCTACCCCATAAGTGGGGTATTGCATAACTTTGTTAGTATAAGCATGTTGAACAGGCTTAGTGTTAGGGCTAGGTGTAGGTAGAGAAAGTATTTGTGGCTGCTTTGATGGTTGGGATGTAGGATTTGATGGAGGTATAATATCTTGTTGTTGTTGTGGAGTGTTGTTAATCAAGATTGCACCCTAGCCAAGTTAAAGTTAACTATCTTGTTGAAACATGGAAACACTCTCAGGTTGTGGGTTGGTTCCCCTGGCAAATCGCCTAATCTAAATAACTTTTCTAAGAAAAGGGTTAGAAGGAAAAATTGAAATGAAAAAACCTAAGTTTAATGGGTGATACATCAGAATCTCAAACTGATTTTGATAACTTTTCTCACAGACAGTCTCTCAAAAACATAAACCCTCACAATCTCATATGAATATACAACACAAAATTAATTTGCATGAAGGTTTAAACTCAAACACAGAGTGCAACCCGTGTCATATGAACTTTCTACACTTACAATTGCAACAATAGGACATAGAAAGGATCCAAAAGTAAGAATCACAATGACCACATCAAACTATAACTACAAAATAAGATAGAAATTTGAGATAGGAATGCTTTGTTGTTTCATTGAAACTAAAGGAGTATGTAAAATAAAAATATGAGTACAAAATGCTTACAAAACTCTCTGCAAATTTACAAGAGAGAAAGAAACAATAATCTTAACTGAGAAAAACATAAGTTTTTCTCCCACTCATACCTCCAAAATGTCTCCAATAGTGAGAATAGAAAAATCTGACTCAACTACACCTCAAAATAGCAACCTCAAAGTCATTTTCAAGCTCCAAAGAAAAGCCTCAAAATTAGTACCCAAAACTAATCCAAACTAACAAAAAAAGATGTAAATATTCCCTCCAAAGCATATTGACCCAAATAGACTCAAAAAATTATGCTCGAACTGGCTAAAGACCGAAATAGAATCTTCAATTTGCTCAATTTTTTCCCATTTCTCCCAAAATTCAAACTCAAATAGGAAAGCTTTGTCTACACTTGCTTTTATCAAAACTATATTTTTAAAATAGCAAATACTAAGATAATTTATAGAATATTATCTTAATACTGCTTTACATCATTGCAATTTTGATTTAAAAAATAAAAGGGCTTGACTTACACTTGATTTGATTTTTTTGTAAAAATAAAACCTTCCTAATATGATCCTTTGATTTTCAAAATCAAAATACATCTCCTTTAATCTTTGATTTTTCTATAAAAAATCAGAAAAAAAAACCCTAGATCATAAGGTCGCATGATTTTTATTTCAAAGTCTTGAAAACACTAAGGCATGAAAGAGGCTCGACCTAGGGAATGAAAGGGCTAAGGAATATATAAAGAAAAATCACTAATTCAAGACATAATGCCATGGAGATATTAGTGAAGGTATTAAAAATTTTAATTCAATGTGATAAAATCCTAAAGGCAGATTAGCGCACACAGTGAACCCTAGAACAAAACCATCCAAATCCCTAACTATTCACCCTTATTTCACATTTGACCTTTTGGAGAGAGAGCTCTATTGGGCGTCTCCATGAAGGACCTAGGGTTTGAGCATGAAACCCTCAATTTTCTATTGCTTATGGGTGATTTCCTGAAGATTCCTAACAGGAGAATGTTGGGTAAGTTGCTTTGTCACAAATTTGAGGATCATCCTCCATTTTTGAAGCATTTCTTGGCCTTGGCTGCGACAAACGTTACTTTCTAATGCATTTTTCTTTGTTTGCAATTTTAGTCAAGCCTCTTTCTCTGTATTTGAGGCCACCATGGATGCCTTTGAAGCTTTCACACTGCGGGTTTTGAATGCATTGTCTACACAACAAGAGCTCGGGTAAGCTCGAATCTCATGTTCTCCTCCTATTTTCTATTGAAATCATGCTTGTTTAGAGCTTAAGCAATTGCAAAATGAAAGAATCTTTTATTTTTCTCATGCTTCCCTATTTTTTTGAAGCTCCCCCATACTTATAGTCGCGGCTTCATGAAAGCAATACTTGGTATTTCTTATTTCAAATAATCTGAGGGTTTCATTATTTTTTGTATGGCAAAAATAGAAACGGATTTTGTTCTTTTGAAAGAACTGGTAGGATGCTACTCCTGTAGGTAAGGTCGTGACCTCTTAAGTTTCTAGGTGCTTATCAAAGCTTTGTACTCTTTTTGTTTTATGAATACATGCAAGACTTTCCATATAAACCTTTGAGGGTTTGGCCATTTGCAGAAAACAAAGACTTCTTCAAGTCGTGGTTACAAACTCATACGTCTTTTACATTTTTACCTCCTTTCTTGAAACCCTAGCACCATCATGAAATTTTTTTCACTTGCTTTCAAGGAATACATACTTGGCTTCAGAATATGGTAGAAAGAAACAATATTGCTTACTTTTTTCAACAAAAATAAGCGCTTTACTTCACTCTGGATCTATATTTTGAAGCACCTTTTGGGTGTCCTTCACTTGCATTCTTTCTCAAAATCCTTCATGGCTGCCACTACATTTGCATTTTCATTTTATGAAGCAACAAATGAAATTTATTTTCTTTGCTTCCAAGCATCGAGGCTTTGCATTTTTTACTTTCAAAACCCTTCTCACAAGACATGTGCACTTCCTTTCACTATATTTACTGTACTCAGTCTTTGATGGAAAAATGGACACTTTGCTTATATTGGAAACCATGGCTCTCTAATGGATGTACACACAGTCCTTTTGTTGTTGTTTGCTAGCTAACTCTTTCCTTGTCACTTGCAAACTTACATACACAGATGTGTCGCTTGTGTAATAATGGATTCAATGTCAATACCATCCATTGTATTGTATGCTCATTTTGCAATGTTTACATTTAGAGAGTGAAATGCATCTACAGGTGTCATGTGGCTTCACCACTATTTGTTGAAGTTGACCTCTGCATTCTGAAAATGGGCATGAGTATTGCCTCCTATTATCACTTTGATTTTTCAAAATCATCAAACATACAACTGAAACCCTTCATTATGAATGTTCTTTTCAAAAATGTTGAATTATGCCATACTGTTGAAGCAAAATTTTAATATTATGTTTTATTTTACTTTAAAAAATGATGTCCTTAGGCAAGAGTCATTGCCTCTCCTTCCAATTTTTGCATACAAATCCACCATGATGTTCATATATGGCACATATCATTGAAAATGTATCATGACTTTAACAATTTTATCTTATTTTTGTTTGACTATATTCTTGTAGCAATGCATTCCCATTACACTTTTCACTCCTATCCTCGAGGCAATACATCATTATTGTTCTTTTATTGGTGATATCTTGAATAATTCATTTGATATCTATGCACATCACAGTTGTTTCATATTAGAACTCCATGACAATACATTCCTTGTTGCCCCCCCCATATATATAGGCACTATTTGTCACTACCTTTGCATACTTCAAGCAACAAGGATAGCAAAATGAAAATGTTACATGGCAACAGTAAGCATGAAATCTTGCTTGCAAAATAGAAATTTCCAATGGAAGATAGTGCAATTTTATTTATGTTCTACATATTCATTGATCATTGAAATGAGCCATTTTTTATTCATGATTTTCAATTCATTGCACTTCCGAATTGACTACCATGGATGATCAATGAGCTTGAGGCTCTCATAGTCACTTTATGAGTTACTCCTTCAACTAAAACTGTTTCTATTTGAGAATTATGAATATGAATTCCTATCTCATTCCCCTTTTGAGAATTAGGGGTAGCATGTTGGGATCAACCCTTGTGGGAGCCCATTTTTGTACCACGTGCTATGATTTCTTTAGAAATTAATCAGCAACATGATTTCTCCTATACCTGCACAGTGAATGAACATGTTAGATAAAAAAAATGAAGCTTAATGCTCCTATGATGTTTTATTTTTCAAGCTCTCTTGCATACGTCTGATATTTTTTCTACTGGCTCAATGCATTATAGGCAATGTACTATATTTCTGTTGATAGGGCACATAGGAAGACTCATGTCCGGAGCTCTAACAACTCTTCTTATCATGATGCAGGTTCACTCAAAGATCAGGAGGGAGAAGGAGCAAGCTGCAATGAAGACCAACTCAAGACTTTAATCAGACAATGATGGATATGTCTCCTCTTGTATGCTTCTTTTCCTTTCTTTATCTCCAGATGCATAGTATATTCTTTATGTTGAATTGGTTCAACTATTCCCACGGCTTGTGTGGGACAATTGATTTCTCTTTTCTTTCCAATGAAAATGAATGCAACACTTGTACAATTTTATGTATACTTCCTTTGCAAAATGAATGAAACATTGTAAAGTGAATGAATTATTGCAAACTAAATGGAAGCAACATTTTATAATTCATGTATTCTCCTTTATGCTGCAAAGCATTGAATGACAAACTGGATTCTTTCTTTTTGCTGAAAACATTACATAATAACAACTAAACTCTTTCTTTTAAACTTTAATATATGCAATGGTTAAGCAAAGCATAAATGTGTTAAAATATTTTCACCTTTAATATAATAAAACTACTTCAACTCTGCCAATTTGAGGTGTAGATGAAAAATTGGCAACATTTATGGATTTCTATTGAATGTGTGCTTGCTAAGCATATAGACTAGTTGCCTTAAACAATTCATTGGATGTGGAGTCAAATCTACCCATTCTCAAGCTCAGAAAATTATGAAACTAAACTACAAATACTTCGCAATAGGAAACCAAACAAACCAAACTAAAAGGCCCTGGTGGCTAGCAAACATGTGCAGCAACACTTAGGGAAAGAAAATAACTGAAATAAATGTGCCTTGAGCAATTATTAGCAAAAAATACTAATCCTATCCTACACTAACAAATGAATAGGCCTTCTAGACGAAACCATTAACTAGATTTGCAAAGTAGTTGCCTTTCTTGATCAAGTGAATATGCTTTTCCTGCTAGTAAGCAGCCAACAAGGGTTGTGGAAAGGGTGGGCATTTTATGAACTTTGGTAATACCTCTTTTATAAATAGAAAAATTACACATACCCATAGGTTTTGACTAAAAGTACAGCCATTCTGAGGTGGAAAAAATAGTTTTCTCTCCTCTCCTTGTTGCTCATCCAATGATTTCTTCTTACTATTCTCCAACTGGTCTAGATGTTGAATGGGACATCCCCTTGGAAAACTGATGTGCAAACAATCAAGGCTGATTTCCTACTTTGTTGACTTATTACCCTTGTTGTCTTCATCATTCACTGGCTTGGGCTTTTGTTTACTACAAGAATTTAGTAGAGTAGCAAGATCTCTACAAGCTGAATAGGTAAGGTCTTGATGATCAAGAATTGAAGTGTCCTGGAAGGACTGACTCTCTTCAATCAGTTCATTTAATTTTTCTTCAGGGGAAGCTGCCTTCAATGTATCTATGTTAGCTTCTCTTTTATCAATTAACTCTTCAACTGTCACCCCTTTTTGCTCTACCTGAACCATGCCATTAATCTCATGATTATACTCCATTTTAGGCATGTTATCATGCATACCACACTCTTGAACTTCCACAATGATGATGTCCTCACCCATTTTTTCATGGATCAACCCTCTTTCAATGTGATTTTCATGCTCTTGTTGATCGCAACTTGTCAATTTTGTTAGCTCACATACATCTTCTTCATCAATAGCAACAAATAAAGGCAACTCTTCAAATAAATTAGTTAAAACAAGCACCTCAACATTCTTCTCCATCTCCATAACCAGTTGTTCCTAATTTTCTAGATCTTCCTCATCACTGTACTAGCTAGATAACTCAAAATAGTTGTCAATATCCTATTGTTCCAATTGGTCTTAGTTTTCCAAAATTTTCTCTTGTCGCTGACTTGCAGCTACTGCGGGTATGAGCATGCTTTCTTCATCTTGGTCCACAAAATAAGGTGGATCATCAAACCAAGATGTGGGGCTATCCTCTTGAACAAACTACTTTACCTCTTCATCTTGCTACCCTGATTGATCTCTTGTGATAAACCTTGAAACATTTTCATCTTCTTCCACAAAACAAGGAAGCTCATTAGTCAAAACATTGAAAGATTCATCAAGAGAGGGATTTTCTTGCTCAATCTTCTACTGTTGTAAACACTAAACTTCCAAAGCTAAATGCAATGGATTTACCTTTCTAAGCTTATTGATGAGGAGTATGGTATCTTGATCCATAGGTTCATCCTTGGATTCATTAGGTGGGGAAACAAGGGGAGCTTCTTGGGTTTCTAGCAAGGAAAATTGTTGCTCAATGGGTTTTTCTAAGACTGTACTAGGCTAAATATGCTCAGGAATAGGTTCATTCAGTACGAAGCACAGTGTATTGAATCTAGGAATGTCCTTTCAAAAAAAATGGGTTTGGAAAACTATCAACTGGGCTAGCTTCTTGCTCAATAACAGACTCTTGAAATGAAGGGAAGCTCCTAAAACTTGGATTTTCAACTTGGGAAGATCTAGGAGACTCGCCTCATCTGAAACTTGGAGATTCATACTTATGAACCTCCTCTTGAGTAGGCTAATCTGGAACTGCAGGAGCTACTTGGGCTTCATGCCTTTGTGTTTGAGTAAACACAAGCCTCATCTACTCCTCTTTTGCAAATATCTCTCTTTCAAGGCTCTCCTCAAACTGTATCCTTTGTGTCTCCAACTCTTGCTCATGGAGATAGGCTTGATAAGACATCTCTTCCTATTGTTGATTATACTCGTGTTTCCTTTTGATCTCCTCTACGTGCTTCGTGAAGGAAACCATGAATTCAAGTAGCATACCCTTTATACTTGCAATCTCCTCCTTTTCACTTTCTCGGAGCTAGTTTTGAGCATATGAAGGTTGATATGGAGATTGAGCACGGGTGGGTATTTGGTAAGCATCCTAAGTATTTGGACTAAAACCAACATTATAGCTACTTGGGTATGGCTGATAAGGAGCCTTATGGATAACATTTTCATAGTATGGTGGTGGATATTCATATTGACTACGAAAATTTGACATCTTTACTCATAAAAGCTAGAAAACTTAGTGAATAGATGATTTTTGTAACATACTAGCACTTAAATCTGCATGCAAAATCAGAGAATGAAGTCATCGGGTATAACTTAAAACATCTAAAGGCTGGAAACACTATTGCATATACCAAGATAGTAGCTTAAAACTTTGAAAACTTTCTTCGAAACAAGTTTTAGGGTCCCACCGAGCATGCCAAAAATTGTTGTCAATCAGGATTGCACCCTAGCCAAGTTAAACTTAACTATCCTACTGAGACATGGAAACACTCTCAGGTTATGGGTGACCTATAGTGAGAATGAATCTGCAAAGCAGGTTGGTACCCCTGGTAGATCACCTAATCTAAATAAATTTTCTCAAAAAAGGGTTAGAAGGAAAAATTGAAATGGAAAAACCTAAGTTTAATGGGTGATACACCAAAATTTCAAACTGATTTTTATAAATTTTCTCATAGACAGTCTCTCAAAAACATAAACCCTCACAATCTCACATGAATATACAACACAAAATTAATTTGCATGAAGGTTTAAACTCAAACACAACATGCAACCCATGTCATATGAACTTTTTGCACTTACAATTGCAACAATGGGACATAGAAAGGATCCAAAAGTAAGAATTGCAATGACCACATCAAACTATAACTACAAAATAAGGCAGAAATTTGAGATATGAATGCTCTGTTGTTTCATTGAAACTGAAGGAGTATGTAAAATCAAAATCTGAGTACAAAATGCTTACAAAACTCTCTACAAATGAACAAGAGAGAAAGAAGCAATAATCTGAACTGAGAAAAACATAATTTTTTCTCCCACTTATACCTCCAAAATGTATCCAATAGTGAGAATAGAAAAATCTAACTCAACTACACCTCAAAATAGCAACCTCAAAGTCATTTTCAAGCTCCAAATAAAAGCCTCAAAATCAGTATCCAAAATCGATCCAAACTAACTGAAAAGGATGACAAGATTCCCTCCAAAGAATGCTAACCCAACAAGACTCAAAAAATCAGGCTCAAACTGGCTGAAGACTGAAATAGAATCTTCAGTTTGCTCAGTTTTTTCCAATTTCGCCCAAAACTCAAACTCAAATAGGAAAGCTTTGTCTACACTTTCTTTTATCAAAACTGTATTTTTAAAATAGCAAATACTAAGATATTTTATAGAATATTATCTTAATACTTCTTTACATCATTTCAGTTTTGATTTACAAAATTAAAGGGCTCGACTTACACTTGATTTGATTATTTTGTAAAAATAAAACCTTCCTAATTTGAGCCTTTGATTTTCAAAATCAAAATACATCTCCTTTAATCTTTGATTTTTCTATAAAAAAATAGAAAAAATAACCCCTAGATCATAAGGTCACATGATTTTTATTTCAAAGTCTTGAAAACACTAAGGCATGAAAGGGGTTCGACCTAGGGAATGAAAGAGCTAAGGCATATATAAAGAAAAATCACTAAGGCAAGACATAATTCCATGGATATATTAGTGAAGGTATTAAAAATTTTAATTCAATGTGATAAAATCCCAAAGGCGGATTAGGGCACATAGTGAACCCTAGAACGAAACCATCGAAATCCCTAACTATTCGCCCTCATTCCACATTTGACCTTTTGGAGAGAGAGCTTTGTTGGGCACCGCCATGAAGGACCTAGGGTTTGAGCATGAAACCTTCAATTTTTTGTTGCTTCTAGGTGATTTCCTGAAGATTCCTAACAAGAGAATGCTCGGTAAGTTGCTTTGTCACAAATTTGAGCATCATCCTCCATTTTCGAAGCATTTCTTGGCCTTCTTGGGTACGGCCAACATTACTTTCTGATGAATTTTTCTTTGTTTTCACTTTCTATCTAGCATCTTTCTCTGTATTCGAGGCCACCATGGATTCCTTTGAAGCTTTCACATTGTGGGTTTTGAATGCATTGTCCTCACAGCAAGAGCTTGAGTAAGCTCGAATCTCATATTCTCCTCCTATTTTCTATTGAAATCATGTTGGTTTAGAGCTTAAGCAACTTCAAAATGAAAGAATCTTTTTTTTCTCATGCTTCCCTATTTTTCTAAAGCTCCTCCATACTCTTAGTCGTGGCTTCACAAAAGCAATACTGGGTATTTCTAATTTTAGCTAATTTAAGGGTTTCATTATTTTTTGTATGGCAAAAAGAGGCAAGGCTTTTTGTTCTTTTGAAAGAACTAGTAAGATGCTACTCTTGTAGGTAAGGTCGTGGCCTCTTAAGTTTCTAGGTGCTTATCAAAGCTTTGTACTCTTTTTGTTTTCTAAATACATGCAAGACTTTCCATATAAACCTTTGAGGGTTTGGCCATTTGTAGAAAACAAAGAGACTTCTTCAAGCCATGGTTACAAACTCATACTTATTTTACATTTTTACCTCCTTCTTGCTTGAAACCCTAGCACCATCATGACATTTTGTTCACTTGCTTTCAAGGAATACATACTTGGCTTCAGAATATGGCAGAAAGAAATAGTATTGTTTACTTTTTTTCAAAGGAAATAAGCACTTTACTTCACTCTGGTTCTATATTTTGAAGCACCTTTTGGGTGTCCTTCACTTGCATTCTTTCTCAAAATCCTTCATGGCCATCACTACATTTGCATTTTCATTTTATGAAGCAACAGATGAAATTTCTTTTCTTTTCTTCTAGGCATCAAGGCTTTGCATTTTTTTACTTTCAAAAGCCTTATCACAAGACATGTGCACTTCCTTTCTAGATATTTACTATACTCAGTATTTGATGACAAAATGGACACTTTGCTTATACTGGGGCAACCATGGTTCTCTAATGTATGTACACACAGTCCTTTTGTTGTTGTTTGCTAGCTGAGTCTTTCCTTGTCACTTGAGAACTTACATACATAGATGTACCATTTATGTAATAATGGATTCAATGTCAATACCATCGATTGTACTGTATGCTCATTTTTCAATGTTTACATTTAGAGATTGAAATGCATCTACAGGTGTCATGTGGCTTCACCACTATTTGTTGAATTTGACCTCTACATTCTGAAAATGTGCATGAATATTGCCTCCTATTATCACTTTGATTTTTCAAAAGCATCAAACATACAACTGAAACCCTTCATTATGAATTTTCTTTTCAAAAATGTTGAATTATGTCATACTATTGAAGCAAAATTTTAATATTATGTTTTATTTTACTTCAAAAAATGATGTTTTCCTTAGGCAGGAGTCATTGTCTCTCCTTCCAGTTTTTGCATACAAATCCACATTAATGTTAATATATGGCACAGATCATTGAAAATGTATCATGACTTTAACAATTTTATCTTATTGTTGTTTGACTACATTCTTGTAGCAATGCATTCCCGTTAAACTTTTCACTCCTATCCTCGAGGCAATACATCATTGTTGTTCTTTCATTGGTGATATCTTGAATAGGTCATTTGATAGCTATGCACATGACAGTTGTTTCATATTATCACTCCATTACAATACATTCCTTGCTAGCCCCCCATATATATAGGCACTATTTGTTGCTACCTTTGCATACTTCAAGCAACAGGGACAGCAAAATGAAAATGTTACATGGTAGCAGTAAGCATGAAATCTTGCTTGCAAAACAAAAAATTTCAATGAAAGATAGTGCAATTTTATTTATGTTCTACATATTCATTGATCATTGAAATGAGCCATTTTTTATTCATGATTTTCAATTCATTGCACTTCCAAATTGACTACCATGAATGATCAATGAGCTTGAGGCTCTCATAGTCACTTTATGAGTTACTCCTTCGACTGAAACTGTTTCTATTTGAGAATTATGAATATGAATTCCTATCTCATTCCCCTTTTGATAATTAGGGGCAGCATGTTGGGATCAACCCTTGTGGGAGCCCATTTTTGCACCACATGCTATGATCTCTTCAGAAATTAATCAACATGATTTCTCCTATACCTGCACAGTAAACAAACATGTTAGATAAAAACAATGAAGCTTAATGCTCCTATGATGTTTTATTTTTCAAGCTCTCTTGCATACGTCTGATATTTGTTCTACTGGCTCAATACATTATAGGCAATGTACTATATTTATGTTGATAGGGCACATAGGAAGACTCATGTCTGGAGCTCTAACAACTCTTCTTATCATGATGCAGGTTCACTCAAAGATCGGGAGGGAGAAGGAGCAAGCTACAATGAAGACCAACTCAAGACTTTAATCAGAAAATGATGGATATGTCTCCTCTTATATGCTTCTTTTCTTTTATTTATCTTCAGATGCATAGTATATTCCTTATGTTGAATTGGTTCAAATATTCCTGCGGCTTGTGTGGGACAATTGATTTCTCTTTTCTTTCCAATGAAAATTATTGCAACACTTGTACAATTTTATGTATACTTCCTTTGCAAAATGAATGAAACATTGTAAAGTGAATGAAATATTGCAAACTGAATGGAAGCAACATTTTATAATTCATGTATTCTCCTTTATGTCATAAAGCATTGAATGACAAATTGGATTCTTTCTTTTTGCTGAAACACATTACACAATAACAACTAAACTCTTTCTTTTGAACTTTAATATATGCAATGGTTAAGCAAAGAAGAAATGTGTTAAAAAAAATTCACCTTTAATATAATAAAACTACTTCAACTCTTCCAATTTGAGCTATAGATGAAAAATTGGCAACATGGAGGTGGAAGCATAGGTTGCTGATAGTTCATATTTTGCTACTGTCACTACTGACCTTTTTTCCTCCGATGCTACCACTGATTCTGCTATGTTAGCCATTGTGGATTATTATTGGAACCTTTGAAATTCTATTGTGTCCAAGTATTTGGTTGTTGTTGGCCATTTTTTAGGGTTTTGCCACTAGTTTTGGTTTGTTGTTCAGAGCTAAGAGTTCTAGGCAAAAAAAAATTGATTCCCAATAGGAAAGGATGAATTAAAGCTTAGGGGGGTTTTTGGCATACCTTTTCATTGTTTCCATGGCCTCCTTTGTGATATATAAAATATTTTTCCATCATCTCCTTCAATTGGCTAAAAAATAATTTTCTTAACTTTATCTTGTTGGATACTAGCCACTCTCTTGCATTTACAGTTTACTTTTATTTGCCTACAACTTGGGCAGTATTCAATGAGTATAGCCTTAGCTTCCTCATGATTTCTAATGTAGAGAGCATCCAACTGATTTTCCAATTGGATGATGATTTCCTCCTTCATGTTAGACAGTAGGTTGCTCAATTCTATCTTTGAAACCCCTGTAGATGATTTACCAATAGTGGATGTCCTATCTCCTCTTGTCCTTTTAGTGAAGGTGTTGGAATAATACTTGTAGACCTTATAGATTTCTTGAAATGGTATTTTTGAAATATATCCTTTTCCAATGAGGTTTAGGGCATCCATGTAGTCATCATGACTCCCCTCAAAAAGACTAACTTGAGGGACTCTTCTGACAACTTATTTTGTGGGTCTTTCTTCAAAGCAAATTGAAATCTCTCTATATAATCTTCTAAAGGTTCATCATCCTTTTGTGACATTCTAAAAATTTCATCTTTCCTCCTATCACATCCCCTACAATAGTCCTAATACTTCTCTAAGAACAATGTCTTCATAGTATCCCAATTAGGAACAACATCCTTGCCTAATCACATGAACCATCTTAGGGCTACATCTTTTAGAGTGGTAGGGAAGAGTTTGAGCCTATGAGCATCAGAAGTATAATCATAAATTTTGCATAAGACATCAAATTCAAATAGAAATGTATTTGGATCCTCAGTCATTAACCCATAAAACACTAGTAAGGCTAAAGGAGGGATATTCTTCAACACTGTAGCCCTTTCCTGGTTAGTGATGGGGAACTCAAATGTTGGACATTTAGGATTATCATCCACTACATCCCCCATGGTGCGGTATGTTCCCTTTGTTTGTGTGCTAGTTGTTGGTGAAAAGGAAGTTTCTTCTTCAATGTTACTTTCGCTCTAAGTACTAGATTCACCAATTTTTTCTATGGCTTCTTAGCGTGAAGAGGGAAGAAATCTTTCCAAGGAGTCTCTCTACCTCTACATACATGAAATTTGGCTTTATATTCAATGGTCCTGCACAATGTTAGTGTATCTTCTAATGTTGAAAAAGATTAAGTCTAACAAACCTAATGCTTAAAACAAAATTTAAACTATGAAAGCTATAAAAATAAGTCTATGAAGATAGCACCATCCCCAGCAACAGCACCAAAAATGTAGAGTCCAAACTAATGTGTTGTAAACTTGGTAGAACCTACACAATTCAGAGGTTTATTCGACTGAACAATCCACTCAACATTGCAAAGACTACATTAAAATTTCAACCCAAGGTTTATAAACTTATGATGGTGCAGCATTGTATATGCTTTCAAAGACTCAAATCTACCTAAGCTATCTTATTCAAGTTATTCTACTTTTTGAAAATTCATAAAATTGTAAAACAATAAAAGAATAAAATCGAAACTAATGGCTATGGGTACCTACAGCTTAGACTGTAACTAAACTATTACTAATGAAACATTACTATATCAACTCAAAAATGATAGAAATTATATGACTCAAATAATTTAATCTCCAAAGTACTAATGGTTAACCATTCTATGCATGTTCATGAACATTCATTAACAATAATCAAAGCATGGGATTCTAGTTTAACTTGCATAAAGTTCATGAAGTAATGATAAACAAGAAATAGCTATTAAATAGAAATAAAAAACTAGAAAATGAAGTAAAGAACAGTTACCTTGAGTGGCTTGCTCAAGTGGTTGTTCTCACTTTAACTGAAACCAAATATAACTAGCAGATTCTATGCATCCAATGAAATTTACTTCATTCATTGCATATCATGAAAGATTGCATAAGATCTTCTCACATATTGTACTCAATCATTTGAAATATCTATCATGTCTTGAAACTTGAAAATAACTAGTAATGAAAAACTAAAAAAAACCAACTTATCTACAGATTCAACCATCAACTATATACAAGCTTGAGGGAATCTTATTCAAAGTAACAACTAACCACAATCATTAAATTTCACTCCTAAATATCAGAGTGTATAGTTAATATTGAATTGTTCAAACCATAAATGAAAAGAAAGAGGAATCCTAATAGGACTAAAACTCTATAAAACAGATTTGCATGTAAACACACAAACATTTGTCAAAATCCTATCAATAAAGAAGTCCTTCTTTTCTTGTGATTATTAATTTGTCATAATGATGCAATTCAACCTCCATCAGGTGCCTTTAATCAATAATCAACACATTCAACTTAATCTAGAACTCCCCTATTTTTTTTTCCTAGTCTTCCTCTTGCTATGGGTTCAACTTGCAACTGCTATGTGCTACAGTTCCTCTTTGGCTACAAAAAGGTTAATTCACAAAGAATGTACACAAGACTAACTATCACAATTAAAACATAGAATTCCATTCACATTTCATGCATATCTACATATAAACCATGCAATAATATTATGTCATAATCATATTTCCATCATTATATTTTAGGTCCAAGTCTACATAATAAGTATGAAATGATAATATAAGATGGAAGTATTGTCTGGAAAGTATATCTAAAAATATTTAAAAGTATATATGAAAATAACAAAAAATAAGCTAATATTTGGACCCATCAGGTTCCTCATCCACCATCTCAGTAATTTGAGGGGATGAAGGCCCTGCCAATGTTTTCACTTACCCGAGGTAGACATCACTCACCTCTACCCCATAAGTAGGGTATTGCATAGCCTCGTTAGTGTATACTTGTTGGATAGGCTTTTTATTGGGGTTAGGTGCAAGTTGGGAAGGTAGTTGTGGTGCTCTTGGTGGTTGAGATGTTGGGTTTGATATATTGGGCATAATGACTTGTTGTTGTGGATGAGAAGGCAGTAAAGGCTGTTGGTACTTTATATTTTGGTTTTGCCACTACTAGCCCTTTGTTCATTGTGGTTGGCATTGTTTTTGTTGTACTATCCATTGAGGGTTATAATTAGAGCCTTGAAATTTTTGTTGTGGCCATACATTTGGTTGCTATTGGTTCCAATTTTTTTGAGGTTTTTGCCATTGGTTTTGGGTATTTGGTCAAGGCTAGGTGTTCCAACTAGAGAAATTTTGATTACCAACTAGAAATGGTGTATTAAAATTTAAAGGGTCTTGTGGTATACTTCGTCTTGGTCGCCATGGCCTTCTTTGTGAAATGTAGAAAACTTTTCCATCTTCATTCTCCAGTGGTTGAAAATACAGTTTCTCTTGTTTGTCCTATGTAATACTTACCACCCTTT
Organism: Sequoia sempervirens; assembly: GCA_007258455.2. Taxonomy (NCBI): domain Eukaryota; kingdom Viridiplantae; phylum Streptophyta; class Pinopsida; order Cupressales; family Cupressaceae; genus Sequoia; species Sequoia sempervirens. The sequence continues at coordinate 21,410,847 of VDFB02047230.1, read as the reverse complement.
TACACTTGCAATTGGCTTTTCTTTGTCTATAATTGGGGCAGTATTCAGTAAGTATTACCTCAACCTCTTCTTGCTTTTTCTTCATATGTAGAGTGTCCAATTGAGTAGCTAGACGGATTATAATTTCTTATTTCATGTTGGACAGTAGGTTACTCAATTCTACTTTGGCAACTCCATTAGATTTCTTGGCAATGGAAGATGCTTTGTCCCCCCTTGACCTTTTGATAAAGGTCCTTGAGTAATTTCTACAAACCTTGAAAATTTATTCAAAGGGTAATTGAGACACATCCCTTGACCCAATAAGGTTAAGGGCATCCATGCAATCATCATTAACTCCTCTTAAAAATACCAGCTTCAGCGATTCTTCTGAGAGTCTATTTTGTGGGTTCTTCTTCAAGTAGAAGTGGAACCTCTCTAGATAATCCTCCAATGGTTCATCCTCTTTCTGAGTCATTGTGAAAATGAAATCCCTTCTTCTATCAACTCCTCTATAATAGTCCTGGTAATTTTCTAGGAACTTTGTTCTCATAGTGTTTCAATCTAGAACAACATCTCTACCCAATCCCATAAACCATCTCATGGTAACATCCTTCAAAGTTGTAAGAAATAATTTGAGCCTATGAGTACTAGTTGTGTAGTCATAGCTCCTACATAAGACATCAAACTTGAACAAAAAAATTTCTAGATCCTTAGTGACCAAGCAATAGAAGACAAGCAATGCTTAAGGAGATATATTCTTCAGGATAGTGGCCCTTTCTTGGCTGGAAATTGGATATTCAAAAGTCACATGTTTTGGTGGATCATCCACTACTACATCATCCATGGTTTGGAAGGTCTCTTTTGTGTTTCCAGTAGATGTTGGTGAAAGGGAAATTTCTTCATTAGGAATACCCTCACTCTAATCACTGTGGTCACCAATATCTACTCTAGCTTGTCGATTCAAGGGGATAAATCTTCCCAAAACATCTCTCTACCTCTGCATACAATAGGTGTGACTTTGTATAGCAATGGCTCTTGGACAAATTTAGTGAAATATTTTTGTGTTCGAAGGAATAAAACCCAATTGTCCTAATATTGAAAGTAAATTTTTAACTATGAAATATTGAAGATAACATAAATGAATCTTTAAAAGTAGCACCATCCCTAGCAATGACACTAAAAATGTAGAGTCCCAACTAATGTCCAATAAACCTGGTGTCAAAGACAATTCAGAGGAAAACCTAACTAAACAATCCACTAAACCCTTGGAAATACCTTCATCAAATAATCAACCAAGGCTATCCATAAGCTTGTAATGATGCTAGCACTGTATATGTTTCCAAAGACTCAAGACTACCTAGATCATCCTAGCATAGGTGTTTACACTTGCTGAGAAATCACAAAAATGGATAACAATAAATAAAGTAATGTTGGCACTATTACTATGGGTACCTTTAGTGAAAGACTATGACTAGTTCACTGTCAAGAAATGAATCCTACAATTAACCAGTATTGTTAATTAAGCCTACACTCTAGGGTACAACAAACTGGAGCAAACTAAAGCATGAATGTAAAACAATATTTTTTCATAGATTCATTCATAACATAAAGAATCTAATTAAGAAAACATGCATTCATGAAGTAACTACTATAACAAAAATAAATGTATAGAAGATAAAGTGGGAAACAGTTACCTTGAGTGGCCCTTACTCAAGTGACTGTCTCCATAGATTTAACCCAAATCTAGCTCCTCATATTAATGTAATCATGACAATGATGAATAACCATTCATTGCATAACTTAGAATATCACAATATAAGATTCTATTGAAATATCTTATTCATAAGATCATGAACATTGTCTGTGTAAAAATAAGAACTTAATTGAAAGTATCTTATTGCTATATCTGCTACTAAATAATTAACCAACTTAACTAATTCCTCAACCATTGAACCATACATATAGGCATGAGGAATTTTATGATGCAGGAGCATCTCAAGTGTATGGTAATCCTCATCAATTCAAAAATATATTGTTTTGAATTTCACTTTAGTTTGATTGAGTTTTGAAATTTTTAGTTTTATCGAAGTGGAATGGAAACTTGGTCACAGTTAGTTTTCTGCTTCATTGGTCAATTGACAAGTAATACTCACATAGTTGCTTCTTTCAATAATACATTTACCGAAATTGTGGCATAATATCAAAGTTGTTTGAATCATTTGATTAACGGAGGTTGTCCAAATAGTCACAAAATATCATACCACCGATTCATTGGGGAATATGAAGTATTTTGGTGCCAGGAAGGAAGTTGAAGCGATGTAAAGTTTGAAAATATTGAAACCAGATTGAAATAAAAAGAAAAGTGTGTGGTTCCAGACAGAGAGGAAGGAAGGACGCGCAGAAGTTAGAAAGACAGGGATATGTCGATGAAAGCTAAATCAATATTGAAGACTTCTAAATTGTATTAAAATGTAGATTTAAAATAATGTGAAGAGGTATCGATGCATTGGAACAAGAAGGAGATTTGATATGAATTGGAAAAGTCTGATTTACACAAGGGGGGAAGTATTTAAGATAAAAAGTTAAATGAGTTGAAAGATTCAAGGGAGTGAGAGGAGGGGCTACATAGAAAAGATTGGAGATGTGGAGAAGATCCCAAGGGGTTGTGCATAGGAATGAGAAGAGAGACAACACCCATTAAGAGATAAATGATTTATTAATTGAAAGCCATTTAGAACCCACGTGAGGAAGGAGTTCTTGGGGAGAAACAACGCTAGTTAAGGGAGCTTAGAAGATGGAAGAATGACTATGGAGTGAAGGGGTTGCATTGAGAGAAAATTGGGGAATTGAAAAGAGGTGAAAGTGTAGTGAGGAGGTTTGTAGAAGTTATGGACCAACAAGTTAATAGTGAATGTATAATAGAAGACATAGAGGCACATAGAATTGAGAAAAGGATGTGACCTATCAAATTGGAAAAGAACAATATTACAGACAGAACCAGGTAGTGTGGTAAATTGGAATTTCATGAAGTGCAGAATAGAGGAAGAAGCAAATTGGATGTTGAAAAAGGTGAAAACCATGAAAAGGCTATTTAAATGTAAATTCTAAGTGAATCAATAAAGCTGAAATTTTTTACAATCGTTACTTTGTTGGATTCAGGAAGATTTTTTCCTCTGATTTTTTTTTGTTTTGAGTTAGTGTGCAAAGGGGAGGACCCTCTTGCATCAATTGGTATCAGAGCATAAAACCTTGAGCATGGAGAGTATCCACTAGGATCTGTGGGAGTGAGTAGCGGTTGAGAAGAAGCTCATGAGAGTTATTGCAGGTGTGTGAGGAATCCTAAGCAACAAGAGAGAGAGCTTGAAGCTGTGGAGGAATTTTTTTTTAGAGTGATGACAGATTGCGAAAGGTTAGATTGCAACAGACAAAGATGGTTTGGGTCGTGAGGAGACCCATGTGGGAGCTTTTTTGGGATGAGTATTGGGATAAAGTGGAGGATGAAATGTGTGAAGTGGTGAAAAGATGGTTTGTGAAGAAGTAGGAAAGATCAAGACGAGGCTCAAGAAATTGGAAAATAATTTTTGGAAAGATAAAAATAAAGTGGTAAAGAGGAATGAGAAGAAGAACGAGGATAGCATCCTAAGATGGAAAGAGGAAGAAGTGAGAGTAGCCCCTACTGATGAAGAAGTTGTAGCAAAGACATGCTATGAGGAAGGCCTGAAGAGAGGAGTGAGGTGAGAAGTGAAGAGGTCACAACAGATGGTGAAAGTGAAGCAGATTTTTTCACACAATTGTTGGTGATTCAGGAAGAGTGGACGTCAAAGCTTGATGGTGCAACGAAGGGAGATGAACGAAAGATCGCAGCTAATGAGAATGTGGAAGGCATCATAGTGAAGTTCAATGTTTCAATTGCAAATGAAGATAAGGTAAAACAATTTTATGATGTTACTTTGATTTTAGATGAGATGTTAGAAAGTGAGATGCATAGAGAGCAAGAGCATGTAGTAGATGTTCTGTATTTTCTAGTGGAGATAGTGGAAGATGTTACAGGATTTTGGTGGAGGTGGATGGAAAGGTGGTTTTGCACACATGAAAGAGGAGAGGAGTGTGGAAAACATTTGGCAGAGGATGTCGAGATTTGGTGGACATGATTCCACAAGGGGAAAGAGGAGGAAGATGTGGTGTTGTTGGAGAGAAGTAGTGTGTGTTTCAACACGATGCTAGAAAAGACGAAAGAAAGATTAATTTTCAACACTTGGACGACAAAGGAGTTCACTACAGGTTGATAATCAACCTAGAAGAGTAGTAAAACTACTCAACTCCACCATTGTGGGCCTATGCTCACAATATTTCTACATAACATTTCTGATGCATGAGCATCCTAGGTGTATGGTAATCCTCATCAATTCAAAAATATATCATTTTGAATTTTTCTTTAGTTTGATTGAGTTTTGGAATTTTTTAGTTTTATCAGAGTGGAATGGCAACTTGGTCATAGTCAGTTTTCTACTTCATTGGTCAATTGACAAGTAATACTCACATAGTTGCTTCTTTCAATAATACATTTATCGAAATCATGGCATAATATCAAAGTGTTTGATGTGTGTGTGGTTTGATATCCATATAAAATTAGTAACCCATTCTTGGAGTCGACTAAAGATTGCATCTTTCCATGTAATATAAGCCATGACATTGCTTAGCATGATATGTATGAATCATTTGATTAATGAAGGTTTTCCTAACAGTCATAAAATATCATACCACTGATTCATTGGGGAATATGAAATTTTTTGGTGCCATGCAGGAAGTTGAAGCAATGTAAAGTTTGAAGACATTGAAATAAGATTGAAATAAAAGAAAAGTGTGTGGCACCAGATAGAGAGGAATGAAGGACATGCAGAAGTTAGAAAGACAGGGATATGTCAATGAAAGCTGAATCAATGTTGAAGACTTCTAAATTGTATTAAAATGCATATTTAAAATAATGTGAAGAGGGATCGACGCCTTGGAACAAGGAGATTTGATATGAAGTGGAAAAGTCCAATTTACATAGGGGGGAAGTATTTAAAATAAAAATTTAAATAAGTTGAGAGATTCGAGGGAGTGAGAGGATGGGTTGTGTAGCAGAGATTGGAGATGTGGAGAAGAGCCCAAGGGGTTGTGCGCATGAATGAGAAGAGAGACAACACCCATTGAGAGATAAATGATTTGTTAATTGAAATCCATTTGGAACCCGCGTGAGGAAGGAGTTCTTGGGGAGAAACAACGCTAAGTTAAGGGAGCTTAACAGATGGAAGAATGACTATAGAGTGAAAAGGTTGCATTGAGAGCAAATTGGGCAAGTGAAAAGAGGTGAAAGTGTAGTGAGGGGGTCTGTAGAAGTTACAAAATAGCAAGTTAATAGTGAATGTGTAATGAAAGACTTAGAGGCACATAGAATTTAGAAAAGGGCGTGACCTATCAAATTGGAAAAGAACAATATTACAGACAGAGCCAGGTAGTGTGGTAAATTGGAATTTCATGAAGTGAAGAATAGAGGAAGAAGCAGATTGGATGTTGATGAAGGATAAATTCATGAAAAGGCTATTTAAATGTAAATTGTAAGTGAATCAATAAAGCTGAAATTTGTTGCAATCGTTACTTTGTTGGATTTAGGCAAAGTTTTTCCTATGAATTTGTTTTCTATTTTGAGTTAGTGTGCAAAGGGGAGGACCCTGTTGCATCAATTTATTGGAATAAGGACTCTAAACTAAAATCATAAATTACCACTCCCTACATAATAGTGTGATAAAGTCTGGTCAACTAAACCATAACTGAAAAAGGAAGAAGAGTCCAAATAGTACTATGACTGCTACAACAAGAATTGGAACGTGGACTATTGAAACAATCACGTTGGAATCCTATCTATAGTAGAGTTCTTCTCCTTTAGCTTCTTTATTGAATTTTATAATGATGCACAATAATCTTTAATAAGTGCCTCCATTCTTGTAATTGTTGTGTTCAGCTTATTCTAGAACCTCCCCTACATCGCTATCTAAAAACTCCTTTGGTTGTGGGTTGTGCCTCCCAATTGTTGCGGGCTACACTCTACCTCCTCTAGCTCCTTGGCTGCAAAGATTTAGTTCATACAACATCTACACAATACTAATAACCATAGATTAAGCACATATATTCATTGCAATTCATACAATCCACACATCAATTATCAATAACTATCACATTATAACCATATTTCCATATACTTCAAATCAAGTTCAGGTTTGTATAATGAGCATAAAAGATAGAAAAGTGTAGGAATATGTATGAGATAAGTGTCTAGAAATGTCTATGAGTCTGCATAAAAACATCAAAAAACTAACTAATAACTATACTCATCACACCTATCAAATGTGGAGGTAGAAAAAATATATTAATTTGTAAAAGGTCAACCATTGATCTTTGTAAATCTAACAGCTCTAGTTTGATTATGGAGGTTTGAGTTCACAAGTCTAGCACTTCAGACATTTCATTTTGGAATGCAACTACAACCATCCATTCATCGAACGGTGAAATAATTTTGTACATTAATTTTAATTTTTTGACTATTATTAACATTATGTTAACTTATTAAATAATAATATTTTTGTTGAGTATACTATTATTTTTATTCACATATAAGTTTCTTGACAATTAAGACTAATATTAAATATATATGTTAAAGAAGTAAACAAATGAATCATACAAAAATTATAAATATCTTTTCAATCTTAAAAAATCAATTGTTGCATTTTAAACCAACGCTTCATGTTCTTTTTTTAACCCTCAAGGTGGAAAAGCCACTGGATATATATTAAATATAAAAAATGGGTACAAGTAAATTCACCGCCAATAATTCATCACCATGATATATTCATCATGTATGCAATTCACCACCAACAATTCATTGCTATGGTATATCCACCGTGTATACCTTTTTTATGCATTCAACAAAATCTCTATACTTTTTTCTTTTTTGGGTTCTCTTGGCCACTAAAATATTGAAAAATGTATACATGGTGAATATACCATGATGATGAATTGTTGGAAGTGAATTGTATACATGATGAATATGTCACTACAATGAATTGTTGGCAATGAATTATTGGCAGTGAATTGTTGGTGGTGAATTGTCGGTGGTGAATTGTTGGGTGATTAATTTTCCTAGAGCCAAAATAAGATACAATTTTGAATTACAAAAAAATTATTAGCATTAGTAGAGGAGGTTGGCAATAGAGGATCATGATGGTCCATGGAGGCCCTCAACTGGGTGTTTGAGGAGGTGAATTGAATTGAACAAAGTAAGAGTAGAGATGAAAAGGGCATCACCCAAAGCCTTCCTCCAAAACTCCAAACTTAGCAATGATTCATTTATCATATCACAGAATAGACCATACCTCATAACAACCAGGGAAAGAGCTTACATTATAAAAGAAGCCAGATCAACTTTAGGAAAGATTCCACCAATAGGTGTTAACCCAAATTCAAAATTATAATGCTCAAGTGCCAACTCCAATAAAGAAAGAGAGTATATGAAATGTTGAAAATAACACATCGCCAACATCTTCACCAACTCTTTATCCAACAAAATTTTCATGTAATTGGATAAGAAAGAAGAAGCTACCTTTGAAAATAGAGCATGAGGGTTGTTTTGAAGCCATTCCCTACCTAGAATTGTTCTTATAGCCTCCTCGAAAGGCACACAAGGAATAGTGAATACCCTACCCAACTTTTCTTTGTCGTATGCATTTTTTCTTCTTTTCTCCCAAAAAAATTTGGATAGCATGACATCCCATGAAGACTCCATAATATCACAATGAAATTATGAATAGAGAAGAGAATTAGAAAGTAAATATGTTATAAATGACATGAAGAACATCAAGTTGTTGAAGTATATATAGAACGAAGAAATCAATACTCAACACTTGAGCATTTAATTCACCACAAGACACACATGTTGATGTGACAATGTTATTTTGAAAAAAGTGAGTCATGAATTTAAGTGATTTAATAAGTAATAACACGCGTGAATAAAAGTTCAATCATTGATTCTTACAAATCTAATAGTTCTAGGGTGATTTTGGAGGTTTGAGTTCACAAGTCTAGCACTTTAGACATCTCCTTCTAAAATACAACTACAACCATCCATCAAACATTCATCAAACAATAAAATATTTTTGTACATTAATTTTAACTTTTTGAGTATATTAATGTTATATTAACTTATTAAATAATATAACTCATTGAGTTGCACTCACATCTAGCTTCAGGCAAAGTACTTTGAAGCATTGAAAAGATAAGAGAATTAAATGGATTGTTGTAGCTTAATCATTATCAATATCCACTAACAAGTCATAATAAATTTCACTCACTTCTGATCAAAAATTATAAATATGTTGACACTTGTCTCCATTCCAGAGAATTTATGTAGGAATTTCAATGTGTGGAAAATCCATCCCAAAATAGAATGATATATAGCATTTGATATGTTCACCACCCATACTATATTTTTTCATTCGCATACCAGTTTAATTTTCCATGAAAATTTTCATTAGTTTGAATACAAGTTTAATTTGCCAACGAAAATATTTTGTTGGTTTTTGTACATGTTTATTTTGCCAATAAAAATATTCTATTGATTTAATAACATGTTTTATTCACCAATACAAATGTTTAATTGGTTTGAAAAAAGGTTTAATTCACCAATAAAAATATTTTATTGGTTTAAAAATAGGTTTAACTTGCCAATAAAAATATTTTATTGGTTTAAAAATAGGTTTAATTTGCTAATAAAAATATTTTATTGGTTTGAAAATAGGTTTAATTCAACAAAGAAAATATTTTATTGGTTTGAAGACAGGTTTATTTCACCAATGATAATATTTTATTGGTTTCAACAAAAGTATAATTCGCCAAGATTTCCTAAAAACTTCTAGTGATTACAAAAATTTCGCCAATTGAATTTATATTTTTTTCCCAAAAAAAGAAAAAAATCGTCAATAAAATTAATATTTTTCTCAAGAATTATACAAGATTCGCCAAATTTTTACATCTTTTCCTAGGGGGTTTCTTAAAGTTATCCTTGACCAAGGGGACTCAGGACCAATGATTTCACACACCATCTTAGTATCAGGGATGTCATATGTAGAGGTAAGAAGTTGTTCAAACATAAATTTTCATTTATGGCTATCATGATGCATGTCCAACAAGGATCCAATAGTAGCCATTGCATTTGTAGCCTTATTTTGAAGGTGAGGGACTTGCTCAAACTAGATATGAACAAACTACCTCTTGAAGTCATCTACCATACATTAATAAGGAAGAATCTTATCATCTTGAGTTTGGAACTCATCATTAATATATTTGATGATGAGTTAGGAATCACCATAAACTTGTAGCTGAGCTATATTCCATTATACTACCATTCTCAATCTGGTAATCAAAGCTTTGTATTTTGCTATGTTATTGGTGCATGAGAAAGCCAATTTGAATGCTTTGGGTGTGAAATCACCTTGAGGCATGATTAAAAAGATAATTTCTCTAGACTCGTTTTGTGTATAAGAACCATCAAAATATAGTTTATATGATGATTGTTCAGTGATAGTGAAGATAGACTCATCGAGAAAGTATGTAAAATTAGTGGGCAGACATTAATAAGAGGGGCCTCAATTAACTACTCTACAATATTTGGCCCTTGATGGCTTTTCAATCCACATACTCTATATCAAACTACCTTAAGAGCATAACCCATTTAGTCATACAACCTATTAAAGATGTTCTTGATAAGAGATATTTAAGTGGATCAACTTTAGATATGAGCTTAATGGAATGGTTTATCATATAATGCCTTAGCTTCTAAGAGTGGAAGAGCACTACAAGACATGCCTTTTCCATGGGGGTGTAGTTGAGCTCATAGTCAAATAGAGTGCAGCTAATGTAATATATTGCTCTCTTTTTTGTTCTCAGCAAACTAAGCAAGGAGTGCCCTCAATGCAACTAAGGTAGTTGGTGTGTACAACAATAGAGGTTTCCCTAGGATGGGAGGAATGAGAACAAGCGGATTGGCTAAATATTCCTTGATTTTGTTGAAACCTTATTGAGAAGAGGAACCCCATTTGAATGTTGTATCTTTGTGGAGAAAATGGTGGAAAGGTTGTCATTTATCAACAAGTTGAGTTATGAACCTTCTGGCATATTTTAATTTCTATTGAATAATTTTCAACTATTTGAGTGTTCTAGGAGGCATATCCATGATTGCTTTGACCTTTGAAGGATCTTCCTTGATGCCTCCCCTAGATACAATGAAGCTAAGGAGTTTACTTGATGTGACTCCAAACATACACTTCTTAGGATTAAATCTCAATTGACATTGCTCTAATGGACTAAAGATGCATTCAAGAATAGTTGGATGCTCTTCCCTTATCTTGGATTTACCCAACAATTCATCCACATAATCCTCCATGATGATATGGATGATGTCATGGAATAGAATAGTCATCTCTCTTTGATATGTAGTACTAGCATTATTCAAGCCAAAAGGCATGACTTGCTAATAAAAGGTACCCCATGGAGCTATGAAGGAAATTTTATGCTAGTCTTCCACCATAATGTAAATTTGATTGTATCCTAAGAAGCCATCCATAAGGGATATCATAGCATGAACCATTGTGAGATCTACAAGCATATCAATGCTAGGTAGAAATACATATGCTCCTAGTCAATTTAGCAACTGAGACTATGTTGGAGATACATTTAGAATAATCAATAGGTCGGATGAAACCTATTTCTAGTAACTTTTCCAATTTAACTTTGACTAATAGTGTAACTTGAGGATGCATTTTTTTTATTTTCTCTTTGACTAGTTTGGCATCAAGATGAACAACCAAATGGTGTACAACTAGAGTCAGATCTAACCTAAGCATATCATCATAAGACCATGTATATTTATAGATACCTACTAGAGAATGTTATAAAATATTTGATATTCCTCAAATGAAAAGGAAGATGCAACATATGTGACCTTAGGTGTTGCTTCAATTCCCATATTAATCTCTTTAGTATCCTCTATCAGGATAGTATATTTTTTAGGCCACTATGTACCCATAAGGTAAAGATATATGTCCTCATCTTCTAGTGCCTCAAAGAGGTTTTCGTCAAAAGATACGTCCTTTGATTTTACTATCGATGAATCTAAAAGTGTCTTAGGGATGTTTTCACTAGAAGATAGCACATTTTTCTTTTTGTTTTTACTTTTGTGATTAAGGGATTCATCTTCCCCAAAGTAGGCATGTGGATCCAACTTGTATATAAAGCTAGATTTATGTTCTCCAATAGGAATGCTCTCACGTATGCCCATGAATTCTAGGAATGCTTAATCATTTTGGAATACATACAGATTTACAGATCCACATTGGTCCCAAGAAATGAATTTAGGGTGGCAAAGTGGGAGGTCAATAGTGAGGATGGTAGTGGAAAAGATGGAGGATAAATCCAAATCATCATATGAAATACTTGATGATCTCTTTTGGGATATCGTCCACAACACCAAAAATTGTCTTGACATTATGGGAAGTACTTAATGATGTAGAGGGCTCATCTTATTAAGAGCCATATCCAAGTCCTTGATTATATTTATTGGCAACTGGGTCAAGGGGTTGCAACACCTTATTCATGAAGGCCCAAGCTTTTTCCTTGATATTTAAGTTGTTGAGCCATTTTATGGGCAATAGGATATGTCTCCTAGAAATATTCAAAGAGAGTTTAGATACCCAAAATTGTCCTAGTCTGTGAGTAACACCTTTTTACTAATTTTCATCATTTTCTCCTAATGATTAAATAATACCTCATTATCTAATTATTATCAAATATCATATTCTACTATTAATTAGGTTTATGTTATTTAATTAATTCATTCTAATTCACCCTTTCTAATTAATTAAATAAATATTTTTTATTTAATTATGTCCTAATTACCATTAATCTTCTCGATTAACTAAATAAACCTTATTTATTTAATTACATCATTAATTATACTTATTCTTCTATTTTGATTAAATAATTGTTATTAGTTATTTAATCAACCACTTTCACACTTCTATATTAAATAGTTGTTTAAATTATTTAATTTGTAACATTCCCATTGTTCTTACTAGTAAATCTACTAAGTTTTACCCACATGTAATTGACTATGCGTCTAATGTAAAGCAATAAAAAAAAATCTTTTCTATTCAATAATAAATACATCATTTGAAATATAATTGTATCCAAACTTTTCTATTGCATAATCAAAGAATCATTTTAATAATATAAGTATGATTTAAATTTACATAAATATATTCAAGATAACATTTCATATTATAATTTCCATATAGATGGACACATGACTGCATACATTTCTTTAACAAACTTACAATAAATAGAAATACAAATGGTCTAGAATGTCCTCCCAATTCTTGACCACCAACTGCATGAGGAGAAGCATCACTCAAGCGATTTTTCTGCCAACCACGAACTAATTATGGTCCCTTGCACATCTACCAAACTAGAAGATGGCCCTACCCTTCGATGAAGAGATTGGTTTGGTAACCTCATCCTTCAAATATCCTTTTATGAGCATAATGATATGTCCTACAAATATAGAGCTACCATAATGTCTACTACCTCATATATGATTACCCCAACCTAGAATATAAATTTGATCACACAATGAACTAACAGTATAGACAGTGGCTACCTACACTACTTTGGTCAAAGATTCATCACCTAGTAATTTCGAGTGAGGTCTTCTAAATCACCACATTTAACTACTCAATTTGTATTGACCATTACTATTATATTCTAAGGTTATCCAGACCTTTCACATGGATTTATCCCAACACCAAGAATAACCTTCACGTTAACTTATATCTAATGACATGCTATAAGATCCACAATATAACTCTATCTTATGTTACGCACCTTGAGCATTGGCAAACTATGTATAGTTCTGACATTCTACGAATAGTATAAATAGTATACAAATGTGTAAACCCCTTCTATAGTATAATAAGTATATACCATTTAACTCAAAAGAATGGTTACCCAAATCAAGAGATAAACAAAGATCTTTCAAAAGACTTGCAAGCATTAAACACACTTAAAAGGTAATCTTTTCAACATGACATCATAATAAACAAATTTTCCAAAGGGAGTAGAAATCAGCATGCCTTTTTAAAGCTCTAACTAAATAATCTTTCCTCCTAGCTTGATGGCTCAATATCGCTTGCTACTTCCACTACAAACAACCAAAATACCTCTACTATCTTCTCTCTAGATCTCTCAAAAAAAAATATAAAATAAAAAGCAGCTATCTCTATCTCACAATTCTCAATTCACTCTCACAGAATTTGCAGCAAAATAACACAAAGAAAATCAAAATGATAAGTGTAACAATTGGCAGAATGGGCACCTCTATTTATACTAATTTGTGAGCAACCAAAGGCTACAAACAAGTATTGTTGCTACCTTTCTTCCTCATGAAATCACTCACTCACAAGTTTGCAACACACGACAATCCTCACCATGTATATGGTTGAGTCAACTTGATATTTGGGACAGCAAGCTCAAAACAAGTTTCCTAATTCAAATTCCATTACAAAATTTTCCCAAGTTTGCACTTGATTGAGTCTAAATACTTATTTGTAGGCTTATACGAATTCAAAAACTTCTTTTACATTCCAACCTCTAGTAAATATGGTGCCACCTTCATAGCATGGCTTTGACATAACCCATAGGTTTCATAAACAACATTTACTTCTTTCTAAAATGTTTACACAACAACACTATCTCATACATGTTTTTTTCATGTTTTGAATTGGTCTGTAAAAACTTTATGTGTTGGCTTCATTCCTCTAAAAGATGCTACATATACTTTATGCGCCATATGTTACCCTATGTGCTTTGCTTTATATCATTAACAATAATAATCAGCACTATCTAATATATATATTTATGTGTGTGTATACACATTTATCTATTGAAGTATATATATACTATGAATTCTCTTCCTAGACTTGTTCAAACATGAACAAACAAGTGATCATTAGTTAATAAACAAGTAGAAATTAAGCATTCCCTATAAAATTCATTTAAACATAAGAACATGAAAACAAAGTAAAATATCAAATAAACTACTAATGAAATACTATTCTAAATGCTCAAACCAGCATCCCATAGGGGGATTGGTGCTTCTTTGATGTGGAAAGAAGCCCTTTCCCAATCCCTTGATAAACTTAATGATGGATGTGTGATGAAAAAAATGGCAAGAACTTAGCTATGATGGAGAAATTCTATGCTAACTTGGATGATATTGTGAATAATAACCTTGCATGAAAAATTGTGGATTCTCAATCAATAGAGAAGGCCTCTATTTATAAGGAAGAAGGGTTGAAGAGTGAAGAATGAGGAGAATGCGGGATTAAAAGTTGGGCCAATGGCATTGTGCCACTTGTCAACATGCTAATGAATCTTAGAGGAGATGTGTAAGAGGAATGAATGCCAAGAGGTGGCTTGTGTAAGAGGAGGTGTAAGAACCTTCAATGCAAAGGTGACTCAAAAAAGAGGACATGTAAGAGCCCTCAATGCAAAGGTAGCTCAAAAAAGAGGACAAAAGTCCTTTGGGAGGGAAAAGTCAAGTAGGTGGAATATTCAAAGAATATGCCATTTTTTTAATGAAAATAGGGTAATTTAGTAAATCAAATAAATTGATTTACATGTGCAACTTGGTTAGTTGACCAAGATTGATTTACCCTAGGGTGGAGTTAAAAGCTAGAGGAATGGGGGATTAGTGTTAGGAGTTAATTAATCTAGGATTAATTAACTTAGGTGAAATTAGTTGATTTATGGCATTTGATTTAAATGTTTGGGTTTATTTAAATCAAATGAGAGGATGTTAGAACTTTAGGATTTTAATCAAATAAATTGATTTAATTAAAGGAAGAACATTAGGATTTGCGATGATGAAATAATCTGATAAAGTTCATTATCTAATTTAAGGAGGAAATTTAATAAATTTAATTAATTAAATAAAGATTATTCAATTAATTGGTTAGTGTAGAAGTGATTAAGGAAGAATCAGTGTTAATCAGAATCAAGTGCAGGATGTCAATCAGGATATTTTGAGTGTCTACATTTTTCCCCTCTTTGAAGCAGCGTACCAGTTGTGTTGGTTCAAAGAATAACACTAACGAGATCGAAATTCAAAAATTTCCTAATTTTTTCGGATGCCCCACTGCTGCCCTAGTGAGAATAATTACACTAGTATACTGCCCCCTCGAGAGATTGGACAAAAAAATTGGATTTTTGGGTGATTTCTCAAAAAAAAGATGACAAGTTGCTCGAAGGGTCCAAAAAGGCTCCAAGATGCTGAAAATATGCCAAAACATGAAAAAAAGATGTGAAATGAGCCTCACTTGGGAAAAAATGGTATCGAGGGTGCAAAACCCTAGTTTAACAACTAAATTGGGGCAAAAAACCCTAATTTCCATGCTTAAATAGGCTTGGAGGAGTCACTTTCCATTCATTTGTGCATTCACACTTTGAAAATTCTAGTCTTTTGAGCTCTGACCCTCCTGCAAAATGGCGCAACGAGTGCTTCCCTGACACATTTCTGAGCGAGTTCACATGCACCAGAGACCTCCAGGCGCAGGACCACCGGTATGTAATCCAAACCCAACTTTGAAATTTGATTTTTCAGTGCATTTATTATGCTTTTAAAGAGTCAAAATAACTAGTGTCGCTATATAGCAACACGCAAACTATCAGTCAATGTCACTAGAAAGTCAAACAGTGTCGCTAGTGCAAATGGTGACATAGTTCATGATTTGGGTTTAAGGTTTAAATTCTCAAATAGCGACACTTTTGTCAAAAGCGACGCTTTGCCCGATTTGGAGTTAGAGTTTTCCAGTCTAAGGGAAATGCTTATGTAAATGGCAATGCCAGGGTCAATTTAGCATTTTCAAAGAGTCCAATGTCACTATTTGGAGTTTTGCATATAGCGATGCATTTGTTGTTCTAGGGTTGAAAATTCCAAACAGGGTTAGATATTTTTTTGTGAAATTTGATGTCGTGTGCTTCGTGAGTACAGGAGGTGATCCAACCTATGTTTTCACCCAAGCATTGGCCCTCAGTTTTGAGAGAATTAGGCAACTTATCTGAATTACGATAGGAGAATTTGGGGGAGATCGGTCTCTGGTACATAGCCTATGCACCTGCTGTTCAGACTCACTTAGCGATGATGACCACATTGTGCAAGAGATGGCACAGCAAGACCTTGTCCTTTCACCTTTCGACTAGCGAGGCGACCATGACATTAGAGGATGTATGGCAGATCCTGCGGTTTTTGATACATGGTGATCGTGTGATCTATGATATAGATGTCGGCACTAATGTGTGTCATGATGTCATGGAGCTAGAGGACCTTGTATTGACTAAGGGCTAGATTGACATGGAGTTTTACAGGTCAAGTGTCGCTTTTTAGGTTGATCATCATTGCTATTATATGCAGGTTAGTGGCTCCAGATTAACAAGGTAGATTCTTCAGTCTGGGATGGGGCTTGACGTGGGATAGGATGCTGAGGTGGAGGACCCTATTTGCCTAGGGACCAATGATGTTGGCCTCAGTGTACCATGATTTACATGATTTTGCATACTGTGATGGTTAGGTGATCGGCACTAGTGTGACATTGCTGCATATTTGGGCGTGAGAGCATATTGTTCTGCTTCAACCGATTGTCACTTTGATTGATACAGAGCCTGATGATCCAGTAGTCTGGAGATATGGTAATGAGATTACTTTGCCACAAACTAGACAGTTGGGTCTTCTTTATTGGTGTCATGTTCTAGACGATCTAACAGTATTTTGCTAGCGATCATGGTTACAAATGCCAGCTTGGTGTGATGATGTACAATAATTGTTTTATGCTCAAAAAACCCGACTAATGTAGGGGAGGGAGCATACGATTATAGATCATTATCTCACAAACAGGGTGGCCTGCCAGTTTAGGGAGGCACAAGATTGTCCAGACAATGGATATACTGCCATTTTTGCTAGATCGGCCTGAGAGACTTCATGGGAGGGGACAACCCCGGCGTCTGATGCAATTGATTGCTTCAAAAAATTGGTTGCTAGGCCATGGGCCTATAGTCAAGGACCAGCAGATCCAAGCACGACATGAGCCTATGATGATTAGTTCAGCCCTCCACATCGACTAACAGAGCCAAGAGCAATACCTCCATGGGGAGACCTTGAGGAAGGAGTGCTCAAAGAGCACAGGTAGGGTCAGATGGACAGGATCCTGGAGCACCACCCTAAGATGGGCATCCTCCACAGCAACTAGGTTAGTAACCAGATCAACAACCATGGAAGCCACAGCAACCAGGGGATCCACGAGATGTGTAAATACAACAGTTACAAGCACAGATACAGGTGCTTACAGGTGAGTGAGACCATGAGCGCCAACAAAGATAGGTGGTTATACTAGAGAGAAATCAGGCCAAGCAGTAGGTCTAGGCCCTTACTATTGAGAGGGACCATGAGCACCAGCAAAGATAGGCTATAGAGCTACCGTTAGCTCAGGAGGTCAGTCGTAGATAGCAACTAGAGAGCATGGCTACCTCATCCTAGGGGAGGACCGTACTAGCACAGATGTATCATGAGGTTGTATGAGAGGAAAGTTACTACATGTTTCATTATCAGTAGGCTATGCCCACGGCTCTTTGATAGACAGATTACTCTCAACAAATAGGGGCCTAACAGACAGATGATCAGCCAAAGAGGCATGCGGGCAAGGGGACAGCCATTAGAGCTAGCGGATGGGTGCAATTTTTGGATCAGTGCCTGATTTTTTTTATATTCACAGGCTCCATTTTTTGATAGCCCCATGGGCTTTGTATCATGCTTGATATACATACATTTGAGTTAGATTTTGTACCATGACAGTGATGTTTTTTGATATACATATTGTAGACATGTCAAATTTACATCATGCATAATCATATTCCATTCATCCAATAAATCAGGACTTTATTTAAATCAAATCCAAATCATACATTTTCCATCATTTTCTGATTTAAATAAATCAATTATCAAAGTCCAAAATGTCAACTCACCTAATCAGCATTAAATCAGCCTAATCATCATTAACTTACTCTAATCCTAACCTAATGATAATCCCATCCCACTTGCATTATCTAGATCTAGCCACTTGCACAATAAATCAATTTTATTGATTTATTAAAACAATAATTTTCCCTCAACATGACAAGTCAAACAGGGCATTTATTGCTCTTCTTTCTTGTCCCCCTCTCAAAATTAATTGCAAATTTGAATTCAAAATTTCCCCCTCTTGGGCACTCTTCCCAAATCTTGCACACACATTAACTAATCACATGATGACAAGTGTCCTCAATTCATTGGCTTGATTTTAATCCCACATTGGTCCATCTTCAACACTTGGCATTTTGAAAATCTTTAAATAGAGGCTTCAACCTCAAGCAAATCCTTCACAATCTTCACAATCTCCACAACTTGATGCAAGGTCATTCTCTTTGAGAACTTATCTTGTCCATTTATCATCTCCATCATCTATAGCATTTTATCATTCGGCTTATCAAAAAGGGGTTGGGAAAGGGCTACTTTCCACATCAAAGTAGCACCAATCCCCCTATGAGATAGTGTTTGAGTAGTTTAGGAATGGATGTCATGCTTATGTTGCTTATGATTTTATGTTAGTTTGATGTCGTTATTTCCTTCATGCTTGCTCAATAATTTCATAGGGAGAGGGATTATCTCATTTATTCAACGTTGACAAATTTATGCCATATTTGTCAATCATTTGATAAATGAAAGGTTTTACCTCTCACATATTGGCGCTAGAAGGAGTAAGTCATGCTCGTATTATATTCATATACTGTTGATTATGATTTTGACATCTGCTTGAAGATTTAAATCATGCACATATTGAAGTCACATGCTGCGTCTAATGTTTTGACGGTTCCTATAAGTCTTCTGCATATTTGCTGTTGTTTATAGTCTTACATATTTATGTTTTTTACATTTCCTTATCCTCCTGCGCATATCCTGCAAATTTTGGAGGACTTTTCTCTCATTCGCTCACTAACTGAAGACCTTTGAGGACGTTGAAATAGGAAATCTGTGGATATCTTCTCAGTGTGTCGACTAGTGCAGTCATGCAAGCTCCCAACTTCTGCCAATAATCAATGGACAAACGCCATATTTTGGATGCTGCACACCATCATTAAACGCCATTTTTTTTCTCTGTGGGTCTTGATTTTCCATGCAGTAATATCCGTGGACTCCCCTCCATTACTTTATTGGTAGGGTCAGTGGGGGGATTTCATTAAACGCGCGGTGGCTGGTAACATCAGTTCTTGTGATGTGATTAAGAGATAAATTCTGTGATGTGAAATAAAACAACACCTCATTATGTTTTGTCCTTCACTTGCCTGTGAGAAGTATGAGACCAACGACCAATGCACTCCATAGGATGACATTTCTTTAAGGCTTTCTGTCAGACATTCACGCGTTTTGTCTATACTTTTCTTTGGAGCATTCTGTCACACAGCTCATGCGCCTTGTCTGTGCCTTCACCGGAAGCATTCTGTCAAACAGTTCACTTGTTTTGTCTATGCTTTCACAGCTGGCGTTTGCCAGAAAAGATTTCTGAAAGCCTTTTTTTTGCGTTTTATGCATATCTTGCAAATATGGCATGTCATGAAACCGCATTTCTCTGAGGCATTCTGTTAAACAAACTGCGTACCTAGAAGACCATGAGAATGCGTTTCTCTCAGTCGGTCTGTCAAATGTTTGTTGAGTATGTGCAGATTTATTTTAGGCGTCCATACGGCAAGAGTATGTACTGATTTCTGCCAGATGTTTGCTGAATATATATTCAGTAAATGGCTTGGTCTAAGGAGTATGTACTGAGTTCTGTTTTTCCCATAGCATTCTGTCAAACAATCCACGTACCTAGAAGATCATGAGATGTTTGCTGATTTTGTTTTCAAAACTGAAGGGCGCGCTTTCTAGAAAGAAATCAAAATCTTCATTCATTATTTTGAATTCATCATGCTTTCATAAACATTGATTGTCTTTCTCATTATTATCACGAAAGCAATTTATAATGATTTCCTTTGATAAAATGGATTGTTTTGCTGTCTCACATTCTGTGTACAACGAAAATCAGAAATAAATACAATAACTCGAAAGCAATTATCATATGATAATGCATGTTAATGAGCGCAGTCCTCGGTGGAGTTGACAATTTGTGATATTTGGTTGATTTCCTATTGTTGTTTCATAAAAGAACTCGCTGTTTTTCACTGTTGAATACGTGTGTGCAATAGTAACAGGGGCGCGGCAAAATCTGGGAGCAGACAACGCATCATTTTCAATCAGACATTTATTGCCAATTTCAAACGTTCTTTGAATAAAGGCTGAGGCATTGATTTCAAATGTTCTACCCGCCAAATGAAGATGAGAGTACATACTGCCAGATAGGAGGTGATTGCTATAGAAGACTTCGTGGACCATCGTTTGTGCACAGTTCTTTCAGCCGAACAGTCCTAGCTGGTTGGAGCAACCATAATGTCGTCTAGCCCCACCTAGAATTCCGTCTAGCAGCCTGATAACATCACCATCCTATTCACGTAACATCATTTCACTGGTATTCTGTGGCGCAGACAGGGAGGATACTGACAAAGGTTGTGGAATCTGGTTTTACACTTGTCAATGCCATTTGCTTGAAAGTTTCTAAACGCCTTTCTATTTTTTCGCACAGGCAGAAATTACTGGTCAAAGGTCTTTTAACATTCTGATCAACTTTACGCCTGTCAATTACAGTTGCTTGAAAATTTCTGGAGCCCCTCTAATATCCTTTTGATGCAGGCTTCGAATATTCTCTGTATGCGCAGATTACTTGTGAATTGCTGACTGTCTTGTGAATTGTCTCGTCAATACTTTTATCATCTTCCAATATTGATTGCGCTATCAGAAATATCTGTTTTGATTCGCTGACATAAAAGCATGGCAGATATATTATAGATCCACGTTTTGGCGCGCTCGAAGGGGATGTTAAAAGGCTAGTGTATTCAATTTTACACCTGCCAATTGCGTTTGTCAACAGCTCTTTCTGTTTTTTTTTGAAAGGCGTAGTCGGGAAACTAGGGATCGAGATTTGTGTTGCTGTTATCAAGACACTGCCACATTTCTCCAACTTTTGACAAACAGATTACGCGCCTTGTCCTTGCTGTCACACCTCTCCAGAAATAGTTCGCACGCATTGTCTATACTCCTGCCTATTGCATACACGTCTACTAGGCAGAAAGTCTGCGGTCAGAGGTTGAGATGAGTGCCTAATGCAAGTTGCAGGCGCATGGGGAAGCTTAAAGCATATAAGTTAATGCATTATTTTGTACGCCAAATAACCACTATCAAATGTAGATGAAGGCACATTAAATGGCGTAGAGTATTTTCATTTTATTTATTGAAAGCCTAAATCTGCATTATAATACATAGAAACGTGCTTTCTTTCTAACATGTGGTTGTGGTTGTTTGCATTTTGATTAGGGGGCATATCAACTAAACGCTCATTGATGAGATGGCCATCCTTAAATATTCCACAACTGTCACTATCTTCTCTCATATCCTTTGAGAAAGTTTGAGATAAACAAAGATGTTATGCTTGCATAATTGCTTCCTCACTTTATATGGATATACATAATGCAACTAAGAGCATCAAGATTGTTTGTTCTTCCAATTAAGATCATGTTATTATTTGGAATTAATTATCAAAAAACAAATTTAATATGTTGATCCTCACAAAATTGTCTTTTCTTTTATAGGTACAAAAGCAAACGAAGGCGAAAAGGTGCAAGGCGAAAGAGAGGGCTAGCAAATGAAAACGAAAGGAGGAGGATTCTTGTTTGAAAACACAATGTGTTTTTTAACACTTTGAATGTTTGATCAAAACTACTTCACAAAACGAAAACGAAAGGAGGGGAAGATTTTTTTTTTCTTTGAAAACACAATGTGTTTTTTAACACTTTAAGTGTTTGATCAACACTTCACGAAATTGTTTTCCTTTTCGTTTTAGAACATTAGTTTTTCAATTGGGGCTAAAACGAACAATTTTGTTTTCATTGCAAAGGACTTAAAACGAACCTTAGGACACACTTACTAGATTTCGTTTTGGGTTAAAAATTGAACAAGCAATCTTCACATTTCATTTGGTGCTTAAAACGAATTCACAATTGCTTTGAAGGGTATAAAACGAACAAGTGTTTGATTTGTGTGATTGTCTTTTGAGTACGTATCCTCTCCCTTGCGCTTCGTGCATCTAGGGTGCAAGAGAAACACTCAAAATACATTTTATTGCTTTAAAACAATTTCATTTTGGGCTTAAAATTGAACATCTTGTGCGAGTGTGAGTAGGGCATTTTAGACATTCTCTTTCTTTGTGCCATCAAAGATCGATCGAGTTATGACGGTCTTTGCTCTGCTTTGTTTATCTTAGAGGGCGCCTTGGGAAAAAGTACTCACCCAAGCGACGACTCAACCGGTAACACTCTAAAGCCAAGAGTATTTCCACCGATATAAATGAGGATTTTGGTTAAACGCCATAATCACGCGGTTGGCTCCGACAAGATGGATCCGAAAGGGGACTCTTGCCACGTTGGGTCAACTCCTACGAACGGAAAGTCCTTACTAGAACCTATGTGCTAGAATTTGCCAAAATCCTTAATCTGTTTGTTGTGCAAGAGCGCTTAGTAGCCCCACATTTTACTTTTAGTAGAGATGGAAAGCATGCCATGGGAGTTCATCATGTTGATGCAGCCTGATAAGTGAGTGTCGCGGGAGGGGAGCCGGTCAAGCATCTAACCATCCGCTAAAAGTAGGTATGCTGGACTTGTCCAAGTGGGGACTCAACAAACATTGTCTATCACATCCATAGGGCTTGTAATTATTTTTTGTTTGAAAACACAGGTGGTATTCAAAAACATTTTGCAAACAAACACTTAAACATGATCATGCAAATTTCAAACCCCTTTTGATAGAGCAAATACCTTTTGACAAATTTAAGTGTTGTTGCCTTCCCTTGGGATTATGTCCTTAGAGGTTTCTCATCACTTGAATTTATATCGTCATTTGCTCTAACTAGGGTTAACCTAGGAAATCCCTTTGCCTCAATTTCTTGGAACTCCCACACAACACTTTGTGGGAAGAAAAGGAATTTTGACATAGGACATCTTAGTTTGAAAATTTAATCAAGAGTGTGTTTGTGGTAAAAGGAATACACTAAGCAAAGATAACAAATTGGACCCCACACATGTGCTTGATATCTCTTGGTCATATTGGTCTTTTGATTGCTCTTAGAGAAAAGTGTGTTCTTCAATACCTTGGCCTAGTAAACAAAGTCTCTCTAAGTCTCTTAGGATCATCAAAACTTTCATCTATCTTCCAAACATTCATCAATCCATCTCACCAAAACAACTTTAGATCTTTGCAAACATCATTCTAGACTTGGGGACATCCTTAAACCAAATCAAAGTCAATTGTTTAATTAGGTGTGTGGGAATGCATCCTTTCTCATACATCTAATTGAATTAGCAAACCTTTTGAACAAGTTCATCCTAAAGATAACATCCAACATCTTAAGGTTTACAAGTTCATCATCCATATCAAACAATCAAAATCAAAATCCCTAAGTCTAGTATTGATCCAAAGTCCCTAAACGTTCATCACTCATATCATTTACACATTTCATCCTCCATCTCGTCTTTGGTCCTAAGAATCTTAGAGGTCACCTTTCATAACAAGGTCAAAAAACAAGAAGAACATGGAATATAAACTTGATCCATACATCTTGGGTAATCCAAATCAGTTGAATCTTCAAAGCCTTGCAATGCCTATCAATTATCAAAATCCATACATAGGATCATTTCCTTCGACAAATGTCAATGGTACAACAAGTGTGGGTATGCCCAATCTGAATTTTGGAACACATCTCCCCATGATAGATTTCAATCAAAGTCCAAACTTACAAGTCTATCCTCCAAACAATCAATACATGAGTCTTCAAACGAGCAACATCATTCCACCAAATCCCTACAAACCAAATGTGGATGTACCAAATGCATTTTTTCAAAACATGAATCCTAACTCGGAAACCTTTGGAAAAATGATTCCCAATACCAACATTGTTCATCCTATCATGCCAAATCAGAACATTATCCAAAGTCAATTTTCCCATGATCCCATTCAAAAACAACAAGCATGCATGCCAAAACTACTTGAACACAAGCCAAATCAACTATCTCAAGTGAGTCAAGATCAAAATCAAGAACAAATTTGGCGAGATCAAATTGCGAACTTTCCAAAATAGTTGAGGCATTGCACCAAGGGAAATTTCCACCACCATTACCTACATCATTCCTTGGTTTAGGGATTCCCCCTTTACCTAACACCAATCATTTCACCCAAATCAATCCACATAACTTCAATAAACCATCACGACAAATCCTTTGAATATACCATCGACATCACACCAATGGATGGTATCTAATCAAACAACAACATTGATCCCAAATCAAAATACGGTCTCCCAAGGGCCTATCACCTCGGTCAATCCAACCATCACTATCCCTTCAATCATTCCAAACACCACTATCACTCCCATCACATCTCAACCCCTCACTACCATGATCGCCCCGAGCGTATCTCAAACACTTGTCACTACATCCAACACAATTTCAATCCCACCACCACCACCATTGCGACTAAGCCAAGTAAGCAATTACAATGCTTCATTCAAAGCATACCAACAATTGCTCCAACAATATCAAACAATTCGGCAAGCGCCTATAGCCACGCACGCTTCTCAAGCTTCACAGCAAAATCAAGCTCAAACATCGCTGCAACAACAACAAGCAACACAAGCTCAACAAGTGCAACAATCCTTTCAAGTTTCCCAAGCCTCTCAAGCTACCCAACCAACACGAGCACAAACACAAAAGATGACAACTATTGAAAACAAGGATCAAGATCAATCCATCACTGAGCACACGTTTACTTCATCCAATGATCAAATCGACAAATGTCAAGAGTCACTTTTGAATCACGATCAAAATCCACCAACAAAACTCGACAATGAGCCAATTCAAGAAATGTCAACGTCACTTGACTCTATGGTCGAAGACATTCACAATCTCTCCACCGCAATTGTTGAAAACAATGATCAAAACCTCTCCATTGAGGAACACATTGAGGATGTATCTACACAATCCGATGATCAATTCGCCATACATCAAGAGCCACTCTTTAGTGATCTATTTCAAGGAGTGTTAGGATTATTTGATCCTATTGACATAATGCATGATCCATTGACCAATGATCATATTGAAAATGTCTCTACATCGCCTTATGAGGTAGAGGACATATCTCAAGAATTTACTCCAAAGCATGATCAAAATCTTTCATTAAGGTCTAGCAATGGTCCTTTTCAAAACATGTTGATCCCCTTTGACCGCATGGTTACAGATGCTGAAGGAACCTTGAACTTGACCATGCCTAATGTCGACATCCAAAAGTCCTTTGTAAGAAATCCATCCTTTGAAGCTGCCCAATGTCAAGAACTTGATCCAAAGCATGTCGAAAACAACTCTGAAATCATTCAAGATCAAGAATTTGTATCTTCGAGCTATTATAATGATCTAATGGACACTCTCCTATCCATACAAGATGTCACAAATGATGATCACACCAGCATAATGCATATTCATTCATCTACCCATGAGATGCTTTCTATGGATGGACACATAGATGATCTTCATCAAGAACAAGATTGTGTTACACAAAAAGAGCAAATTCTTAACTCCTACAATAAAACGGAGTTGTCAAAATCAAGATCGAATATGTCCCAAACTCAAATTGAGGACATCATGAATAAAGATATCCATCATTATTTGCCCAAGGAAACAAGTCAGATAGAACATCCAGAGTTAGCAGAGCAGCAAATTGAAAGAATGTCACCTACGGTGGTCATCTATCAGAGAACACTTATTAAACAAGAGCTCTTAGAACAGGAGAAATCAAAGCATGAAGGTACTACTTCCACTAATCGGGGCAACTCTATCTCAAGCAAACGCCAACATAGTGGAGCACGAAGAATCCTTATGATGAAACTAGTGTCAATACTACAACCAAATACGCATGAATCTTCATCCACCCATCACCCCATCCACGCACTGGGACCACCGCCAAAGGAAATATTTGAATCAAAGTACGAAGAACATTATCAAAGAAAAAGAAGCTGATAAGCATAATGGACAAATCAGATACATATGGATACCGAAGAATACAAAGAAAGATTATCCCTATCAAACTCCATCAGTCAAAGAAACTATGGGGCAAAATAAAAGAGGGAAAAGTATCCATCAAGGATGTCCGCAAAATCAAAAGCAGTTTCTAATGCATAAAGTGTATCAAGCAATTGGTCCCAGAATCGGCGTACACTCGTATCCACCCATCATTGCTCATCTTCCTAAGTTTGAGAGTCAAGGTTACAACCGGCTAACCAATCCATCTCTTTATCCCTTGGAACATTAATTCCATCCACGCCTCCACGCATGATACCCAATTCTCACATTGACCATGTATTGGCAACAACCCTTCATCATAAGGATTCAGAAGGCAATCTATCGCGATGTGCGCACCAAGACAAAGTTAACTCCGGTATCGATGAAGCAGATCAAGAATCCCAAAAGCATTCAAGTGCACGATCTTAGCAGCGTGCAAGATATATCGATGGCACATTATGACGTATATCTACTAACACTACCTCGTAGTGGTCCAGCATGAATCTTTCATAAAAATACAAAAAAATCAAAAAATATCAAAAATTCAAAAAAAAAATTAGAAAAAGGATTGAAAATAGTAAAGATAAAAAATCGTCCTCTAGTGAAAACCACTACAGTGGCGCTTTGGGCAAGACCATGATGAAAACTTGGCAAACAGGCGTCATGTGTAGAATCGAGCATCTACGTGCGCCAGTTCAGATGAAAGCATCTCATCCCATCCGTAATAAATCAAGCATTCCATCCATCTTATCCATAATAAATCCACTCATCCATGAACCATTTATCCAATCCATCTTTATCCATCTACGTCCATCATACAAGTCATCTTGGTCTTGACAAAATTTTGGGGCATGCTTTACGCTTGCTTATGGTAAACATCTTGACATGGGCCATTTTCATTAATCCTATCCTATGCAGCATTATCTGAGCTATGAAGCATTATCCAAATGATCATTCGTTATCCGAACACCTTATCTTATCGCAAGATAATCCATGTCCCTCCATCCATACACCTATCCAAGCATCCACCCATCGCACTCCATACATTGCTAGACATTGGGGGAAAATATATACATCTTGCTTCGAGAATAAATCTTGGTCTATGTCCTCCAACTCATGTGGTGATCGGAACATTGGAAAACATGAAATCAAATGGTCAAAGCAGTTGTGATCCAAAATCCAAATCACTCGCCCATGGCATATTTTGACAAGAAGACATTCCTTATCAAGCTTCATCTTTCATCAAACATCAATCGATATCAGTCGCATCTAAGTTGAACGTCAAACATCACATCAAATCATCCAAACATCTTTTGTTCAAAACCAAGCTTCATCAAACATGATCAATCAAAATCCAGTCAAAAAATCATCATCTCGGGATATCCTTGTGTTGCTTAACACTATCCTTGCATTGTCATGTATCCTCGACAATGTTATCATTATCAATTCTGATCAATCCAGTCCTTGCATTGTTGTGTATCCTCAACAATGTTATCATCATCAATCCCATCAAATCCTTGCATTGTTGTGCATCCTCAACAATGTTATCATCATCATCAATCCATCAACCTGATCAATCAACCTTAGCTTGGTTTTCAACAAAATCCCAAAACAAAGCACCTATATCATCACAATACATCCATCCAAATTGTCGTAACTATAAAAATCCAAAACATCCAAACATATCAAAAATCCAAAAACACTCAAAAAGCAAAAACATCAAAACATTAAAACCAACTACTTCGCCTTCGAAGCTTAACGTAGGGTAAGGCCTATCTCTCATTAGCCTCCCCTCGGTGACACATCAAAAATCCAAAAACATTCAATCACATCAAAAATCCAAAACATTCAAAACATCAAAATCCAAAACATTGGAAAAATCCAAAATCAAAACATCCTAAAACATCAAAAAACACCAAAAATAGCCCCCAAAACATTTCAAACGCTAAAACATCCAAATATTTAAAAAATCCATCCTCATCTCGCTTTGCACCTCAAGCATACAATCAATCATCCATATAATAAACTGATCATCACCTTCATCCTTTGGTAACACAAATAGAAACAATCATAGCAGTAACAAATCAAGCTTCATCAGAAAATCAAAATCAAACAACGTAACCTATTAAAACAAAATCAACTCTTTGATCGTACTACAAACATTTTAGTCGCATCTTTATATCAATGTACTTAATAATCAACTCATCAAACCATCATCATCCTATACAAAGCATGTCCTAGGATCCGTTCCGACAATGGGCACTTTTATCAAATCAACCACTTTGGGTAAACAAAACGACGTGTCATTAACATGTCCTAGGATCCGTTCTGACAATGGACATTATCTTTTGGCAATGAGTTTTGGCTCCCATCTTTTGAAACACATCCCTCTGGCTGAAGGTATGAAGAACATTGACTTGTTTGTGTACTTGATCTTTTCTTTTGATTTATCTTATTGCGCTCATTCCAAGGACCTCTCGATGATATCCGAACGAAGGATTTAGAGAGATAGGAATGGGGCAACGATCATTATCTTTTGTCTGCTGTGCTTGTTGGACACTCTTGTAATATAACTTGGCTAATACTTGCTTTGTTAGGAGTTATGTATGGAGGAGGTTTCAGATAGCTTTGCTGATCTATTGCATTGATTGGTTATACCTTTCCGTGTTTTGGTCTCAGATGTTTGAGACTTCTGAAGTGCATCCTAGCAAGGTTTCCGATGTCGTGAACAAGAATACTCCTATCCGCTTGTTGAGTCAGTTCATCACACTATACCACGCCATCCCGTCCTTCATACCTTTGATGCATCGTGACGGAAAGCAGCATCAAAATAAAGTAAGTGACCTTTGAAAATCCCAATCCTTGATAAGCAAATCATCCATCTATCATCATCTATCATCATCATCTCTAATAAAGTCTCGACCAATCATGGACTTGTTGGATCCTCTTGTCATCATCTCATTTCCACACTAACATCATGCATGTCATCCGTCATGCATCCATCATGCATCCATCCTGCATCTGCAAACCATCAATATACTGCATACCACATATCATTCATATCATACATCATAGGAAACATCAATCATTTCACATGCATGCATATCATCATCATAATATAGATCTGTTAGTCTAAGCATATCATAAATCATCCGTTGCATAATCACAGCATATCACATCATCCATCTCATCCATCTCATATCATATCATCATTTAATTTGTTTAGAATAATATAGATTTGTTATTCTAAGCATCTTAAAATCATCTCATTTGCATCGTCATCCATAATCACCCATTTTGAACCTCTTTATCGCGAGATCGACCCTCAAATCGAATCTTTTCGCTCGATCTCTCGAGGGGGCAATGTACCAATGTACTTCTTTCCGCTGGGGCATCAAAATCAGAAATTTTTTAATTTCGATTGCGACAATTTATTCTTTGAACCAACGCAACAAGTACATTGCTTCAAAGAGGGGCAAAATGTAGACATGTCAAATTTACATCATGCATAATCATATTCCATTCATCCAATAAATCAGGACTTTATTTAAATCAAATCCAAATCATACATTTTCCATCATTTTCTGATTTAAATAAATCAATTATCAAAGTCCAAAATGTCAACTCACCTAATCAGCATTAAATCAGCCTAATCATCATTAACTTACTCTAATCCTAACCTAATGATAATCCCATCCCACTTGCATTATCTAGATCTAGCCACTTGCACAATAAATCAATTTTATTGATTTATTAAAACAATAATTTTCCCTCAACATGACAAGTCAAACAGGGCATTTATTGCTCTTCTTTCTTGTCCCCCTCTCAAAATTAATTGCAAATTTGAATTCAAAATTTCCCCCTCTTGGGCACTCTTCCCAAATCTTGCACACACATTAACTAATCACATGATGACAAGTGTCCTCAATTCATTGGCTTGATTTTAATCCCACATTGGTCCATCTTCAACACTTGGCATTTTGAAAATCTTTAAATAGAGGCTTCATCCTCAAGCAAATCCTTCACAATCTTCACAATCTCCACAACTTGATGCAAGGTCATTCTCTTTGAGAACTTATCTTGTCCATTTATCATCTCCATCATCTATAGCATTTTATCATTCGGCTTATCAAAAAGGGGTTGGGAAAGGGCTACTTTCCACATCAAAGTAGCACCAATCCCCCTATGAGATAGTGTTTGAGTAGTTTAGGAATGGATGTCATGCTTATGTTGCTTATGATTTTATGTTAGTTTGATGTCGTTATTTCCTTCATGCTTGCTCAATAATTTCATAGGGAGAGGGATTATCTCATTTATTCAACGTTGACAAATTTATGCCATATTTGTCAATCATTTGATAAATGAAAGGTTTTACCTCTCACACATATGATACGGGTTCGACTGATTTATGATGTGATGTGTTCACTTTATTTATGCCTTATGTATGGATGCATTTGATGTTCTATGTATATGCAATGTGATTCTATATGGATGTGATATGATGTAAATGTATAGCCCTTATTTTATGAAATGTTATGTGATGGATGATTATGCAACTGTTCATGGATGTAAATGTTATGGATGCATTTATTTTTTGTATATTTTCTATGTGATTTATGTATGTTGAATGCAACATGTGATGATTCCTATATGATTATGCAATGAATATTTTATTAAAATGTATGGTTTATGAGATGCTTAGAATAACCAATCTATATTATGCAATGTATGTGAGATGCTTGATGTTTCCTATTATGTATGATATGAATGATATGCAGTATGCTGACGTTTTGTGGATGCGGGATGGATGCATATATGGATGTTTTTATTTCTAAATGCCATGATACCATGTTAGTGTTAGTATGTGAGAAAGATAGAAGAAAGAGAAATCAACCCTTAACTTCAAGATGATACAAAAAACATGATGACAATGATGATGATTGCTTATTAGAGATTGGGGATATAAAGAGCTTACTTACCTTTTTTTTGTTAACACACATAGATACGATGCATCAAGGTATAAAGAACCAAGATGACGTTGTACCTAGTGCAATGGACTTTGACTTGACAATCAGATAGGAGTATCCCTGTTCACACCTGACATACAAAACCTTATTTAGGATGCAATTCAGATATTTCAAACATCTCAAACCAAAACATAGAAAAGAAAAACCTTCACATGTGGTCAACAAGATACCCAAAACACCCTCCCTACAGACCAAAAAAAGTAAGCATGACCAAGGTTATATTACAAGAATATCTAACAAGCACAACAAATAAAAAGATAATGATCAATGCCCCATTCCTTTCTCTCTAAATAGTTTTGTTTAGACATCATCGAGAGGTCATTGGAATGAGCACAATAAGATAAATCAACAAGACAAGGACCAAGTAAACAAACAAGTTAATGTTCTTCATACCTCTAGCCAATACTAAACTATGGTGATGCCTAATGTTGATGTCCATTATAGGAAGGATGCATCCTAGGACATGATATCAAATGATTGTGGGATTAATGGGATGATTAGGCTATTAGTATCAAGAGTTGACCAACTTGTTTACCTACTGACCTAGCCTTGAGACCTTGACATTTGAGTTTTCACTTTCAATTTTCTAAACTTGTTTATGATTGTTTCACCAAAGGTTAGGGGTGACGATGACTTATTATGAGTGGATGTTTATTTTGGGTGATCGTGAAATGGGATGGATGGATTTTTTGGTTTTTTGAATGTTTTTGAAGTTTTGAAATGTTTTGAGGTTGTTTTTGGTATTTTCAATATGTTTTACAAATGTTTCAATTTTTGAATTTTTCAATATTTTTGTGTTTTCTAAAATTTTGACCAAGAACCTAACCTAAAGACCTATCCTAGGGGCCTCAGGGGTTGATCAAAGATTATCCTTACCTACGTTATACATGTAGATACCATGTAGTTTGACTGATACAAACTCGTTTATTAATGAGATATGAACAAATGGATTGCCAGTTTATTATGACAGACTCCTAAAGGATTGACCTAGGGTGTCTTGGGGGTTGATCAAAGATTAGCCTTGCCTATGTTCAGAGCTCAAAGACCTATAGTTTGACATAATGACCCTATTTTTTGACTTTTTCTAACTTTTTGATCTGTTTTTGAGTTTTGATATGTTTTGGATGTTTTTGGATTTTCCCAATTTTATGAATTTTTTGCTTTTTTGAATGTTTTTGGATTTTCCAATTTTAAGGAAGATTTCAAAAATATACACAAATCCAATCCAATGCAGATATAATAACATGCCCCCATCATGGTGTGATAGACTACTCTGATATAGGAAAGAAAAACTAACATTAGGAATGTGCCAAGTAGTACTAGGAGGTATCATGATACAAACACATGATCAAACTATGACGCGGATGCAGATGGGTGATGGAAGGATCAATGGAAGGGTGATGGATGAATGATGCAGAACAAGCCATAGAGATCATGGTGGATGGAAAGTTCTTATTTACACAAGGCACAGTTTTTCACCAAGGTACTTGCCCAAAGTGCCACCAAAGTGGTTTTCACTAGAGGACGATTTTTTTTCTTTACCGTTTTCAATCCTTTTTATGATTTTTATTTTTTATTTTTTTTATATTTTTGGATTTATACCTTGCAAGTTTAGGCATAAAAATTTTTGAGATGGAATTTGTTGATAAGATCCTACAAAGGTTCACCTTCAGGTGTAGATAGCTAATATGCTCTTGACTTGTAGCTTGTTGTGATGATGAAGGGTCCCAACCAGTTGGGTTCAAACTTTCCCTTGTTGTCTAGATTGGGAACATTCTTTTGATTCTCTTTCAACATGAGCTCTCTAACTTGAAATATCTGACTCCTGATCTTCTTATTGTAGCTTCACTTGAGACAGTTCTGGTAGACCTGTAGATGGTTCAAGGCATCCATGCACCACTCATCTAATAGTTCTAGCTTGTTCAATCGTGATACCCGATATTCTTCATCCATAATGAGGTTCTGCAGTGATATCCTTAAGGATGGGAGCTCAATCTCGATAGGAAGTATAGCTTCTAATCCATAGACTAGGGAGAATGGGGTTGCACCTATTGGTGTGTGGATGCTTGTTCGGTAAGCCCATAGGGTGGAGTTCAACTGTAGGTGCTAGTCACGACCAGCTTCATTGACTATTTTATTTAGAATTTTTAGAATGGTTTTATTTGTAGCCTCAGCTTGGTCGTTACTTGGGGGTAGTATGGAGTGGAGAAGTGATGTTGGATATTGAATTTTTGGCATAGTTCTTGAACATCATGTTTTTGAAAGGTGTCTCATTATCTGAGATAAGGACTTATGGAACACTGGAATGGAAAATGAAGTAGTTTGGGATGAACTTAGAAATCTACTTCCCTGTGATGTAGGTTATTGGGATGGCCTCTAACCACTTCGTGAAGTAATCAATGGCGATGATAATGAACTTGTGTCCATTAGATGAAGTGGGTGTGATTTTACCGATGAGATTGAGGCCCCATTGTGAAAAGGGCCAAGGTGTTATGAACGATCAGAGCTCCTGAGCTGGTGCATGGATGAGATCCCCATGTTGTTGACATTGCAAAAATTTTAAGATATAATCATGAGCTTCCTTCTCCATTGTAGGCCAATAGTACCCAGTCCTCAACAGTTTCTTAGCCAAGGTCATACCAATCGAATGTGATCCACAAATTCCATTGTATACCTTGGTTAAAGTAGTCAAAGCTTCCTCAAGGTTAAGGTATCACAACAAGGTTCCTTCGATACTCCTATGGTATAGGGTGTCTCCTAAGATAACAAAGGGGGATGACTTCTTAACAAACATTCTTTTAAGGTTCAGGGTGATATCAACAAGGAGGAATCCTATTTTCAAGTAGGTGTAGATGTCATGATACCAAGGGTCACTGGGACCAACGATTTCAC
Source organism: Sequoia sempervirens (assembly GCA_007258455.2). Lineage (NCBI taxonomy): Eukaryota > Viridiplantae > Streptophyta > Pinopsida > Cupressales > Cupressaceae > Sequoia > Sequoia sempervirens. The sequence continues at coordinate 21,376,522 of VDFB02047230.1, read as the reverse complement.
ACATGAATTTAGACCTTGGTACCTCAAAAGCTGGTATGAGAAGCTGCTCTACAAGGAATTCTTGCTTCGGGACATTGTGTGGGATATCCAGTAGAGATCCAATTGTTGCCATAACATCCACTGCTTTGTTTTTTTCCCTGGGTATTTGCTCAAACATGATATCAATGAAGAACTCTTTGAGGTTTTCCACTAGTTTCTTGTATGGGGTCAATTTTTCATCTTTTTTTTGGTATTCATCATTGACTTGGTTGATGATAAGCTGCAAGTCTCCATAGACCTTGAGTGCCATGATTTTCCATTGTACTACAATTTTGAGTCCTATAGCCTCATATTCTGTAATGTTATTTGTGCAAGGAAAAGATAGCTTGTATGAATTTGGTATGCAATCTCCTTGTGGTGTAATAAATAAGACCCCATCTCCTAACCCATGCTATGTGTAGGACCCATCAAAATATAATTTCCAATGATTTGCTACACTTAGGTTGAAGATTGACTCATCAGTAAATTCCGATACCAATGGGTTCTCTGAATATATAGGTGCCTCTGCTAGCTAGTCTGCAATTACTTGTCCTTTAATGGCCTTCTATTCTACATACTCAATGTCATGTTTTGTCAGGATCATGACCCATTTAGTTGTTCACCCTATGAGTGTTGCTTTAGAAAGCAGATACTTGAGAGGATCTATCTTGGCAATGAGTCTTATCTGATGTGCCAACATATAGTGTCTGAATTTATGTGCGGTGAACACTACTGCTAGGCAAGCCTTCTCAATGGATGTATAATTCAGTTCATGTCCTACCATGGTTCTACTGATGTAGTAAATAACTCTCTTTCCCATTTTCATCATGTTGTGCCAAGAGAGCGCCAAGGGCTACTATTTTTTCTGATATATATAGGATCAATGGCTTGTTCGGAATTGGTGGCATAAGAACTGGTGGTGTGAGGAACTACTCCTTGATTTTATTGAATGCCTGGTCACATTTCTCATCCCATTTGTATGCTAACTCCTTGTGGAGTAGATGAGAATATGGGATAGCCTTATTTACTAGTTGTGCTATAAATCGATGAATGGATTGGAGTCTTCCTTACAAACCCCTTAACTTCTTTAATGTTCTTGGTGCTTCCATCTCGAGAATTGCTTTGACTTTAGCAGGGTCTATCTCAATTCCCCTCATAGATACAATATACCCAAGGAGCTTTCCTGATTGTACCCCAAAGACACATTTCTTGGGATTGATTCTAACCTTGTATTCTTCTATCCTGTCAAAGATGGAACTTAGTGCCGCTATGTGATCTCGACACTTTCTTGATTTAGCCAATATGTCATCCACATAGTCTTCCACAATTTTGTGAATCATGTCATGGAATATTAGCGTCATAGCTCTTTGATAGGTAGCTCCAACATTTTTCAACCCAAATGGCATCATGTTTCAGCAATATGTACCCCATGGATAGGTAAAGGTTGTTTTATGTTGATCATCTTTGGCTATCATTATCTAATTGTACCCTGAGAACCCATCCATTAATGACTACATTTCATGCCATGATGTTTGATCCAAAATCATGTCAATATTGGGAAGAGGGAAGTCATCCTTGGGGCATGCCTTGCTTAGGTCCCTGGAGTCGGTGCAGATCCGAATGCCCCTAGTGGGCTTAGTAACTAGTACTAGGTCTGAAACCCATTATGGATAATCAATTGGTCGTGTGAAGCCAACATCAAGGAGCTTTTGTAATTCAAGTTTGACCAGTAATATTATTTGTGGATGCATCTTTCTTAGCTTTTGTCTTACTGGTTTCACCTCTAGATAAATAGCTAGATGATGAACCACAACTTATGGATCAAGACCAGGCATGTCGGCATAGGTCCATGCAAAGTTTACCTTTCTTTCCCTTAGAAATGCAGCTAGGAGTTCCTATTCCTTGGTCAAAAGTAATTCCGCATAGAAGGTTATGTGTGGTATTTCTTCTATTCCTAGGTTGACCGGATTGTACTTATCTGCTAAGAATGTTGAATTCTCTTGATGAATAGCACTAAGGGGAAGATTTAATCCCTCATCCTCTGGCACCTTAGAGAGGTTTTCACCATTGGATTCATCCTTTTTTTTTACTATTTTTGAGTCAGAAAGTGCCACAGTGTGGTTTTCACTTAAAGACCTAGATAATACTCTTAAATTTTCAATTTTGCAACTAAAGGATTCAATCATTTCCCCATAGTACGCATGTGTGTATAGCTCAATTTCAAACCCACCTTTATGATCTACACATGGTAGAGTATCCTACAGTCCCATGAATTCTAAGAGAGCCTCATCGTTTTTGAATATGTCCAGAATCGGTGGTCCTCATTGGTCATAATCGATGAGTTGGGGGTAGACAAGTTTTAGCTCATTGGTCTGGCTACTTGGTTCAAAAGATAGGGTACTAATCATGAAAAGGGAGGAATCCTTGAATAGCATGGGTAGGTTAGTTATGGGGTCCTCTTCACATACATCGGTTATGTCAAAGTTAAAGTTATCTAAAGGTAAACTTGTGGATACCGGTAACTGAAGAGGAGCTTTGACTTTTTTAACCAAGGTACATTTGCCACGTATGGTTATCTTCAGAGGGGTGGATCCAAGGCCAAGATTCCTTATTCGCTTCTCAGGAATGATGGGTTCTAGTAGGCTGTTATCATTTTGTCCAAGCTTTCCATTCTTGTTATAACCCCATCCTTGTATTAATTGCAGTCCTTTGTTGTTATTGTCCATGGGAAGTTTAGGTACGAACCTTTCATCTACCACTTCCTAACTTATGTCCCCCCACCTTTTGAATCTGGAGGGGTTTGCTTTGAAGGTTTGAGCTGATGTGTTAATTGGTTGGGGTTTCCCATGAGACCGAGGAGATTGAAGCAACTATCCTATTACAAAGGTACTCTTTTTCATTTTGTAGTCCCCACACCCATTATCTTGGATAATGACTTTAATATCAAAGATGTCTGGAATGGAGGGTGTCTTTTTCTCAGAAGTGGAGGTGAGGGTAGATGGGTCTACATATGGAGATGTGGGTCCTTCATCATTCTTTGGGACCTAAGGGATCTTGCAGTACTTGGCTTCCAAATTCTTGAAATAATAAAATGGTTCAAGATCTCCATGGACTATGAACTCTTGATTTTGATAAGGAAACTTGACACATTGATGGAAGGTGGATGTGGTAGCTTACATCCCATGAATCCATGGGCGCCCCAGGAGAATATTGTAAGGTAATTCCAGATCAAGGACTTGGCTTGAGGTTTCCATGATAGTTGGCCCTGCTTAAATAGGGAGTTGAATGGTGCCTTGAGACACCTGTTCTTGATCATCATATGCCCTGATTGTAATACCTTTACCTTTTTTAATGACATCTTCAGAGAATCCCAGATTATTTATTAGCTTGAGAGTACAAATATTTAACCCTGCACCTCCATCTACCAAGACTCTTTTGACTTATTCTTATGGACTAGGACCTGAAGATGGAGTGCACGGTTATGAGATGGTTGAGTTGGGATGTCCTAATCAGAAAATTTTAGGAGATGTGGTGTGGTGATATGTCTGACCATAGCTTGGAATTGTTCTGCATCAAGATTTGTGGGGATAGTGGATGAAGTCAATACCTTTTCTAGGATTTCTCTATGTGCTGGTGAGATTTTCAATAATTCCATGATGGAGATTTGGGCAAGGGTCTTTTTCAATTGATCCAGGATATTATAACCACTAGGTACTAACTTTGGATTGGTGGTGCATGCCTTTGGTGGTTGGGATTGTCATGGAATGGTAATTCTGCCACCATGTGTGGTGACTCCATAGTCAGCTTTGGATCCTGTGATATTAACAACAGTGACCGACTCATCTAAGGATGCGACAACATGGTCGTAAACATGGTTCACATTATTATACTTTGTCTTACCATTGTTGTTTCCCTTATTGTGATCTAACATCAGATTCGTGTATATTTTAAGATCTTGATTTCATGTGGGTTGTTCAATGGTTATGGTTTTGTCATTGATGAGGTCCTAAATTAGATTTTTGAGTCTCATGGAACTGGTCGTTGTGTGTCCCTTAATTTTATGAAAATCACAGAGATGTTTCTCATTATACCAATGTGGTTTAACTTGAGGTTCTTGATAATTGTCATAAATAGGGATCTTGATGAGTTTTTCTTGTACCAACTGTTGCACGACAAACTCAATTGGTTCCCCAAGCGGTGTGTATTTTCACTTAAAAGGATACCTATTCCTTGGAGGTGGTCCCCCTTGATTATTTAGGTTATTGACCGCTTAACTGTTGGGTTATTGTGATGTGTTGGTTTGTGTTGTTTCAGTTGTTGACTTGCGGTTGTTGATATGATTGTGTGTTTTTCCTTGGGGCATTGATAATAACTTTAGCATCAACCACACCATCATTAGTGACATTCTTGTTCTTTTCCCATGTGCAGGGTTTTTCATTGTAGCTAGTGGATAGACGGTTGTCTTGATAAGTAGGTGTACCCCCTTATGCAATAAGGGCTCTTTCGATGTTGAGCACCTTGGGGATCAACTGGTCATATGCAGTGATGCATTGCATTTTCAAATGGAAGGACAAGGTTCCTTCAAGATTGGAAATGATAGTATAGATTTGTTGTTGTTCTAGCATAGTCCACTTGCTCCTATTGGCCTTGGATTTCCATCATTGCAAGAAGGATGCAAACATTTTCCCCTTGGCTTCTTTTAGAGTGGATAGTTCTTCTAGACTCACATCCATGCCTATGTTGAATGAATAGTTCTATATGAACAAGTCCACAATTTATTGGAACTTTTTTATTCTGAGAGGAAGGTGAGAGAACCATTCCATTGCTGGGCTATCCAAACTTTGATGGAAGAGCCACATTAGACATGAGTCATCACAGGAAACTTCCATAAAATGGATATTAAATTCCCTAATGTGATCTTCAGGATTTTCGATTCCATGGTATTTGTCAAATTTCAGTATTTCGAAGCCTTGTAGGAATGGAACTATTGCAATGCTTCTATCAAAAGGACAAGGGCATAAATTCCCTTATTTTTTTGTTGTCTTTCCCGATTGTAGGTCTAACAATTGTTGTGAGAGCAATTTGATTTGTGTAGACACATCATTTTTTGGATCGGGTAGTGGGATGAATGTGCTTTGGGGTGGATTGATTGTTTGAGTGACGGATGGGGTGTTTTGTGTGTTCATGGGAGGTAGTTACAAATTTTGTTGTGCCACCAATGCTTGTTGGTATGCCCGCAATTTTTGTTGTGCCAACAATGCTTGTTGTTGTGCCAACAATGCTTTTTGTTGGTGTGCCAACAATGTTTTTTGTTGGTCTTTCTACTATTGTGCCAACAATGGTTGTTGTTGGGCTTCTAACTGAGTTGCTTGTTGTTGTGCTTGGTATTATTGAAAAGCTTGTTGATAGGATTATTTCTATAACAAGGCTTGCACTTGAGCTTGTTGTGCTTGATATTGAGCTTGTGCCTGAGCTTGAGCTTGTTGGGAGGTCTATGTGGCTTGGGCAGCTTGTGCAGCTTGTCCTACTTGTATAGCTTGTGCAGCTTGGGTCGCTTGTTGTTGTTGCAATAAAGCTTGTACTTGCACTTGAGCAGCCCATTGTGCTCATTGTGCGGCTTGTTGTGCATGTGCTTGTTGATTAGCTTGTTGTGCGGCTTGCATGGTTTGTTGAGCTTGGAACTGCTAGAATTATTTTTGATAGGCTTGTTGGGCAGCTTGCAGTGTGATGTTATATTGATTTTCCATGTTTGGATTTGGTGGTGGAGGTGGAGGATTAAAAATGGTGTGAGATGTTGTGATAAGAGTTTGTTGAGGTGGTTGTTGAGGTGTCATTTGAGTGATGGTGGATGGTGCAGTTGATATGCTTGGTCCTTGGGAAACCACATTTATAGATGGTGATGCAATTGGTTGTGTCATTTGGATTGGTGCCACCTGGTGTTGTGATATCGGTGGCATGCTTGGAGGATTTGGTATGTTGATTTGATTTACGATCTAAGGATTGTTTTGATTTGGTTGATTGAGGATTGATAAAGGGGGTTGCCCTAAATCGAGAATTGGTGTGGATGTTAATGGAAGAGGGGGAAATGGTGGGAAGATTGGAGGTGTTTTTCCTTGAGCAAGTGATGATGAGGGATCAAAGATTCCCCCTTGCCCAAACAGTCCCCCTTGTCCTTGTGAAGTCATGGGAAGAGAGACTTGTGTGTCAAGAGAATATGTCGGTGATGTGGTGAACATGGATGGATTGTTGGTGTTATGAAAGATGAGTGGAATGTATGGATGTTTTGGGTCTTGAGGAATGGTATTCAGTTGACCCAAAATGGTATTTGCATCTAATTCTTGGTTATTTACAAGGGGGTGTATTTGAAGAGCATGAAGCAATGAACTCCCCTTGGTAACCATGGGTTGATTTGGAGCATGAGATTATGTTGTTTTTGGGATGGGTTGAATGATGTTTTGGGAAGAAGGTGTGAATGATACTAGTGGCATAATCCTAAGAGGTTTCTCCACAATACTACTCACATCATAATTAGAAGGGAGTTTAGCCCCTTCCTTGGCTAATTCTAACATGTATTGTGAAGGATTAAGTCTCATCATTGTGTTGACAATTTTGTATTTTTTAGGATTTTGGACCATTTCCATGATTTCATCTTGAGTCATTTCTAGGACATTGTTGGTGATATCCTCCACTTGGCAACCTACCTCTTGATGATCTTGTGGTAGTTGAGGAAGGTTGAGTGGGGGATTACTAGATCCAATGGGGTTGATTTTGGGTGCAGTTTGACTCAAGTCACTTGAAGTGGATCTTTCTTTGTTTGTTTCCATGTTTTTCTTGTGTTGAGATCTAATTTGGACCATAAAATAAGGATCAACTTTTAGGAATATGGGAGATAAACCTCTAACTCCTTAGGCTGATCTAAACTTTAGGTACAAAAAATAAAATCTAAGATGTTAAGGATCAAAGGATAGTAATGAAAGATGGGTGATTATGAATGATTGAACTCTTAAGAAACCTTGGAGGGATACTAGACTTTAGGACTCTTGGGTTTTTTATTTTGGATTTGATTTGGACTTGATTTTGATTTGATAATGAACTTATAAACTCCAAGATCTTAGATGTTATCTTGGAATAAACTTGTTCACAAGTTGATAATTTAACTAAGTGTATGAATAAGGATGCATCCACACACACTTAGTCAAACAAGATGATTTTTATTTGATTTAAAATATTTTCCAAAAGTCTAGTATGAAGGATTTTTTTCCAATATTCTAAGAGTTGTTTGTGATATGGGATTTGATTGGTGCTTTGGGATGGATGAAAATGTTGATTTTGATCCTAAGCGAACTTAGAGAGACTTTGTTTACAATACCTAGGTATTGAAGAACATGCTATACTTCCAAGAACTTGTCAACCTTACAAAGTGAGATACTCAAAACATTGGAAGAGAGTTGGATTTTGACAATGATAAAATGAGTACAAGTTTGGGTTGTCCTTTGATGCACGTTTGTAAAAGTTATAGAGCAACCTATCTCTAACTTGATAAAGCATAGACTGACGTTTCTTGAGATTGCTTGGACTAAGACGTTTGTGATGATTGATGGACTTTGGTTTTGGGACTTTGATCTTGTGGGAAATCATTTGAGAAAACACATGTGTGGAGTTTAATTTGTCTTTTATCTTTGCTTAATGGATTCTTTTTTACCACAAACACTTTCTTGCTTAGCTTTTCAAACTGAATGTCTATGTCTCAATTTCCTTTTCATTCCACAAGGTCCATTATGTGGAAATAAAGGAAAGCAAGGAAATAGTTCCCTATGTTGACTTTAGAGAGAGAAAATTGAGATATAGGCCCAAATATTTAGAAGCCTCTAAGGATAAATCCCTAGGGACAAGCAGTAATACTTTGACTTTTCAAAGGTATTTTCCTCTTCTAAAGGGTTTGAAATTTGAGGTCTTTGTTAAATGTTTGTTTTCAATATTTTGGAATCAAGCAATGTGTTTACCCAACTCAAAGATTGCACAACCCTAGGATGGAAAAGAAAATATTTGTTGAATTCCCACTTGGATTTCTCTAGTTGTGCTTATTTAGAGCGGATGATTAGAAGCTTGACCATACTAGCTCCCCTCCATGGCACTCACTTCTATGGGTTAGCCAAGCTTCAGTTCTCATGAATCTCCCATGATGAACTTTTCATCTCTACAAAGAACCACAAATATGTGGGATGGCTCCAAAGGCCTAACCTCCTGACGCCAACAAATATTGGGATTTTGGATTCTAAACAAAGGTTCGTAATAAGGGCATCCAGTTCAAGGGGTGCAATGATAAAATCCTTGTGAGAGATCTCCCATCCCTTAGAACAAGGGCTTTACGCATCATAAAGACACTAGGGGAGAGTTATCATGCACCGCTTCCCATTGTTTACAATTTTCATCGTAACCATAAATTTATATAGCTATTTGGAAGAGCTTGGCTTATGCTCATAACCACTTGGGTCATTCCCTTGGAGTGAGTAATTTTTCCCACCAAAGCAAGCCCTCTAAAGATAAACAATAGCAAGTAAGTACATCTGTAGTTCAATCAATCTTTGTTGGCGTGAATAAAGAGAGAACACATGCAATGCCTTTTCTCACACTAGCAAGATTTTTTCAATTTTAAAACCCAATTTTGAAATGTGGAGGAAATCTTTTAGACAACCTAATGCCACTAAAATGCTTTTGATTCTCAAGATTTCCATAAAGCATGAGAGAAATGCATACGCATTCGAATGACAAGAGTTTGTAGAAAATATTACAAAATAGAACAAGCACAAATTCTTTTTAGTCCTTAAAAGCCATAAATGAATTCTTTTTATAGCACCAAATTTGAGTGTGAAGTTGATTGTTCAATTTTTAAGACCCAAAATCAAATCTAGTGAGTTTCTAATGTTCATTTTAACCCTTTGTGTGTTCTTTTTAAAACCCAAACCAGATGTAGTTGAGTCCTAAACTAAAAGATAACAAGATTCTAAAGATTGGGTAGGTGTCCCCAAAGTGTTAAAAAAACACTTGTTACAATCATGAAATAGTATCATAAGAAATTTTCTCCTTGTTTCCTCTTCCTCTTTGTCACCTAACTTGCAAAAGTTGATCAACCTACAAAAAAAACAAAGCCAAAAAAATAGTTCAATGGTCAAAGGAGATCAATATATAAAGCACATGCTAAAAAAAAATTTGAAAACCGATCTTTTACCCAAACCCAGTGTCGCTTTCCATATTTGTGTCACTATTTGAGGATTTCAGCGTTGCTCTACTAAATTCAACGTCACTCTATGGAAAAACAAATACTACGTTTGTGTTGCCATATTCACTAGCATCACTCTTTGGAGTTTGATCAACTTGGCTTCAGGAAAATCAATACAGTGTCACCTTTTGGTCATAGAGGAAGCATTGATATATAGCGATGCTAAAATGATTGTGTTGTCGTTTGTCTTTTCAACATCGTTGTGTCCTGGAAAGACAGAAAAGAGAAAAAATGACAGAAATGGAAAAAAAATGTGTTAATTTTGAGATTTGTGCCCTCCTTCTAGCACCAAAATGTGAATGCTCTTCCTAGACCTATTCAAACATGAACAAACAAGTGATCATTAGTTAATAAACAAGTAGAAATTAAGCATTCCCTATGAAATTCATTTAAACATAACATGAAAACAAAGTAAAATATCAAATAAACTACTAATGAAATATTGTTCTAAATGCTCAAACCAGCATCCCATAGGGGGATTGGTGCTTCTTTGATGTGGAAAGAATCCCTTTCCCAATCCCTTGATAAACTTAATGATGGATGTGATGAACAAAATGGTAAGAACCTAGCTATGATGGAGAAATTCTATGCTAACTTGGATGATATTGTGAATAATAACCTTGCATGAAAAATTGTGGATTCTCAATCAATAGAGAAGGCCTCTATTTATAAGGAAGAAGGGTTAAAGAGTGAAGAGGGATTAGTGTTAGGAGTTAATTAATCTAGGATTAATTAACTTAGGTGAAATTAGTTGATTTATGACATTTGATTTAAATGTTTGGGTTTATTTAAATCAAATGAGAGGATGTTAGAACTTTAGGATTTTAATCAAATAAATTGATTTAATTAAAGGGAGAACATTAGGATTTTAATTAAATATATTGGTTTATTTAATTAAAGGAAGAACATTAGGATTTGCGATGATGAAATAATCTGATAAAGTTCATTATCTGATTTAAGGAGGAAATTTAATTAATTAAATAAATATTATTCAATTAATTGGTTAGTGTGGAAGTGATTAAGGAAGAATCAGTGTTAATTAATCAGAATCAAGGGCATGATGTTGATCAAGATATTTTGAGTGTCTACATATACATATACATATACACATACATACATACATACATACATACATACATACATACATACATACATACATACATACATACATATATATATATATATATATATATTCATTCCATAAGTTTATCAAATACATTTTATTAACATATTTATATAATGTATAAATATATAGAATAGTATTACTTATATCTACATATATATGATTATATATATAAGTATATATATTAATATATATATATACTACATATATATGTAATTCCATTTCAATATCATTATAAAATACTCAAACATATAATTCCATCAATTGACATATATACATGGAATGTGTATATATGTGTGTGTGTGTGTGTGTTTATGTCACTTAGTCTAATCAGCATTCCCATGCATATGGGTAATCCGTCCATGATCATGTGTGGGTATGTCTACCTATGTAAACTCATGTACATATTTACTTACATGTATGAGTTTACCAAAGACACACATATATACATATATACATTAAATGCATATATCTCATCGATATACAAGTAAACACTTCAAGAAAGGACATCAACACAACTTCAAGACTTCATCTCATCCTCATTTCAAACATTCATAAACAAGATCACAATTCAATATAAACATTCATAATCAAAATAGAAGATCACTTACCCATTACCCGAACCGACTTGACTTAACTAAGACCAACTAGGGTTTGAGTGTGTGAAAATTCAATAAGGCCAAATTTAAAGGTTACCATGCCAAGTTCTTCTCTTGAGTGATACTTCCCCTCTCTTTTGAAGGCTTGATCCTATTCCTACATCCAGCTCAGTTCACCATAACAATAGTTAGTTGAATCAATGCATCATATTCCTCACATACATTTCATATTCACATTGTATATTTCATATACTGAATTATAAAGAATTTAATTGAATCAAACATTCATTCAACATATTTCCATCAGAATTCATAAATAAAACACATTCACATTTATTGAAGCAATTTACCAAACTAGGTAATAGTAAACAAATAATAACACATAAGGTGTAGCATATTGCCCCCCTTAGGAGTCATCATCCCCGATGATTTTTAAGTATCAAATATGATCAAAACATAAAGCACACATCATAGAACATCATAACACAAAACATCATTATTTTCAAGAGTTTCCAAAATCTAGCAAGACTTGTGGAGACATTTTCTTCATTTCAACATAGTCTTCCCATGTGGCAGAATCTTCTACATATTGATCCCACTAGACCTTGCATTATAGAACTTCTTTGTTACGCAAGTGGATCTTACGTGTTTTGAGCACCTTGAGAGGCTCAATTTTTACCACCCCTAGGTCTTGCACCCATAAAGCATTCCAATCAATAGCATGATTATCACCTAGTATATACTTTTTTAAGATATGAGACATGAAAGATGTTATGCATCCTAACAAGATTTGGTGGCAAGGCAATCCTATACGCAACAGGGTTGGTTTTTTCAAGAACTTCAAAAGGTCCAATGTAGCATGAAGCTAGTTTGGATGACTTTCCAAACTTGATAGAACTCTTGTGAGGCTTAACTCTCAACAATACCCTATCCCCTACTATGAAATTCCTAGGTACATGTCTAGAATCAATATAACTTTTCTGCCTATCGTTAGCTTCTGCTAACCTCTGCTTAATAATTCTAACTTGTTCCTCCATTTCTGAAAACATCTCTGGCCCAAGGCTTATCCTATCTTCCAGCTTATCCTAGCTAATAGGATTTTGACACTTCCTATCATATAATGCTTCAAATGGTGCCATCTTGATTACAAAATGAGAGGAGTTATTATATGCAAACTCTACCAAAGGTAGGTAATCCTCCCACTTGTATTGTTGATCCATACAATACATCCTTAGTAGGTCCTATAATACTTGTTTCACCTTTTCATTTTTCCATTTGTTTCTAGATGATACGCAAAACTTATATTCAATTTCATTCCAAGTACATAAATAAGGGTTTTCCAAAACCTAGATGTTACTCTAGCATCCCTATCAGAAATGATATTTTTAGGAATCCCATGCAACCTAAATATCTCTTGAATAAAATTTCATGCTATTATAGGAGTTTAATTAGTTAGATTCCTTGGTATGAAGTGAGATACTTTTGTTAACTTATCAACCACTACTAGAATGGCATTGTGCTTGTTCCTTGACATAGGGATACCTTACACAAAATCCATGCTAATAACATGCACCTTACTTTCTAGAACTTCATGTGGATATAATAGACCTATAGGATGATGATGTTCTGCCTTCACTCTTTGGCACTCTAAGCAACTTGCTACAAATCTAGCTACATCTCCTTTCATACCCTTCCAAAAATATAATGGCATTACATCGACTAACATCTTTGTTACACCTGGATGTCCTGAATAGGGTGTATTGTGAACTTCTTTCCATACCATTCTTCTTAATTCCTCAATACTAGGTATATAAATCCTTCCCTTATATCTCAATAATCCATTAGGTTCAAAGTGATATCCCTCATACCTTTGACCTTGTGGATCGTCCACGAGTTCTTGCTTAACTTGCTCATAGAACTCGTCGCCTTTAGATTTTTGCAGCACTTGTTCCTTGAAGTCAATTTGGATTGAAAAAATAAAGGAGATATGCATCCTATGACTTAAGGCATTGACAAACCCGATTCTCCTTTCCCTTGATATAATTGATATTGAAATCATAGTCCGATCATATCAAATCCAACCATCTCCTTTGCCATGCATTTAGATTGGGTTGGGTAAAAAAATAATTTAGACCATGGTGATCAGTCTTCAACTCAAATGGTTTTCCCAATAAATAATGTCTCCACATCTATAATGCATGGAAAACTACTGCTAACTGTAAATCATACAAAGCATAATTCTATTCATAGGGCTTCAATTTCCTAGATTCATAAGCTATGACTTTCCCTTCTTGCATTAATACTCCACCCAATCCTTATCCTAATGCATTTGTAATAACTACAAAGTTACCATCTGGATCTGGTACTTTTAGTATCAGTGTTGTGGTCAATCTTTCCTTAAGTTGGTCAAATGCTTCTTGAAACTTCTCAAACCACTCAAACTTAGTCCCTTTCCTTTACAATGATGTGATGGGAAAATCTGTCCTTGAAAATTTTGTGACAAACTTACGGTAATACTCAGCCAAACCCATAAAACTTATAACTTCTGACATGTTCTTGGGCACCACCACTCCAACACTACTTTTATCTTTGTTGGATCAATGAATATACCATCCACTAAAATTACGTGACCCAAATACCGTACCTTCTTTTGGATGAAGGTACACTTCAAGATTTTTTCATAAAGCTTTTGCTCTTTCAATCATTGGAGAACAATCTCTAGATGCTTGAGATGTTCTTCATTCTTGGAGTAAATTGAGATGTCATCCAAGACAACCAACATAAATTCATCTAAACAGTCTCTAAATACATTGTTCATTGGGTTCACGAACGTCGCTGGTGCATTTGATAGTCCAAATGGTAGAACTATGAACTCATAATGTTTGTATCTAGTTCTAAAAGCAGTTTTGTAAACATCTTCGTCCTTGATTCTTAGTTGGTGTAACCAAAACGTAGATAAATATTTGAAAATACTATCTCTCCTCACATCTGATTGAAAAGATCATCAATATGTGGAAATGGATACTTGTTCTTTATTGTTGCTTCATTAAGCAACTGATAATCAATACATAAGCATAGAGTATCATCCTTCTTCTTTACAAAGATCACTAGCACTTCCGAGGGTGAAACACTAAGTCTTATCAATCCTTTAGGAAACAAATCTTCTAGTTGTGCCTTTAACTCCATTAATTCAGTTGTGGTTATCCTATAAGGAACTTTCGATATAGGTTATCATCCTGGTACTATATCGATAGAGAAATCAAATATCCTATCAAGTGGTAATCCAAATAATTCTTTTGGAAATACATCCACAAACTTTTGTAAAATAGGATATTTTTCCATATTTGTTGTTCCCGATTTCAATACTTCAACTTCTTCAACATCTTGGGAGTCTTGAGGTCCATAATATACTAAATCATCTTGAGAAATTAATTCCTTACATTCTTCAAGTTTTTCCGTTTTTACCGCAAAGAGTTGGCAACCTTTATTCTTTTCCCTATACATCTGCACAACAAATATCTATCATAACTTAACCTCTCTTAGTGTTCCTTGTATTGACACCTAGTTACCTAGATCATCTAAGCATTCAACTATTTTAGATTGACAATCTACCTTGGACCTATGTTTCCATAACCAATTCATCCCTAAGATGGCATCATAAGAACCTAAGGGAGCTATGTACAAATTTACTTCTATTGAGAAACTTGGAAGTTCAACTCTTGCCTCAAATAGACATTGACTCACTTCAGCTTTTGTCTAGTTTGTATATTCCATAACCCAAGACTTTTTCATGTAGCCAGATTTCTAGACATTTGACTTGCTATTCTAGGAGAAATGAAATTTTTAGTTGCACCAATATCTATTAAAATTGAAATAATAATTCCAAACAAAGTGCCTGAAACTTCTACCAGATTTATATGGTACTCTGCTTATTGATTATTCACAACAGCATGAATCCTTTGCTAGAGCACAACTTTCTAAAGTGGAAGAGAATTACCATGTGGTTGTGTCCTAGATGGTTTGCTTGGAAAATTACTCGCATAGTGATTCCCACCACATGTGAAACATCCCTTCACTGGTCCTCTCCTTTTCGTTGGTCTTCCAAAGTTACTTTCATTTCCACCAACATTGCTTTTGTAGTTGTTAAAATTGTTGTTGTTTCCTCTTAGATCTCTCCTTGGTTCACTCCAATTATTTTGGGACACCTTATCCCCTTGCTTTTGATAAGTTTTTCCTTCACCAAGATTCCTTGGAGTTTGATTGTTCTATGACCAAGCAAGCTTCTTTTTGTTCCTCTCCTGGTAGTTTGAGATAGACTTGATTCTTTGTTCCTACTTAATTGCTTCTTGAACACCAAATCAACGGTAGTTGGACCATGAACATCTACCTCACCACCAATTTGTACATTTAGTCCCATGATAAAATTTCTTATATGAAATCGCTCGTCCTTCTGGTACATAGGTACGTACTTTAGAAGTTGAGTGAACTCCCAATACTCATTCACCAAGGAGTCACCCTACCTTAGGTTTTGGAAGTCAGTGAGATTTTGGTCATAGAAGAGTTGGGGCAACCATCATTTACAAAAAAATCTCTACAAAATCATTCCATGCGAGACTTAAAGAACTAAGACCTAGCTCCATTTTCTCACTCATGCACTAGTTGGATGCTTCACCAGCTAACTGAAATGCTCCCCATATGCCTTTAGTGACCTCAAAGTAATTTTTGATTTCAAAATACTTCTCCATTTTCATAAGCCATGCTTCCACTGCATCTCCACTAGTACTTCCTTCAAATTTTGCTGGTGTGATCTTCCTCATGTCACATGATAACTCATTTTCCAAATGCTTCATTTTGATGGACCTCCAGAATATGATTGTGACCTATTACTCTCTTGATCACTAGATTTAGGATGATTACGGGAACCCTCCCCTTCTTCCTCATTGTTGGGAAATTCTTCTTCACTATTTGGGACTTCTTGATCCACTCTTTCCTTTCCCCTAACTTCTTGTTCAAGGTTTCCTATTCTTGTTCTAGTTTCATCCATGATAGCCAAAATATGGTCCAACTTTAGCTTTGACATTCTCAATTCCTTGACCTACTTCTTAACTTTCCCCAAAGTTAGTTCTTGTCCTAACCATTTTCCAATAATAATTATACCTAAAGGTTTCATTTAAATTAGATATACGAAGGTTTTTTCAATGCCAACAATACTCCATAAAGATCTAACATTCAAATAAGAAATTCTATTTAGAGAACTCATTCATAAATTTTTCCAAAACAAGATTTTTATTATAATAAAAAAGGATTTTCAATTTCCTTTAGTTTACATAGAATGATTATTTAGATAGTCTAAGGGAGTATATCCCTCTAATTCACTTTCTAATACATAACTTTGTGGGGCATAACCCTCATATTTTTGCTCATTTCTATCTTCGAAAGGATAATAACCCTCAGATTTATCCTCAGACGCATAGTTTCAAGGTACATAACCCTCTAATTCACCACTTGTGGCTATTACAATGACTTTCACTAAGGGAAGGACTCGAGGATCCCTAAATATCATGACTTGACTAACACTACATTTTGAAGGAATATCCCTAGAAAGTGACAAAATGTATGACTTTTCTAGAGACACAGGAGGTAAGTAGTTCAAGTTGGCATCATCTTTCATCCTTCTCTTCTCTTGGAATTCGTGAAAGAGCATGATTGAATGTCTTTGTATCACTTAGCCAAAGGTGTTATCATAATTAGTTTCCTTAATGGTACAAACAAGGGCTTCTCTTTCCTTCTTGGCCTGTAGGTAGCGCTCATTTCCAATCACTAACTTTCTTGCAATCATCTTGAGATGCACCATCCTGGCACAAGAATTTCCAAACATTAGATTCACCTAATGTTGGGTTGGATACATAGCGAGCACATAGGTTCCAGAGCTGAACGTTATAGCTCTAATACCATGTGTAACATGCCCATTTTTCTTCCTAGAAAATCTACTAAGTTTTACCCACATGTAATTAACTATGCATCTAATGTAAAGTAATAAAAAAAATTATTTTTTATTCAATAATAATTGCAGCATTTGAAATATATTTTTATCCAAACTATTCCATTGCATAATCAAAGAATTATTCCAATAATATAAGTATGATTTAACTTTACACAAATATATTCAAGATAACATTTCATATTAAAATTTCCATATAGATGGACACACAATTACATACATTGCTTTAACAAGCTTATAAGAACTAGAAATACAAATGGTCCAAAATTCCCTTCTGCCAAATCTTGGCTACCAACTACATGAGGAGAAGCATCACTCAAGTGTTTTTTTTCCAACTGTTATCTATTGGATTTGCACCCTGTTGAATCAAAAAAATCAATAATCTAGAGACAACATTGGAAGATCTCACAAAGTGCAAGCTCTAAAAATGGAGATCAACCTCTGGAGAAGGTTGGCTTCCTCTTGGTTCTCACCTAAATCTAACTTACTCTACTGCTTTGACAAAGAAAAGGGAAGAGGAATACGTAAACTAAAAAAAAAAAACTGAAAAGTGAAATTTAAAAAGGGTGATACACCAAACTGAATAGGACTATGAAAACTTGGATTTTCATAACTTGGTTACAGATGGCAGAAACTAAATTTGTGCAACATATTACTGCATGCCTTTGCATAATTATTTCACAAAGAGGCCTCAATTCATTAACCTTTAAAAGGAAGATAACTTCACAATTAGAAATCCAAATGAATCTTTAAGACACAGTTTGCAACCTGCATAGACATACTTTTGTAGAAAAGGTATAGAACATGAGACAAAGTCACAAGGAAATAAAAATACCTCACAAGTAACTTGATCAATCATTTGATAATACACAACATTGCAATAATAAGAAGGAAAAATATCATAATCTACGGTATCCAAGGTCTTCTCTATATTTCATATTCCAAAAGAGTTACAAAGCATGCTTAAATCTATGTAAGGACTGCAAAAATCACTAACTCTAGAAAACTGCATCACTCAAAACTACATACAAATGAGTCAAAAGATGACTATATCCATCAACTCCCAAGCAGTTGCACCAAAATAGGAGCCAGAAACTACCTTGGGTCGGATGCCTCCAAAATGCCATGAATCTAGCAACTAGATTCCCTCCAAAAAGACGCCAATAGGCTAGAAAAGTCAAGCTTGACCAATCCCATCACCTAGGCACAAGAAATTGATGCCTATATACTCTCCAACTCCCCAAAAGGCAAATAAAAGCACCCCTATATGCCCTCCTCATGTTTGTAAACTAAAAAATAACCTCCTATATTTGTTGCATATGCTTGCAAACCTCTCTTAACTCCCCTAGATGCTCTCCAAATGTTTGCAAGGCATAACTCCATCCCAATTTTCATTTAAAGAGCATATATCCCATCTTTTACATTAAACATAGCATTTTAAAATCAAGTGATTTATAAATTATCACTTAATCAAAACACTTTACATTGCAAAAGAATAAAATTCAAGGCTATGTCAATCCCCTTTCAATGTTTGAGTGTAAGAAGCATAAGTTTGAAGAGCTCCATTCTATGAGAAATTTGCTAAGGCATTTATAAGGTTTACAAGGTATAAGGCATAAGACATTAAGTCCTAGCCCACGGGTTCAATACTTTCATTTCATTTTTTGAAACATTGACAAAATAACACTTAGGCATATGCTGGCTAGAATTATGGTAAGAATCCCTAAAACAAAAGAAACAAAAAATGAAACATACATTTTCATTTCCTTTGAAGCTTCTGGAGGAAGCTAGGCCACTAACAAAGGTTTGATCAGAGCACTGTTGCAAGCTTTCATGGCGGATTTCAAAAACAAAACTTCATGAAAACTCAAGGCGAGCTCTCTGTCAGTGCATTCTATCATTCTATTTCATTTCTTAAATAAAAATTAGCTCGAACCCAAGCATTCATGTAGAATCATGAATAAATCTTGTTTTCCCTTACTTGTTTTTGTTGCTCTTATGCATCCTTTGTACAAATACTCAAGCATTTTTTTGTATATATTTCTATTTCTTTTCGCAAAAACAAAAAGCTTGTATCTCAATGGTCATGGCTCCATACTTCTGTTGATTTTCTATAGGATGCTCATCATGGAAAGAAAAAATAAAACTTAGTGAATTTTCTCCTATATAGGTCACGGCCATTGTGATTCTCTTATGCATTTTCTGGGTTTTACTTCTCCTTAGAGGGTCTCTCTGTACTTGCAGGTGGCTGAAGGATTCTCACAAAATAAAAGTTGAGGGTTTGTTCCTTTTACTCGAAACCTTACTTAAATTTTGGTTTCTTCAGTTACTCTGGGTTTCTCAAACCCATGGTTTCATTAGACTGTGTATACCCTTCTATAATGTTGTTTTATTCCTTCAATGGCCACGACCATCCATAACACTGGAACTAGGGTTTTGACTCAAAGACTCAGCTCCATTTGTTATAGGCTTTCCTTTTCATGGACGAGCTTGTAGAAATTTTGCTTCTATGGCTGCAACCATGTATTTTTATGATTTTTTCATAACTCAGCCTTTACACTTCATGGCTGACATGTACAAGTATTGCCCAACACTTTGTGTTTTCTTGTATTTCTGTGTTCATTACTTTTTGCGAAAGAACAATAAAGCTTTTGTAAGGATGAACTCTTTCTAGGTTCTATAAAAAACCCTTCGAGGGTTTGTTTTTCCTTTCTTTTCTAGCTATGGAACCCTATATGCTTCAACTACCAACCCTTAGAGGACTGTCATTTAATCACCTGGAGTCACTAATCTTCATCCTGCCTTTTGAGTTTAAAAGGACTACCATTTAGAAAACTTTATAAGATCTCCCTGTCATTTATGCTTTAATTCTCACTTTTACTATGGACTCATAGATGCTTCTAATCACAGTCAAACAAGGCTTTTCACAATGTCCACTACTCCCTTGATTGAGTCTATCCTTAATTGCATAGTCATGAACTTTTGTTTAGACTTTAACAATCCCAGTCACAATACCCTATGGTCAAAATGCAGGGTTCTCTTGTATGCAAGGTCATTATGGCAATTTTTGTTGCATCAATGTGTTAATGATGTCTTTGAAGTTGAGTATAAGTATTTTGCACTATGTTGAACTATTCCTGTAGCTTACATGAATGTAACTTATGCCCTATGACTGTCATTGACTTCATTGTACACATCCTGATCACAACATAGTGCATGACATGCTCATCCAATTCCAAGACCATTTCTCCTTGAAGATAATGAGGTTGGAACCATAATACTCTTGATATTTTTTGGATTACATGGCAGTCATACTTCTAGACTCTGTTTCAAATTTTGACTAGAAAAATGACTTCCCAGGTCTTTCTTTTGACCTTTGTACAGCACATAAGCTATTCTCATGCTTTTATTTTTCAATTCTTGCAAAGTAGTAGAGACTTAAAGTGCTTTCCTTTACTGTATCTAAAATATTCTAAATTTCTTTTATACCCTTCATCACTTGCAGGCTGCTTCCATTTGAATTGGATATATGTTGTTTGGATGTCCAAGCTTCTACCTTGTGCACTATGACCTGACTGTCAATTAACTGCCCCTGATCATCTGACTTACTTCTGATATATCTTGATAGATTCCTCAAGAAATAAGGATAGGTGTCTTTAGCATAAGCATATTCACCTCTATAGTAATGATATTCACATGCTAATCAACTTTTTAGTATATTTCTTTGTAAGTACTTGAGTAATAGGACTAGAGAGGTGGATATGCTTATGATATGATGAATATTTTTATATCTTGATTCCTATCAGAATATGTAGAAATGACTTAAGATAAGGCACTAAGATGAATAACACTTCCATCCCTCTAAACATATGAGAGCAACATGTTGGTCTCAACCCTTGTGGGAGCCACATTTTATCCCACATGTTGTAATCAGATGAATCAAAATAGCAACATTATTTTTCCTATACCTGCACAAGAAGCAAACATGTTAGATAAAAATTGAGCATATGATGGATGTGTTTGATTATGCTCCTTGGTCACACCCACAAAAGGATATGAAAATCAAGGCAAAAACTATCCTGGGAATTGGACATTCCAGCAGGTGACTAATACCTCTTCATGGACGTTCATTTACTTGTCAAACCAAGGAACGTAAACTTTAAATCGAGCAGCACAATATATGCACTAAGAACCAGTTTCAGTCACAGTCTACTGAAAATAAACACTTGGAAAGAAATTTCTATCTATGCAATAACGTAAAGTTCTCTTAACTCAATCATAAACTAACCAAAGCAGAAATCGTAATAGCTACAGTTGAGGGACAAACTATAAATTGGCCTTATGCTGCAAGAACAAACACAGTGATGGATTCTCGATGTTGCAGGAACAGTATAAGACTGAGCTTGTGCTGAAACTTCTAAAATGAAATCTAACTTGAATTAACAAAAGATAAACAACTACGCTCCTACAGATACTTACTAAGTGGGCCCCCTTAGCAAGCATCAACTAATTGACACAGAAGATTGTGCTCAGAACTCCATCAACTTTTATTCATAACGTGAAATCATTTACATTGAATGTTATGCTTCTGAAAACTAACAAAAACTCTGATTCATATTATATCTCTAACTCTTACATAATCTGCTTCTCTATCTATCTATCTATCTCCTTCTCAACTCTTGTTCACCCGCGCAGGAGGAACGCTTATTTTTAAAATAGGAGAACAACTAACTAACTAACTCAATAGAGAAAGTCATGGATATGAAATGCATCCCGAAATCAAGGAACAGACTTCATAAATGAGTTATCCGTTCAACCTGATCCAGAGAGAATCTAGCACTCCACTCTTTCCAGATTAAATGTCATTTAAAAATCCTTCCCAACGGTTTCAGTCAAAGAGTCTTCGCCAGAGCTTCCTCGAAGTCGTGCGAGAAATGGACTTTACTGCAAGGCCGAGGTTGGCTGCGCTTGACTCGGTCACACTTTCTTCAACAACCTGCGAAACACAAGGTAACAGATACGAAAGAAAAGGTGCATGGCACATACACAATATCCATTCATTAATCACATATTTAAATCTATTTCATCATTCAAAAACTACATGCACTATACTAGTCATTTGGGAAGTCAACAGGGTAATAAATACAGACATGCCAACATGATCGGCTACAGGAACATGAAAGTGTATTGCTACAGGATATCCCCCAATAAAAAGGTTTCAAGAGAGTTAAACAACCATAATCAACAGAAGTAAAGGTATTAAAGGTACACCATGATAACCAGATGATGAGCATATTTTGGGCTCATCATTTTTCCCCCTACTTAACGCAATGCTGGTCCTCCAGCATTAAACTTCCTGGTGGTCTCTCTGAAATCAGTGGCTGAGGAATGACCCTGAAATGGAACTCCAAATTTGTAGCAAAAGCCTCTGTAACTCTGCCATCCTTCATACCTACAGGCTTCTATGTCTTCATTAAGTTTTGTAGCTGATAGGAATAAAGGGGCCACATTAGCATAGGAGGTCTAAATGTTAATGGCAACCACAATTCAAACCTCTTTTGGAGTCCTAGTTATATGTATTTGCTTGACCGTTTAAGAGCTACTGTAAAATTTAGTGGACTGTGAGGTTCAGACTTTCTTAACCCAACAGTTAATCTTTCCCACCTCTTTTCAACTCTGGAGTATGACAGTCTCCAAAACGAGTATGATTGTTCCTGAAATTCATCATATACCTGTTTCCTGAGATCAAATATTTTCACTCTGGCTGTATCATTGTTAAAACCATATGCCAAAGTAAGCCAGGTTTTCAGCATTGTGCGGGGGTCTGAACTCTCAGAACGCAATGGAACAGGCTCATTCTTTTCGGTTTCTTCATAGGTTTCCCATTGCCTGCCATAATTTATTTCATTTGCTACCCAAGACATAAGTGATCTCAAATGGATATCGCCAATATACAGAAGAGGATTCCACTCTATTTCAAATGGAATTAAGAAGCCATGAAGGTAAAATTCACACAGAATTTCTGAGCCAATTAGGGGCTGCCTGATATGCATCATAAAATTTTGTAGCATTGTGAAGAATAGGATCCTGATTTCTGGAAATTCTCATCAGTTGAAACCAAAAAAATTGTTCTTTGAGGCACAGAGCATAAACTCTGGGTGGTGGTCTGCATTCCATAATCTGACCAGTTACCTTCAACATTTCATCCTTCTTTTCTTTTAACTCCTGAATTTCCAGTTTCTGCTCTTCAATTTTCTTTTTCAGTTTCTTCTTTTCCTCCTCCCAAAGACTCTGTTGCATTTCAGTCTTGGCCAGGTGGCGGAAAGTCAAGGTTTGTAATGTAACCAGTTTCCATGTAGCTTTGACATACTCCAAAAATTCAATTAAAAATGTTTTCTTATAAACAACAATGGCTTGACAAGTCACAGGGGGAATTGAGGCTTCATTGACCACTTCCAATGGTTCAGTATGTTCTTCCTCTTGCTACAGGAAACATTCTTATTGTTGCAGTGGAGAAGACTGTGCTTCCTTCGAAATCTGCATAGCCGCAGCAGCCAAGTCATCAAGACTTGGTATTCCCCTTTCATTATGCTCAACTTCCCTTGTCTCAACTTGTTCTTCTTCAAGAATAACAAATGAACTCTGTGCAGCACTTTCAGACATATTCTAAGAAACATCAAGTTCAGACTCAACAGATTCTTCTGAAATTATAATAACCTCAGGTTGAGGTGAAACAGGAGATACTTTACATTGTGTTCTTGTAGAAACTCTTCTTGGCAGTGTTGTGGCTGCAGGAGGTGTTCTCATAGCCTTCCTCTTTTTGAATTGCCTAGAAGGTTCTGCCTTGTCAGAGGATGATGGTGAACTGGTGATGGCAACAGGTGTTGTTGTAGGAGACAATGTTGTAGGGGAAGAAGCTGCAGGAGAAGAACGTTGCCTTTTCTGAGAAGGGGGGTCAGATTCTGGGATTTGCTCAACCCCAGATGACTCTCCGACCTTAGTTTTTCCTCTCTCTCCTACTGGCAGCCCTAGTTTGCACCCGGGCAGAGGACTCTGGTGTGAGAGCTGCAGGACCAGGTGCTACAGGAGCAGATGATGCTTGCACTGTTCTTCTACTAGTGGACGCTATTTCTTTTTTCTTTTTCCGAGGTCGTGGGGTAAGTGTTCTAGGGGGTTCTAGACGTTGGAGGCTCTTCTGGGCAACAAATTCTTCCCAGGAAAGAGGTGATACATCTCTCAAAGAGCGTGCAATCAACAATTTTATGAGGCTATGGTGAGCAATAGAATTATCTTTCCCCTGTTGGGTTCTGTGGGCACATTGTTCCAGAAAGTTTAATAAAAAGTTTGAAACATTAACAACTAATCCATGCCTCATATGACTTAGCAATTTGAAGTGGTAAGAATGCAGGTAGGAGAAACGGCCTTCACAAGTTAAATACCTAATTATGAAAGCAATGTATTCTGGGTATGGAGGAGGCAACGACACTCGCTTGCATCCTTGCTTTGAGACCTCTAAAGGTCCATCAGTGGGTATTGAAAATTTTGCCCTTGTAGAGGCAGCATCCGAAGAAAAATTTTCTCCAACGGTTGGGAGCCTGGTTACTTCTGCAATTCTTTCTTCAGTCGTAACAACTGTTAGACCCCATACAGTAGCCTCCCCTTCAGAAAGGGTTCTCAAGAATGCACCTGCAGCCCCCTCATCAAAAGCATCTAAACTCAAGAAGTAATTCAGCCAACCACAGAGGCTGAATGCTTGGGCCGTTTGAGGATTTTGCATTAACAACTCATGAGCTACAGGCTCATGCCTAACCAGCTGACCATCCATGTTCACAGTTTAAAGCATCTAAACTCAATAAGTAATTCAGCCAACTACAGAGGCTGAATGTTTGGGCCGTTTGAGGATTTTGCATTAACAACTCATGAGCTACAGGCTCATGCCTAACCAGCTAACCACCCATGTTCACAGTTTTTCCTTAGCTAACTCAACTCCTTTCTGAAAATCAAGAATTTCCCCTATTTTGCTCTGGTTTTTCTCTGTTCCACCGTCAATTTCCTTTTCTTTTCCAAAAATGAACTTAATGATCTTTTTAAACAAGCAGCTTTTTTTTTTGAATGTGATTCTCAATGAAAAACATGCAATGGAAAAGACATGCGATCATTTTTGGAAAGTACCAGAAGAATAATAAAGAAAGATTATCTAAGTAGTTGTGACAACGGTGAAAGGAGAGGTTTAAAAAGTGGATCATCCTGCCCCCTACTTAGAGTATGACATGTGTCCTCACATGTACTAGGGAATAGGCGAAAATCGGGTGATAATGACTGATACAGACAGTGCAGTAAATGAATAGAATGAAATAAATCAAAAATGCGATAATCACAAGATATTGCATACCTTTCATTAAATGTTCGTACGTGCTGAGAAAGTTGACGGCTTCAGCATGAGATGACAGTTGGGAATGAGATCATAATTAGGGGTGGTGCGGATGGATGAGGTGGATGGACGACG
Source organism: Sequoia sempervirens (assembly GCA_007258455.2). Taxonomy (NCBI): domain Eukaryota; kingdom Viridiplantae; phylum Streptophyta; class Pinopsida; order Cupressales; family Cupressaceae; genus Sequoia; species Sequoia sempervirens. The sequence continues at coordinate 21,350,995 of VDFB02047230.1, read as the reverse complement.
TGGACGAACGAGATGAATGAATGGAATGGATGGTACGGAAGATAAATAAGTGAAGTGTAGCGACAAGTGGAAATGAAGAAAAGGGGTTCCTTTAAAAGGAAACCTTTATTATGAGCATGCATTAGAAAATCACGAAGAAGCTGCAGGAGCAAGGCCAAAGCCTTCAGCTGCAAGAAGAGTTGTGGCAGAATCCTGAACGAACTACTGCATGAATTCCTCTTTTGAAACTGGTTTATGGTACAACCGGAGGCGGTGTCCATTAACTAACAGCTTGAATCTAACAAGATCAATTGTAACAATTTGCACTGAACCATTAGCAAATACATTCTCAATTTCATACGGGCCCAACCATCTGGTTTGTAATTTGCCTGGACTGTCCTTATATCGTGAATCATAAAGCAGGGCCCAATCTCCTGCTTTGAACTTCTTCTCCCTAATGTATTTATCATGCCACCTCATTCTCTGATTTTGTATCATCTCAGTGTGTTGCAGGGCATTCTTTCGGAGCTCATCCAAAGCATTGAGCTACATGATTCTGTCCTTTTGTGCATTTCTTAAATCCATGTCCATCTCCAGTGCTGTTCTTAGAGTCTTATGTTCAAACTCTATTGGCATCACAGCTGTTTTACCATACACCATTTCAAAAGGTGTATATCCTATAGCAGTCTTCCAGGTAGTACGGTAGGCCTATATAGCTTCTGGTAACCTTGTGGCCCAATCCTTCCTATGCAAATCTACAGTTTTAGTCAAAATGGCCTCTATATCCCTATTTGTGACTTCAACCTGGCCATTGGCCTGGGGGTGATAAGGAGTTGATTTCCTGTGCCGTATATTATATTCATTGACTAAAGCTGTGATAAGTGTAGAAGTAAATTGTGTTACTTGATCTGTCACTATTTCCCTAGGGACACCAAACCTAGTAAATATTTCCTCATAGAGAAATTCAGCCACTTTATTGTCCCTAGCATGTTGCATAGGCTTAGCCTCTACCCATTTTGTGACATAGTCTGTGCATACAAGGATGTAGGACTTACCATTGGAAGGTGGATCAATTTGTCCTACAAAATCAAGTCCCCATTTGTCGAAGGGAGCAACTACAACTTGTGGAAATAGAGGCATCTCATCAGATCGAGTTGGTCTTCCCATTCTCTAGCATCTGTCACACCTCCTGGTATATTTGGTTGCATCTCTATACAAGGTTGGCCAATAGTAACCAGTATTTAGAATTTTCATCGCGGTTCTTTTGGCAGCAAAATGTCCACCACACGGCTCATCATGGCTGGCATGCAGTATATCATGAGTGTCCTCCTCGGGTACACATCTCCTCATAACTTGATCTGGCCCTGTATAAAATATGCAATCTACAATCTAAGAAAAGTTAAAGCTTTTCTCTACCAATAATCTCTTTTCCTTAGGGGAGAATTAAGGAGGAGTTCTTCCTGTAGCCAGATAATTTGCTATATCAGCATACCATGGGTGAATAACCTTAATTGCAAATAGGTGTTCATCAGGAAAGGAGTCTTCAACAACCGCAGAGTCATCTTGCCTTTGAAGTCTGGAAAGGAAATCGGCAACCACATTGGCTTTACCCGGTTTGTCCACAATTGTAATGTCAAATTCCTGCATCAGCAATAACCATCTTGCCAGTCTCCCGGATATTGCTGCTTTGTTCATGAGATACCGGATTGCGGCATGATTAGTATGAACAAATATCTGATAACCAGTAATATAATGTCTAAATTTATTGAGGGCATAAATGATTGCTAACATTTCTTTTTCTGTAACAGTGTAGTTCAATTCAGCTCCTTGCAAATTTTTGTTATGTAATAGAGTGCATGTTCTATTGAACCATCTTTCTGCCTTAACACTGTGCCAATGGCATAATCTGATGCATCTATATGAATATGAAATGGAAGTGACCAATCAGGTCCTTTCAGAATAGGTGCCTGTGTAAGGGCAACTTTTAAGTCAAGGAATGCTTTTTCACACTCCTCTGTCTAGGAAAAATCTGCATCTTTCTTCAACAGACTGTATAAAGGGCCTGCTATTTGGTTGAAGTCCTTGATGAATCTTCTATAGTATCCGGCATAGCCTAGAAAGCTCTGTACCTCTTTTTACTTGGTAGGAGAGGGTAACTTAGAGATAACTTCAATCTTAGCAGGATCAACCTGAATTCCTGCAGCAGAAATATAGTGACCAAGTACTATTCCTTCTTGCATCATCATGAAGCACTTTTGACTATTCAGTGATAGGTTGTGATCTTCACATCTCTGTAGTACCTTTTCCAAGTTAGCTTGAGCTTTTTCAAATGTTGTTCCATAAATAGTAAATTTATCCATGTATATTTCCATGCAATCATAGGAGATATCTGAGAAGATACTTATGACTGCCCTCTGGAAAGTTGCAGGAGCATTACAGAGACCAAAAGGAAAAATTGAATAGGAAAATATTCCCCAAGGGCATGTAAAAGTAGTCTTTTCTTGATCCTCAGGAGCAATCTTAATTTGATTGTACCCACTGAAACCATCTAAGAATGAAAAGTATTTTTTCCCTGCTAAATTATCTAGAACTTGATCAATAAATGGAAGAGGAAAGTAATATTTCTTTGTTGCCAAGTTGAGCTCTCTATAGTCTACACATACCCTCCATTTTCCTCCTTTCTTAGGAACAATGACCAATGGGGAAACCCACTGACTATCAGAGATTGGGTAGATAAAGCCAGCTGCTAACATTTTCTGCAATTCTTCTTTAACAATTTCTCTCAAAGCTGGATTAATTCTTCTCTGAGGCTGCCTGATAGGTTTGAAGTCACTATCAATATATATGCAATGTGTATAGAGTTTTGGGTCTAAACCCCTCATATCCCCATAGTCCCATGCAAAAGCTCTTTTGTGGGCTTGCAGCATTGTGGCTAGGGCAGTTTGTTGAGACGGAGACAACTTATTATTAATATGCAGACAGCGGCCTGGAGATACTTCTATCTGTTTGGTGAGATCATTTATTGAGGTTGCTGATAAAGGTGGTGCCTGTATATCACATAATAGCAAATCATGATGGCTCTCAAGATCTAGTTGTTGTAGGAAACATTGCTGAAGGTGGCTGTCCAAAACAAATGGGCTATTCAAACCAGAACTAAACTGCAGAATGTGTAGAAGTAAGTTATCTTCACTCTAAAGCTGGGAAAATGGATCAGTTTGTAGCATCATCAAATGAGCTAATGAATTGACTTCTTCAAGTTCCTCTCCTAGATCTAGCCAAACTAGTTGAGACAAATCTGGCAAAGGTTGTGCAGGTGGGTATAAAGCCAATTTCTTCCTTAACTGACCATCAGAAATTGTCATGTCTCCTGAACGGCATCCTATAAGGGTGTCAGCTGTAGCTAACCAAGGTCTTCCTAGGATAATATGATATCCCCCTAGGGTTTCCTTAGTGGACAATATGGTGAAATCAGTAGGGTATTCCCAAGATTCAAGGGTGATAATGACATCTTCTATTACTCCATCGGGTGTAACCGTGGAATTATCAGCAAGCTGCAGGACAGTCGGTGTAGACCGAATGTTTGGAATATTCAAACATTCCATAGTGTGCTTGGTCATCACATTAATGACTGCACCAAGGTCAACCAAAACATTTCTTACTACTTGACCATTGATATTGATTTTTACTACAGGACTCCCAGGATCAGTATATTTTGGAATGACAACTTTCCCCAACATAATATCGGCTAACTGTCCTAGGACATGGATAGTTTGGGGCTCCTTTTTCTTTCTTCCTTGTTTCTTTAAACAAGCCTCTTTAATGGATTTTCCATAAACTGGAACATCTTTGATAGCTTGAAAAAGAGTAATTTGAACTTGTACATTCTTTAGTTGCTCCAAAATATCAAAGGTGGGTTCTTCAATGGTTTTGGGTGTAGTAATCTGCAATCTCTGAGGAAAAGGTGGTGTAGCCTGAGGCTGCAGGATGGGTTCCTTGGAGGCAGTAGCTGATACAGGTATATCTTTTGCATGATCGGTAGGTTGTTCAGCAGTAAAGTTTGGAATCTCTGTTATTATAGGTGGCTGTGGAGTAGGGAGAGTGGTCTCAGACCTGAGATGGATATCATTGATATTCAGGGCATAAGCTGGATATGGGTTGGCTAATACAGAATACATAGGTTGTTGTTGTTGTTGCTGCTTGCTATTAGGATTGGGCAATGGTTGAGCAGGCATAGGTGTTTGTTTTGGAGGGCCAGTATTTGCTGCAGGAGCTGCAAGAGGAGGCATAAGGGCTGGAGGTTGTGGCTGCTGAGACTGCAGGAATCCAGGTGGTTGGTTCTGCCATTGCTGAGGACCTCTCCATTGAGGGTTCTGCTGCCAGTTACCTGGAGGTGGAGTCCATTGTCTTTGTGGGTGCTGCCAACCTCCTTGAGGAGGTTGCCATTGAGGGCTCTGATAATTAGGCCAGTATGGTTGAGGAGCATTCCAAGGTGGAGATGGACCATACGTGGGTTGCCATTGGTTATTATAACTAGAGTAAGGATTACCAAAAGTCAAAGGATCTTGAGGCATACCTTGTCTTGGAGCCCATGGTCTCCTTTGTGCAACAAAGAAGACTTGGTCATCATCACCTTCTATCATCTTGAAATCAGTAGGTAACTGTTTAGCTTCCATATTGGCCACCAACTTGCATCTGCAGTCACGTTTCTTTTGTCTACAATGTGGACAGAACTCAATCAGGATTGCTTCAGCCTCCTCATGTTTCTTGCGAGCTTGCATGGTATCCAACTGTGTAGCCATGTTGTTTATGATGTCTTGCTTGAAATCAGACAGCAAGTTTGTGATCTCCATCTTGGAAACTCCACTGGAAGAAGACTTTCCCACTGTAGCTTGATGACCTCTACCCTTCTTCACATTTGCTCGGGAGTAATTGAGACATCTTCATGAGATCATCCCAAGATGCTTGAGTGATATCACCGCCTCCCATCAGGTCCAAGGCATCTATGCAAGTATCATTGATTCCCCTTAGAAAAGTAATTTCTAAGATTCCTCATTAAGAGTATGGTCTGAATTCTTTTTCAGTGAAAACAGGAATCTTGATATATAATCCTCCAGACTTTCATCTTCCTTCTATTGAATTCGGAATATATCATCACCTTTACTGCCACTCTTACAGTACTCCTTGTATTTCTCAAGAAATTTTGTTTGCATGACTGGCCAACTATCGACAACACCCCTTCCCAAACTCATGAACTATCTAAGAGCTCCCTCCTTCAAGGTAGCAGGGAATAGTTTCAGTTTGTGAGCATCTGAAGTGTAGTCATAACTACGACAGAGGATATCAAACTCGAACAAGAAGGTCTCTGGATCTTCCGTGACTAGGCCATAGAACTTAGGAAGTAATGAAGAGGGAATATTCTTAAGGTTGTCATTGTTTTGTTGAGGAGTAATGGGAAATTCAAAAGCAGGAGGTCAATTCGGTGGATTGTGTGCCATGTTCACCTGACCAAGTATAGGAGCAAATGAATTTCCTTCAGGTTCTTCGTCAAATGGGCCAAATAGCAAATCAGCACACAGACCTTCAGCAAATGGGTCAATATCTAAGTCTCTTTCATCCTCAAATAGGCTATAAGCTGGTTCAGTTTTCTTGGCAATGAATGGTAGTTTGGGGAGAAATCTTCCCTGAGCGTCTCTCCTTCTATGCATGCAATGAAAATGAATGGTATTTGAAAGATTTTGAAAAACTGTCTAAACTACTACTATCAATGAGTATAACAGATTCTTAGATTGACACCATCCCCGGCAACGGCGCCAAAAATGGTCACGCCCACAAAAGGATATGAAAATCACGGCAAAACCTATCCTGGGAATTGGACATTCCAACAGGTGACTAATACCTCTTCATGGACGTTCATTTACTTGTCAAACCAGGGAACATAAACTTTAAATGGAGTGGCACAATATATGCACTAAGAACCGGTTTCAGTTACAGTCTACTGAAAATAAACACTTGGAAAGAAATTTCTATCTATGTAATAACATAAAGTTCTCTTAACTCAATCATAAACTAACCAAAGTGGAAATCGTAATAGCTACAGTTGAGGGACAAACTATAAACTGGCCTTATGCTGCAGGAACAAACACAGGGATGGATTCCCAATGCTGCAGGAATAGTATAAGACTGAGCTTGTGTTGAAACTTCTAAAATGAAATCTAACTTGAATTAACAAAAGATAAACAACTACGCTCCTACAGATACTTACTAAGTGGGCCCCCTTAGCAAGCATCAACTAATTGACACAGAAGATTGTGTTCAGAACTCTATCAACTTTTAGTCATAACGTGAAATCATTTACATTGACTGTTCTGCTTCTGAAAACTAACAAAAACTCTGATTCATATTATATCTCTAACTCTTACATAATCTGCTTCTCTATCTATCTATCTATCTCCTTCTCAACTCTTGTTCACCCGCGCAGGAGGAACACTTATTTTTAAAATAGGAGAACAACTAACTAACTCAATAAAGAAAGTCATGGATATGAAATGCATCCCAAAATCAAGGAACAGACTTCATAAATGAGTTATCCGTTCAACCAGATCCAGAGAGAATCTAGCACTCCACTCTTTCCAGATTAAATGTCATTTAAAAATCCTTCCCAACGGTTTTGGTCAAAGAGTCTTCGCCAGAGCTTCCTCGAAGTCGTGCAGGAAATGGACTTTACTGCAAGGCCAAGGTTGGCTACGCTTGACTCGATCACACTTTCTTCAACAACCTGCGAAACACAAGGTAACAGATACGAAAGAAAAGGCGCATGGCACATACACAATATCCATTCATTAATCACATATTTAAATCTATTTCATCATTCAAAAACTACATGCACTATACCAGTCATTTGGGAAGTCAACAAGGTAATAAATACAGACATGCCAACATGATCGACTACAGGAACATGAAAGTGTATTGCTACAGGATATCCCCCAATAAAAAGGTTTCAAGAGAGTTAAACAACCATAATCAACATAAGTAAAGGTATTAAAGGTGCACCATGATAACCAGATGATGATCATATTTTGGGCTCATCACTCCTTGTTTTCCTAGACATCAGTAGTACACTAGCTATTTTAATGTAGATGGAGGTTAAGCTATATGTTTTTAGATGTTTGTAGATATATAGATTTGTGATCCTTCATTGATCTAACAAAACTCTCTCAAATGTAGGAAATTAGGAGCAACAACTGGATGCAAGGCAAGCAAGAGGACCAAAGATGACACAAGGCAGCTCAACTAGGACTCATCATTCAGGAAATGATGGGTCACCTTTCCTTATATGTGCATTTCTTTATCTAAAAATGTATAGTTTTTCTTTTATTTTCATTGAAATAGTCAGTCTCACGGCTTGTGTGAGACATTTATCCATTTGCATTATCAATAAAGATTACTTTTCTTGAAAAGATTGTGCACTATCTCCTATGTTATATGTATCTACATAAATGCAATCTAGTGATGTAATCTTCTGATTTTGTTTATGCACATGAATGTAATATAGAAAAAATAAAATGTACCTTACTCTTCATTTGAAAATCACAAAATCTCTACTTGATTGAGCTATTAGCAAAAATAGGTAACACCAACCATGGACTAACTGCAGTCCTTCGCACATCTACCAAACTAGAAGATGGCCCTACCCTTCAATGAAGAGATTGGTTTGGTAACCTCATCCTTCAAATAGCATTTTTTGAGCATAGTGATGTGTCCTACAAATCTAGAGCTACCATAATTTCTACTGCCTCATATCTGATTACCCCAACCTAGAATGTAAAAATTGGATCACACAATGAATTGACAATGTAGACAGTGGCTACCTACACTACTTTGGCCAAAGATTCATCACCCAGTAACTTCGAGTGAGGTCTTCTAAATCATCATATTCAATTGATTGATTTGTATTTTCCATTAGTATTCTATTCTAAGGTTATCCCCTTTCAAGTGTATTTATCCCAACCCCAAGAATAACCTTCCCATTAACTTATATCTAATGATATGTTATAAGATCCTGAATATAACTCTATCTTATGCTACGCACCTAGAGCATTGCCAAACTATGTATAGTTCTAACATTCTACAAATAGTATAAATAATATACAAACATGTAAACCCCTTCTATAATATAAGAACTATATACCTTTTAACCCAAAAGAAAGGTTGCCCAAAGCAAGAGATAAACACAGATCTTTCAAAAGACTTGCAGGCATCAAACACACTTAAAAGACAATCTTTTCAACATGACATCATAATAAATCAACTTTCCAACATAATATTAAGGGAGTAGAAATCAGCATGCCTACTTAAAGCTCCAACTAAATAATCTTCCCTCCTATCTTGATGGCTCAAGATCACTTGCTACTTCCACTACAAACAACCAAAATACCTCTACTAGCTTCTCTCTAGATCTCTCAACAAAACAATATAAAATAACAATAAACTCTCTCCATCTCACAATTCTCAATTCACTCTCACAAAATTTGCTACAGAATAACACAAAGAAAATCAAAATGATAAGTGTAACAATTGGTAGAATGGGCACCTCTGTTTATATACTAATTTGTGAGAAACCGAAGGCTACAAACAAGTAAGTATTTTTGCCACGTTTCTTCCTCATGTAATGACTCACTCATAGGTTTGCAACACATGAAAATACTCACCATGTAAATGGTTGAGTTGACTTGATATTTGGGACAACAAGCTCAAAATAGGTTTCCTAATTTGAATTCCATTACAAAATGTTGCCAATTTTGCACTTGACTAAGTCTAAATACTTATTTGTAGGCTTATACAAATTCAAAGACTTATTTTACATTCCAACCTCTAGCAAATATGGCACCACCTCTTTACTTTTGGCACCACCTTCGTAGCGCGGCTTTGACATAATCCACAAGTTTCATAAACAACATTTACTTATTTCTAAAATGTTTACACAACAACACTATCTCATACATTCTTTGTTCATGCTTTGACTTGGTCTCTAAAAATTTTATGCGCTAGCTTCTCTCCTCTAAAAGTTACACCATATACTTTATGCACCATATGTTACCATATGTGTTTTGCTTTATATTATTATTAATAATAATCAATGTTATCTATGCACTTGGGAATTATATCAATAGCTTTATTCATATATATTATATGTATATGTATATATATATTATATGTATATATATACACATTTATCTATTGAAGTATATATATCTATTCATTCCATAAGTTTATCAAATACATTTTATTAACAAACATATTTATATAATATATAAATATATAAACTAGTATTACGTATATGTAAATATATATACAATTATATATAAGTATATATATATATATATATATATATTACTATATTACTATATTACTATATTACTATATATATATTACTATATATATATTACTATATCAACTTACACACACATATACGTAATTCCATTTCAATATCTTTATAAAACACTCAAACATACTGTATCAATGGAAAATTAGATGGCGTTAGTTTATTAAATAATAAACAATCAAAAATCCAAAGAAGCTATCAAGAACAATGGAAAATCAAAACAAAGAACGATTATACCTTCCTTTCCTTCCATGCTTCACCTTCATAGCACCTTCTAGTTTGCAGCAAATCGAATGAGGCCCTCAGATTTCAAATGAGCAACCTATAATAATGTCAAAGTCCTATGCAAATGTTGAAGATTTATAAAATTATGCCTATGTCTATGACAATTATGATAAAATGAAAATAATGACTACTAATGCCAAATGACTATAATGCCTAAATTCGAAAATGAAGTTGTCGGATCCCGAAATTATGAGCAAAATTGTCTTTTATAGAAAACACAATTTTGAGGGGACGGATGAGATAGAATTCTAAGAAAGACCTAGAATGAGAGGTCCAGATTAAATCTGAGAATCCCTAATTAGGGTTAGGGCAAAATCCTTAATCGAACGGTCAGAATAATATCTTAGATAATCGGATCGACGGTGGAGAATAAATGAGACAAATTAATTAAAGAAATAAAGATTTTTGAAAAATCAAGAAGATAAGATTGCCTGATTTGTGAGATTCGAAAAATTAAGAAGATAAGATTTGAACTGAAGATTTGATTTGGAAAATCAAGAATCTGCCCGATTACTTGATTTTTGGAATATTAGTTACTAATTTGAATTAAATTAATTCAAATTATGGATTTTATGAGACAAATAAATAATCTTTTTCAGATTATTTACCAAAATGACTGACAGTTAAGATTGTGATGACATTTTAAATAATTGATTTATTTAAAATGAGAGGAATATTAAATTGACAATTAAATAATTAAATTTAATTATTTAATTTAGAAGATAAGATTAATTAATTAAATAAATTAATCAATTTATTTAATTAATAGTGACATATTAAATAAATAAATAAAACTTATTTATTTTAATAATCAGGAAGAAATATATGACAAAGGGGAATTAAATAAATTAAGAAATTTATTTAATTAAGGGAAGACTTAGCCAATTAATGACGTATTTAATAAATAAATAGAATTTATTTATTTAATAATCATGAAGAATAAAAGGACATGAATTAATTAAATAATTATGAATTATTTAATCAATAGTCGAATGTGGACCAAGGACATAATTAAATGTATTAATTATGTTAGGACGAAAGTGGTAAAAATAGAAGCTTGCAGGCCTAGGTCATTTTTAAGTGTCTACACATACAATTCCATCAATCGACATATATACATGGAATGTATATATACATATCTATATATATGTCACTTAGTCCAATTGGCATTCCAATGCATATGGATAATCCATCCATGAGCATGTGTAGGTATGTCTACCTATGTATACTCATGTACGTATTTACTCACATGTATGGGTTTACTAAAGACATGCACATATATATACATATATATAGATTAAATGCATATATCTCATCGATATACAAGTAAACACTTCAAGAAAGGACTTCAACACAACTTCAAGACTTCATCTCATCCTCATTCCAAACATTCATAAACAAGATCACAATTCAATATAAACATTCATAATCAAAACAAAAGATCACTTACCCATTACCCAAACTGACTTGACTTAACTAAGACCAACTAGGGTGCGATTGTGTGAAAGCTCAGTAAGGCCAAATTTAAAGGTTACCAGACCAATTTCTTCTCCTAAGTGATACTTTCCCTCTCTTTTAGAGGCTTGATCCTATTACTGCATTCAACTTAGTTCACCATAACAATAGTTAGCCAAATCACTACATATCTTATTCCTCACATACATGTCATATTCACATTATATATTTCATATACTGAATCATAAAGCATTTAATTGAATCAAAATTCCATTCAACATAGTTCCATCTGAATTCATAAATAAAACACATTCACATTTATTGAAGCAATTTGTAACCAAACTAGGTAATAGTAAATAGATAATAATACACGAGGTGTAACATAATTTTCCCTTTTCATCTCAACAATATCCATTTACTATTAATAAATAAACATTTTATTTATTAATTAATCCTCACTTGCACATTCCTCTAAATAATTAGCCAATAGGCTATATATTGTGAATGCAATTTGAGCTGAAACTTGTCTCATGCCGGTAACTACTCCCATTAAACCATTTTTCGAAGTTGTTTGTTGTTCAGAAACCACCTAAGTTTTCTAACCCCAACTATCCATTCACTGCCAGCATGTTGTGCACCACATGCTCTTTCTGATCAAATAGACGAATATTAAGGTGTAGATTACCAAGAGCTTCAAGCGTGTATCGTCTTGTACAAAAGTTAATCTAAATTCATTACAAAACATAATGACAAGACTTGAAATTCGCACATATCAAGTTAACTGGAATTCCTAGGATATAAATGGGCAGTAAATTCCTCGATTGAATCATAGTAAATTTAAATAAATAAATAAATTTAAGTTATTTCTTGTTAAGAATTATGACATATTTCATCATTTAAAAAAATTATTTATGTTTGATAAATAATTTTGTTATTAATTTAATAAAATAAAAATATAATAAATTTTATATAATTTATGTATATAATTTTTTATAATATTATCTATTTATATTTAACATTTCTAAGTTATTAATAATTTTATGTATTTGAAGATATTTTTTTAATATCTTAATAAAAAATATTTTACTAACTTAAATTTTCAACTTCCTTTTTCCACTTGCAAAGCTTTTCAAAATTTTATTTTAAAAAATAATAATAGAGAATTGACTTTAGAATATTTGTTTAACTTAGTTAAAAGCTTTTACAAGTATTTTTATTAAATTTCTTATTTAATTTTTTTAAAATGTATTGTTAATTTCATTAACTAAAATCAATAATCATTAAATTTTAAAGTTCATTTTTATCATCCAAAATTGTAAATATATATCATCTAAAGTTGTGAATATAAATTTTAAAGTTCATTTTAAAATTTGTTGCCCTATATTTTTCTAATCAACATTTGTGATTATTCAATAATTTGTTGGGTTTGATTGTGTTTAGGTTTTAATTACATATACTTTTCTATCAGTGTAACCCTTGCACCCCTTCTGGTGCAAGTTCTAGTTAATTAATCATTTAATAATTAATTATCCTCTCATCCATAATTCTCTCTTTCATAACTAACACTCTCTTCTAGTCGACTAGATAATCAATTATGGTTTAGTGATCAATCAATTTACTTTACTCCCACTTAGTGTGAGTTAACTAATAAATCAAGTCTCCTAACAAAGTAATCAATTTTTAACTAATTCATGCAATTAGTTAACTCTTTCATGCAACTAGTTAACTAGAATCCTATAGCCAGTTGTAGTCACTTAACTAGGTAATCAATTCCTCTCAACAATCCTCAACCATTGATCTTGATCTTGTACCTCTTGATCTAGATTGTTCATTCAAATCAACCATTTCTATAAAATCATCCCTCACATCACATTAATGGCTAACCACGAAATTTCAAGTTTTGCATCATTGTATCATCCACACACTTTTGAGCTTGAAGTGAAGAAGAGCACCCTAAAATCTAAGAGCAAAGCAAAGTGAAGGACAACTAAAGTAATCCATGACAACGCGGTTAAGGTAAATGTATTGATTATTTGAATATGATTTCATTTGTGTTGCTTGTTTTCTATTGATTTATTTGGATTGTATTTAGGTATTGGATTGAAATTTTATGGTTAACTGATCTAATTCTTTATCTCCATTAAGACTAATGTCCATTTTCTAAGTTACATTCTAGTGAACCCAACATGAAATAATGTAAATAATAGTTTTTGTACAAAATTTAGAATTTTTGAAGATACAAGAAGTGCAACACATTTTTCAAATCCTACACCATAGTTGTTATCCCATTCAATGCATCTGATCAATTGTGTAACGTATACAAATTTTACCGAGTCGTACTTATCACATTTTTTCTCTATGTTTTTGTAGGTTTGAACCAGTACACCATAATCATAGAATGGTGCACCACAATCACTTTTCTCTGCATTGCATTCAACCTCATATACACCACATTTGATTCTTCCTGCACCATAATCAACTTTTCATGCACCGCACTCGTCAGATCATGCACCATAGTCGATAACCCGTGCACTACATCTGATTAGTAAACAAAAAAAATAGGTAAATCTTTGATGTCTATTTTTTGTTGTTTGATTTTGGTAGGGTAATGCTTTTCTATTACTAATCTTCTATTCCAACTTGTGGCAATCACTTGAAAGATCTATAACATTTCATTTTAGTGCTTAAAAATAAACCTATCTCCAATATTTAATTTGGTGCACAAAAAAGAATCTTGTCTCAAACATTTCATTTGGTGCTTAAAATATACCCACAACTTTCATCTCTGTTTGGGTTTAAAAAAGAACAATTTTGACTAAACATGCAACACTTCATTTTGGTGCTATAAAATTTACATACAACTTGCACATTTACATTGGTGTACTTAAAATGAACAATTGCATCCTATGTTTTGTGCTCTTGCACACATGTGATTCAATCCATCGAAATTGTGTTGTTTAAAGTATCCTCTCCCCTTGTGCTACATGTGATTCTTGGGTGATGAGAAATAACAACATTTAAAAACTTTCCCTTTTTATTTTAACTAGGTGGCCTGTCTGGGAGTTCATCCCAGAGTTTGACCATGCGCATATTTTTTCAGCAAGCATTATAAAGACGAAAAAATTGAAAGGTGAGCTCAATCCACTTGTGCCATACAAAGCGTGCCTTAGTAGTCCTAGGTGATTTTAGACATGAGTTAGAGACTTCGGTCTTGCATTGGTTGTATGTCGTGGTGTTTATGTAGCTCCTCCATTACAAACCTTTGTTGTAGAATCCTAAATTCCTATTTGGTCGTGTCTTATAAAGTGGTGCAACATGATAGGATCAACATGTGAAGCTACTCACTATGTACTTTCTTAAGTTGAGATAGAATCTTTTTGGGTTGTTAGCAATAGCCTCTAAGGAAGAGAAAGAAGGTGTGCCCATGGCATTTGTCGATGACTTTGTCTCATTGGAAATCTATTATTTTCCTTCATATAGAGAAGGTATTGTTGGTATGTGGTGACTAATCATGCTCTACTAAACACTCTTCATGTGTCTTTTCTCCTAATTTTTTCACGTTGTCACTAAAAAAAATCACCGAAAAAAAAAACTGATTTTGTAGAACCCTAATTTGGAAGCCTCCAAGCTTGTTATAAGGGGTTGGGATGGGAGTTACAGTATGATGAAAAAGGTGATTATTCATGAGATTGTAATAAGTTGCAATGGATAATAAAATCATTGGATGGTTGCGGTTTTGTGGATGTAGCCTGGATTGGGTGAACCATGTTAAATTCTCTGTGTTATAATTTTTCTGTGTTTTATTTCTATGTTTTATTGATCAAATATGCATCTAATTATTAGATATCTACCTTGTAACTCTAACAAGTGGTATTAGAGCTAGGTTGTTTTCAGTTATCCTCTATAGGAAGGTCTCATGGTTGAGTGGGAGTCTCACGGTTGAGTGAGAGAAATGCCAAACGAGGGTAAGTTGAAGGTTGAGAAGTTCAATGGGAAAAACTATTAGTTATGGAAGATGTAGATGGAGGACTACCTCTATCAGAAGGATTTATGGCAGCCAATGGAAGGAATAGCCAAGAAACTAACAACAATGACTGATGAGGATTGGAATCTTCTGGACAGAAAGGCATTGGGAGCCATTTGTTTATGCCTGGTACAATCAGTGGCGTTCAATATTACAACAACAAAGACAACTCAAGAGTTGATGGAAACCCTAGCGAAGTTATATGAAAGGCCTTTCACTTCGAATAAGGTATTTCTTATGAAGCGTTTATTTAATATCAAAATGACAGAAGGTGGGTTAGTTGCTAATCATTTAAATGAGTTTAATACGGTTACCTGTTAATTAACTTCTATAAATGTAAACTTTGATGAAGAAGTTAGGGCTCTTTTGATTATGTGTTCTTTTCCTGAAAGTTGGAATAGCTTGGTAATGGTTGTTAGTAATTTTGTTTCTGGTTTGAATACATTGAAATTTTATGATGTTGTTGGCGTTATTTTGAGTGAGGAAATTCGTAGGAAAAGCTCGGGTGGAACATCCACATCAAGCAATGTTTTGAATGCAGAAAGCAGGGGCAGAAAAAAGGAGAGAGGAAATAATTCTTGAAGTCATGGGAAGTCAGAGGAAAATCAAAGGACAAAAGGTCCCAATCTAGAGACAAGAGGGATTGTCGATACTATGGTAAGCCGGGTCATTTGAAGAAAGATTGTTGGTCTCAGAAAAAATAAAAAGGAGACAAAAAGGAAGGCAATAAAGAGGAAAATGTGGTAAGTAATAAATTTGATGAGGATGCTTTGATTCTTTCCCTTGATAATGCTAATGATTCTTGGGTGTTAGATTCAAGGGCTTCATTTCATATTATGCCCCATAGAAGTTATTTTCTTGATTATGTCCAAGGGGATTTTGGGTTGGTTTATTTGGGAGATAATGAACCCTGTCAAATTGTTGGAAAGGGAAGAATCAAGATTAAGTTTCAGAATGGGAATCATTGGCTACTACATGAGGTAAGGTACATTCCAAAGTTAAAGAGATTTAATTTAGTAGGGCAACTAGATGATGAAGGTTGTGTTGTTACATTTAGTCATAAAAATTGGAAGGTTACAAAAGGTGCCTTAGTGGTAGCAAAAGGCGTGAAAGTAGGCACCTTATATCTTTGTATAGGTCATATTGTTCCTTCTACTGTAGCTATTGCAGATAAAAATCAATGTTCAAGAACAATTGTTGTAGTTAAGCAGGCAGAAAATCAGATAGTTACTGTGGATTCTGAATTAGCACTATGGCATAATAGAATTGGGCATATGAGTGCAAAAGGTATGAAATTACTTCATTCAAAGAATGTTTTACCAAGTCTAAAATGTGTTAATATGGATTTATGTGAAAGTTGTGTGTATGAAAAACAAAAGAGAGTAATTTTTCTCAAGGATGGGAAGCAAAAGAAAGATGAGAAATTGGAGCTTATGCATATAGATGTATGGGGATCAGCTCAAGTATCTTCTCTTGGTGGCTCTCAGTATTATGTTACATTCATTGATGATGCAACTAAGAAGGTATGGATTTATTTCCTTAAGAAAAAATCTGATGTATTTGAAACTTTTAAAAAATGGAGAAGCTTGGTTGAGAATGAGATGGGTAAAAAGTTAAAATGTCTCAGATTCGATAATGGTGGTGAGTATTGCAGCAAAGAGTTTGAAGATTATTGTTTCTCAAATGGTATTCGTAGGTAGAAAATGGTTCCAAGGAATCCACTGGAAAATGGAGTGGTTGAGCACATGAATAGAACAATAATGGAGCATGCACGGACTATGAGATTGCATGTTGGGCTGCCTTTAAACATGTGGGTAGAGGTTGTAAACACTGCTATTTATTTAATTAATAGAGGTCCCTCTAATCCTTTGGGTTCTGGTATTCCAAAGGAAGCATGGACAGGTAAGAAGGTGAGTTATTCTTTTCTCAAGACCTTCAGTTGTGAAGCATTTGCACATGTAGATTTTGAAAATAGAGCCAAGCTTGATGCAAAATCAAAGAAATGTATATTTGTTGGATATGGTATTAATGAATTTGGTTATAAGCTTTGGGATTTTGAAAATCAAAAAATTGTAAGAAGCAAGGATGTCATATTTAATGAGAAAGTGTTGTACAAAGATCTATTGCAGCAACATGAGAAGAAAGAAAATGATTATACAGTGTTGGATGATACTCCAAACAATGATGTTTCAGTGGTTCCTCATGCTCCGCAACAACAGCAACAACAAATACCACAAACTCCAGTGAATGTTAGATGATCTTCAAGGATAAGTAGACCTCTAGAAAGATTTCCTCCCTCTTTGTATTCTATTTTATTAACTGATGCTGGTGAATTAGAATGTTATGATGAAGCTATGCAGGTGGATACCGAGGTTCAGTGGGAGCATGGAATGGAAGAAAAAATGGACTCCTTGCTGAAAAATCAAACTTGGGAATTATGCAAGTTGCCTACAGGTAAAAATACTTTACCAAATAAATGGGTTTATAGGCTGAAAGAGGAGGAATATTTAAAGCCAGGTGAGTTGTAAAAGGATTTTCATAGAAAAAAGGGTATTGATTTTGATGAGATTTTTTTTTCAGCTGTTAAAATGACTTCTATACGCATTGTTTTAAGTATTGTGGCTACTAAATATTTGCATTTAGAATAGCTAGATGTTAAAACAACCTTTCTCCATGGTGATTTGGAAGAGGAAATGTATATATGGAACAACCACAAGGTTTTGAGGTCAAAGGTAAGGAGAAACTTGTGTGCAGATTGAAGAAAAGTTTATATGGCTTGAAACAAGCACCTCGGCAATGGTATATCAAATTTGATAGTTTTATGGTTGAGCAAGGCTACAACTGGTGTAATTCAGACCATTTTGTTTATTTTAAGAGGTTAGATGATGATAGCTACATTATTTTTGTTTATATGTTAATGATATGCTTGTAGCGGGGTCTAACATGAATCACATAAAGGAGTTAAAAAAACAGTTAGCAAATTCATTTGCTACGAAGGATTTGGGGGAAGCAAAGCAAATCCTTGGTATGAAGATTACAAGAGATAGGAAAAATAGAAAAAAAAATTATCTCAGGCTGATTATGTTGAAAAGGTGTTGCAAAGATTTCATATGGAGAATGCAAAAGTTGTCAGCACACCTTTGCCCAGTCACATTAAATTGACTAAGGATATGTGTCCAAAGACACAAGAGGAGGAAGAAAAAATGTCCAAGGTACCATATGCTTTAGTTGTAGGTAGTTTAATGTACGTCATGGTATGCACAAGACCAAATATTGCACATGTTGTAGGAGTTGTTAGTAGGTATATGAGTCATCCCGATGTTGAGCATTGGAATGTGGTAAAATGGATTCTCAGGTATTTGAGAGGTACATCCAATAAATGTTTATGTTTTGGGAGCTCTAATACTGCTTTAAAAGGCTATGTTGACTCAGATTTGGTAGGGGATGTAGATACTAGGTGGAGTACCACAGGTTATGTATTTACAGTTGGTGGGACAGCGGTGAGTTGGATCTCTCAATTGCAAAAGGTGGTTGCTTTATCCACCACAAAGGTAGAGTATGTTGTTGCAACAAAGGCGGAAAAGGAGATGATATAGTTGCAACTTTTCATGGAAGAGTTGAGAAAATAACAGGCTGAAAATTACTTGTTTATAGACAACCAAAGTGTTATATATCTTGCAAAGAATTCTATCTTGCACTTTAAACCAAACACATATAGTCAAGATATCATTTCATTCAGTCAGCATTGGAGGATGGACAGGTAAAGCTAGAAAAGATACATACAGATGCTAATCCAACAGATATGTTTACGAAGGTGGTGACAAGGGAGAAGTCAAGCTCCTCTTCAGCTTCGGTTGGCCTTCAAGGTTGAATTCAAGTATAACAAAGCAACAGGGTCCAAGGTGCTTATTTCTAGTGGGAGCTGTAAGTGTAGCAGTGTTGTCCAGGATCACTCTCCAAGTGGGAGAATTGTTTGGTGTGGAGCCTGATCAATCTCCAAGTGGGAGACTGTTGGTATGTGGCAACTAATCATGATATACTATACACTCTTCATGTATCTTTTCTCCTAAATTTTTTCATGTCGTCACCAAAAAAGGAAAAATCACCGAATTTTTTTGACTTTGTAGAACCCTAATCTGGAAACCTCTAAGCTTGTTATAAGGGGTTGGGATGGGAGTTACAATATGATGGAAAAGGAAATTATTCGTGAGATTGTAATAAGTTTTGCATTGGATAATAAAATCATTAGATGGCTGTGATTTTGTGGATGTAGCCTGAATTGAGTGAACCACGTTAAATTCTTTGTGTTATAATTTTTCAATGTGTTTTATTTCTCTGTTTTATTGATCAAATATGCATTTATTTGTTAGATATCTTCCTTGTAACCCTAACAGGTATTTAATAATAATTCCAATTGTTCAAATATCTAATCTTTCTAATATTCACCACTTTAATGGGAGGTGGGCCTACTTAAAGATTTAAAACCTTCTCTACCACTAAATTAAGTTGTGAATATGCTTTTGGGTATTTTTTACCAATAAATCTAATTGGCCTTAGGGCCTTATCTTTTTCACCTACTATTAAAGTCACAACTAGAAACATACATACACTGTTTTCTTTGTTTTCAACACTTAATGAAATCTAAAATCTAAAAACTAATTAAGATCCTAGGGTTCTGTAGAGAGCTTTTTATGATCAAACTAGTGCATCACATTTGTTAGCCTATGCATCACAAATGTGTATTTGCATCGTAGAAATAGTATGATGCATTCATTGGCTTTGTGATGCATTTGTTTGCTAGAAAGTAACATCTCTTTGTTTGCAACGCAATTATTGCATTTTGCACCACATTTGTGTCAAAATTCTATCAAAAAGTCAGAAACCCACCTTAGTCAACAAAAACAATGCATCTGTTTCAAATGTAATCATTAGATTTTGCAATGCATTTGTTGCAGACCACACCGCAATTGATATCTTCTACACCACATCTGTAGTTTTTTCTGCCACATCTGTTTGATAGATAAAATAGAGTCTATTTTCAAAGGGTGCATATATTTTATCTTATTTACACAGAATCTCAAAATTAGAACAATTGCTTTCTTGTATTTTTCAATAAACTTTCAGCTTTCCTAGGTTAAACATTACATCTTTAGGGTCATATCACAAGTCCTTGAAATCTCGCTTTGAACATCTAGAAGTTTGTGTTGATGATGATTTTACTCGCAACAACAAGACAAATAAATTCTTCATAGATAAACCACAAAGAGCCTATCCTTCTTGAAAGATATGGAACAAAGACAATCTAAAGGGGGATTTTTCTTTAACAGGAAAACATTGACTCAGTTCAATCCCAAGTCTCTGGTAATCAGGTCTTGATTGTACTAGGTTCACTCTCGGGTATAATGTGATATTGTTGTTAATCTCAAAGGGAATATGGCTAATTGAAATTATATATATTAGACATTGAGTTTTCAATTGGAAATTAAGAACAAATATCATGAAATCGAAAGATTTGAAATAATATTTCATGAACATCAACAATTCCTTTTCTATCACTTAAGTAGATTTAACATTAAGCATTCAACAATTTCATAGAAAATGAAAGATTTTCAATAAATTTCCATCCATTCACCTTTTTTTTGGGACATTTTCAAGGAATTTGAACATCTGCTCTAAAATAAAGCATAAAAATACCGAAAATTAAATTTTTCTCCCGGTTATTCTCCATGCATGCCCCAAAGAATTAACTAAAACAAAGCAAACCACTTTATACTTCACCACATTGCTTCACAACTACATATAAAATGGTGTGAGCTTTTAAAGAGAGGGGTTTTAGTTTGGACACCGAGTAGGTTCTGCATGCACCCTTAAACAACACAACACACAATCTTGTTCGGCTGAACTAACAAAACTAGCTACAAAAGATTCATGAGATAGGTAGCTATCTGATTGGCTTTGATATTAATCAATGTCTATGTGCATACAAAGTTTTACACTGGAATGATTCAGAAAATAGGAAAAAAGAACAAAACTTAAAGAAGTTTTGGCTCTTCCGACATCCACAAATTTTAAACTTAAAAAGAAAGATCCTCTAGCCTTTTATAGAACACAAGGCATAGATAGGATAAGACAAATACATGAGAGGAAATCCAAGGGACAAATCAAATCAAGGCATGTGGAATGTAGTGACTGATAAGAGAATTGTAGTCGAAGTTAACGAAGGTCAACTCCAATTGCACATTGAAGCTCTTCAGTTTTTAATCTTTAATCATTAGGGTTCCTTCTTGGAACCAAACAAATCTGCTCAAACAAAATGTAGGAACTTCCCACAAAATCGGAGTGATCAGGTGGAATTTTTTCCCCTACACTTTAGGTTCTTCCTCGATTTGAACATTCCAAGAATGAGCCACCCCCATAATAGGTACACTTCTTTGTCACATTCTAGCACATCTTTGCAAGGAACTCTATTCCAACATGAGCTTTTAAAGTGCATCATTGAACCTAGCAACACCATCGAATTTGTTCACAAATACGATTTTCTTGGTCATCCATACCTAAAATTTGCATCATAATCTGCATCTCCTACAATCACAAATTCCACACATTAAATCCCTTTAAAAAAACATTTATAAACATCTCATGTAAATAAAACCATTATTCAAATTTTAATACATAAATCTCATAAATAACACGCTTTCTAGCATATCATAAATCCTTGTATAATTTTCTTCTACATATACCAAATTACCGGACTATCAGAATCATTAGATAACCTTAAGATTTCAAAAAAAATTATTTCACATCGTCTCCCAATACCCGATATTCAACTTTACCCATGAACTTTCCCCAGACTTCAATTTTACCGAAACTTCCCTTTTACTGGACTCCAAATATCAAACCAAAACACTTTGCTCAATATTTGCACCACCTTTTACCTTTCAAACATTTTTGGTTCCCAGTATCTAATACTCGAAACACTTACATTACAAAGTACTCTTTGATTAAAAAAATTTCTTTACTTTTCACTTCCAATGATCTTTTCAACTTGCTAGCTCCTGCCATAAGAGTTATTACTTTTCACTTGGCTCCCCAAGTCCTACAGTCTTGGAGTGTGTTGTGAGAACACACAACAACTTAGAACCAATAAAACCAAACTTAAAATTAAATCACCAGTTGTAAATTATAATTTATACATATTTTAAAACAATAACTTTCACCTTTACCTAGAGATTCTGGCATAAAAAAGTAAAACTCCATCAAAAACATCCATGTGTGCTCTGATTAATTCCAATTTTTGGAACTTAGTGAAAAGAATCAATTTATTGACATTGAACTACATAATATGATAATCCTCCAAAGCCAACCAAGGATAGAGCCTTGCTGCCAGTCAAGTGTCCATAGCCCTGACAAGGTTATCTCCGTAATTCCCCCTAAACATATCTCTACTACTAGCTAGACATCTATAGCCCTGGTAGAGTTATTTGGATAGCCTAAAGAGTTGATTTTTTTTATAGATATTGCAATAATAGCTCATTTTTCTCTTTTGATATTTCAATGATAGCTCATTTTCAACTTCCAAGCAATGAAGCCCGCTATTAGGTTGGGAATTATAGTGGTAGCAAAGGTTACCTTTTGATTTTTCATTCAATGCAAATCCTTTCATCAATTCACCATTTCCCAAAAATTCATTTAATAATTCCCTGTTGGTGCGTATTTCTAGCTAAATTTTACTACTTTATGCCAAATCCTAGCTAACTATGACTCGATATGTGTTAAAAAATATGCATAAATTAAAATTTAGCAATGAAAAATTTAATCACCAAATTTAAATCTAAATTTAGAAGCATTAATTACCACCCTTCCAATTAAATTTTATGGAAACTCCTAAATATTTGGCTAGCACTCCCAATTTGATGGTGTTGCACCTCATTAATGGATCAGAAATGTCATGATTACATTGAAGCATGATCACATTATTTTGCATTAAATTCACACGCCTTATTTCGCACGTATTATTTCTTTCAACTTACCCAGGTGATGACATGTACTACCTTACTGACTTCATTTTCCTTTCTACTCTGCACACATAAGCACCTTCATAATTAATACAACTCAAAAAATATATGAAATGACCACCCTTTACTTAGAAATCTTCAACTTGCTTGATTCGCAATCTTCATACTGCTCAAATTTGAAGCAATTTATCACCAACTATGTACAAAGAATTAATTTGATTTAACATTCCGCTCTGAAGATAAATGTACAGTTGCCACCTTGCTTATGATTACCAAGACTTGACTCGAGGCAACTATGTACCGCAATTTCCTCACGGCTTTCTATAAATTCTACATTTCTACTCGAATTCTCCACACTTTTCTTAGCTTTCTTCTCTTGTTCTGCATTTTTGCTCTGTTTATTCTCTCTTGCTTCTAGGCCATGGATACTCCAATTTGCTTAAGTTGCTCTTGCCGCCAGAATGTTTTCCTAGGAAGTATCACACCGCAAAGGCTTGAAAAGGTTTTCTTCATTCAGAATTCTAGTTTCACTATACCAAATTTGTGCTTAGTTCTTGGGGAAAAGTATGTGGAATCTAGCTGCTACTTTTGCTTTTATTTCGACGTCGCTTCTCATTTTCTAGCATTGCTTCTAGATATTGGGCTACCTGTTGAAGATGTTCGCTTGACCGCCAATTTGATAGTAAGGCCTGAATATTTGGAGAATCTGGATACTATTTTGTCTTTTTCACACCCGACCATCAGAATCCCTTCCATGGATGATATTCCTCGATTCCTGGAACACAGGGAAGTGGTTCCACTCTGGCCTTTCCTCACTAACCTCCATATTTGTGACTTTGAAATTCATAGGGAACTCACCTACATAGGGTATTTAGCCCTGATAGATGAGGCATCCCATATCAACTGAATGGCTACTACTACCTGCAGCTTTACTCACTCTTTTTGGCTTTTTTGATCTTTTTGAAGCAAGAATTTTGATACTTAATGTATATACTTGATACACACACACACACACACACACACACACACACACACACACACACACACACACACATATATATAGCTTTTAGTATATCTTAAAGCATGTTTTACTGTGTATGGTTTTATCATTTTTCATTTCCCAATTCAATTTTACAAATGTTTGAATTAACTCTCATGTGTAAGATAAGTTAAGTAGAATTTGCTAATGCAGAGGCCAGACGAAAAAGAAAATAAACAAAAAGAAAGAAAAGTAAACAAAAACACAATAAACCCTACAAAAAGCAAACTAACCCTAACTAACCAAGCTTCTAATCTAAAAAGTGATTAATCTTAACAAAACAACTTATTTTAATTTCTATGACTATTTCCATTATTGTTTTGGTAAGAATTACAACAGGTTTATCTTTAAATTCATTCAGAAAAATTTCAACAACTCTACTGTAATAATGAATTATCTTAAATTTTCTACGTTTAATAATCATAAATTCAAAGATGTACTTACCAATGACTTGGCTCATATGTATGAATACGACATCATTAAAGGTCGATTGCACACACTTCGTCTGATGCAACCATACTCTACCTTCTTCTAGCCTTGGTTCATTACCATGAATGATTGTGTCCATTTCTCAACTTTCTCCTCTCAAAATCTTCATGTCTTCGGTCCTGCCTTCACTTTGCACTTTGTTGGACCAAGATATATCACAATTTATATTGTTATCAGAGAGAGAAAAAGTAAAAGTTTGATACTATGTATCTTGTATAAAATCAAGGAAATTTCCTTTTTTAACTTGTGAATTTTTAGCTTGGAGCAAAATACATGCATCTCCCGCTTGATTTTCCCATTCCTTTTCCTCATTTGTGTTTTCCATGTATAAGTAGAATAATGATTCATCAATATTGTTTCCTCATTTATGATGTGATGTCTCTGAATCTCGACATTCTCGCCTATTTTCCTATAAAATGTTAGGATTTTCTTTATAATAATTGTAGTTTTCAAATTGTCTTGATGTATTAGTTAAATTTTTAATGTTTCCAATTCCACTAGGGTTAAACGTTTTCCTCACTAATGGTTTTTTTTTCTATCAATTAGAACTTATTATGTCAACGAAATCACTTTATATATGGCCAAGCTTACCCTAGTTAAAAAAAAATCACACTCGAGTTCACCGTGATCAGTTGTATCATGAATTCTGCACTCGATGACTCTACCAAAGGTGAATAAACTCAAAGGATGTAATCTCTAGTTAAAATTTTTCCAAAGTTTCTCAACATCCATACTAAAAAACCAACTTGCACTCAATTTCACTTTACAAGCCTCCTTCCAAAACTTAGAACTAATATAAAATTCAAATATATGCCCCCTCCTTCTAGCACCAGCTCCTGTTAATGACAATTTTACTCGCAACAACAGGGCAAATAAATTCTTCACAGATAAACCGCAAAGAGCCTATCCTTCTTGAAAGATATGGAACAAATACAATCTAAAGGGGGATTCTGCTTTAACAGGAAAATATTGACTCAGTTCAATCCCAAGTCTTTGGTAATTAGGTCTTGATTGTACTAGGTTCACTCTCAGGTATAATGTGATATTGTTGTTAATCTCAAAGGGAATATGGCTAATTGAAATTATATATATCAGACACTAAGTTTTCAATTGGAAATTAAGAAAAAATATCATGAATTCGAAAGATTTGAAATAATATTTCATGAACATCAACAATTCTTTTATTATCACTTAAGTAGATTTAGCATTAAGCATTCAGCAATTTCATAGAAAATGAAATATTTTCAATAAATTTCCATCCATTCACTTCTTTTTTTGGAACATTTTCAAGGAATTTAAACATCTACTCTAAAATAAAGCATAAAAATATTGAAAATTAAAATTTTCTCTTGGTTATTCTCCATGCATGCCCCAAAGAATTAATTAAAACAGAGCAAACTACTTTATACTTCACCAGATTGCTTCACAACTACATATAAAACAGTGTGAGCTTTTAAAGAGAGGGGTTTTAGTTTAGACACCGAGTAGGTTATGCATGCACCCTTAAATGACGTAGCACACAGTCTTGTTCCACTGAACTAACAAAACCAACTACAAAAGATTCATGAGATAGGTAGCTATCTAATTAGCTCTGATATTAATCAATGTCTACGTGCATACAAATTTTTACACCGAAATGATTTAGAAAATAGGAAAAAAGAACAAAACTTAAAGAAGTTTTGGCTCTTCCGACATCCACAAATTCTAATTTAACTTAAAAAGAAAGATCCTCTGGCCTTTTATAGAACACAAGGCATAGATAGAATAAGATAAATACATGAAAGGAAATCCAAGGGATAAATCACATCAAGGCACGTGGAATGTAGTGACTGATAAGAGAATTACAGTTGAAGTCAATGAAGGTCAACTCCAATTGCACATTGAAGCTCTTCAGGTTTTAATCTTTAATCATCGGGGTTCCTTCTTGGAACCAAACAAATCCGCTCAAACAAAATGTAGGAACTTCCCACAAAATCAGAGTGATCAAGTGGATTTTTTTCCCCTACACTTTAGGTTCTTCCTCAATTTGAAAATTCTAGGAATGAGCCACCCCCAAAATAGGTACACTTCTTTGTCGCATGCTTGAACTCCAACGTCTCAAGATTCCAGTATCTGGCACATCTTTGCAACAAACTCTATTCCAGCATGAGCTTTTAAAGTGCATCATTGAACCTAGCAACACCATTGGATTTGTTCGCAAATACGATTTTCCTGACCGTCCATACCCAAAATTTGTATCACAATTTGTATCTCCTGCAATCACAAATTCCACACATTAAATCCCTTTAAAAAAAACATTTATAAACATCTCATGTAAATAAAACAATTATTCAAATGTTAATACATAAATTTCATAAATAACACGCTTTCTAGCATATCATAAATCCTTGCATAATTATCTTCTACATATACCGGATTACTGGACTATTAGAATCATTAGATAACCTTAAGATTTCAAAAAAAATGATTTCACATCATCTCTTGGTACCTGGTACCCGGTATTCAGCTTTACCCATGAACTTTCCCCAGACTTCGGTTTTACCAGAACTTCTCTTTTACCGGACTCCAAATATCGAACTAGAACACTCTACTCAATATTTGCACCACCTTTTACCTTTCAAACATTTCTGATTCCTGGTATCCAGTACCCGAAACACTTACATTACAAAGTACTCTTTGATTAAAAAATTCTCTTTACTTTTCACTCTCGGTGATCTTTTCAACTTGCTAGCTCCTACCATAAGAGTTATTATT
This sequence comes from Sequoia sempervirens, assembly GCA_007258455.2. Lineage (NCBI taxonomy): Eukaryota > Viridiplantae > Streptophyta > Pinopsida > Cupressales > Cupressaceae > Sequoia > Sequoia sempervirens. Next base: position 21,323,573 of record VDFB02047230.1, on the reverse strand, counting down.
TTTCACTTGGGTCCCCAAGTCTTATAGTCTTGGGGCGTGTTGTGAGAACACACATCAGTCTAAAAAATCAAAAGCAAATTTAGAGGTCAATTATAGTGTCATCATTCTAAAAATCGTCAAAACCTCATTCTTACAAACTACCCCCATCAACAAAAGTAGGTTTTTCAACTCATAAGTCTAGTTGTAAATCAAATTTTTTATCAAACCACCATCATCACTTAAGGTTTAGGATTTTCTCTTGGTTACATTAGTCCCAATCCAAAAAAATTGTCAAAGTAATCTCATTTTAGGATCATAAAGTCAAATATCTAAGGTATTTTGCATTTGCAAAAACTCATCACAAAATCCCAAAAGACGTAGAATAGATTCGCACTAGTTTGCATTCATCCCAAACCCATCAAAATACCAAAAACATCCAAAATTTAGAAAAAAATAAAAGTCAAAACACAAGTCCCTTTTTATGGTTGTCACATTCTCTCAAGTGAATCACAAAGGGATGGATCCCAACTCTAATCATATGTACAACCCAACAAGTTACATGCACTTTGGTGCAACAACTATTGATCACACAAATTCATAAAATCTACCCCCATTTAAGAATTACACTTCAAATGAAGTAGAACAAGGACTCACACTTGAGGAGATCAAAAATGCATCACAAGATCCTACGATCTTGAGAATCATTGACGAAATAGTGTCGATAGAGCCTAACAAATACTTCATGCAACTTGCACAAAATGGAGCTAGGCTACCACCTAACTTCGATGTATCAACCATCACAGGGGAAACTCTAAATATAGTGTCACTAGGATTAGGTGTCGTAAATTGACCTCCACCATTGACACCTACTACACCACTATCATTGTAGTTGAACACAAGCATGCCACCTACTCAAATGACACATTTTACATCAACTATGAATATTCCACCGCTACCTACATTCACCAAACCAATGGAAAATCCATTTGCCTCTACTTTTACAACTATTGCACCAACCCACACTATGACTATAGCTCAAAATTCCACCCATTCGAACACATTGAACAAAATACGAAAGACCAATCCTCCGTATTCAAGACCACGAGTGCGCACAATGTCCACTTCACATAAACTATACACACCTTCGACAAGGACTAGTTCCTTTTTTAGAGTAGGTCAAAACACTCCAACCCGACCACATCAACTAAACAATTTTGGTTCATCATCCACATTTGGGTTTAATCAACCCTCATCACAACAATCAAACAATCTTGGTTCATCATCCATATTTGGGTTTAATCAACCCTCATCATAAGAATCAAACAATCTTGGTTCATCATCCTCATTTAGGTTTAATCAACCCCCATCGCAACAACCAAATAATCTCGGTTCAACATCCATATTTGGGTTTAATCAACCCCCACTACAACAAACAAACAATCTTAGTTCATCATTCATAGCTAGGTTTAATCAATCCCATCCATAACAACCAACCAACCTTGGTTCATCATACACATCTGGTTTTAACCAACCACCACCAACAAAATACAACTCAAATCCCACATACACATCACAATTTCACCAACACATTCCACCTATGCATCAACATCAAAATATGCATGGATACACTTTCACTCTATAGCATAACACCAATCCATTTGAGAACCCTCATATGGTTCCACACAATACATTCAACCCAACACAGCTCCACCAGTACCATTGCCCATGGATTTGATGGCCCAATAGTTACAGATGCTACAACAGATGACCAATATGCACGCAACTAGGAGTAGAAAAACCTACTTGGTGGAGGAATGATGTCCTTACCCTTTCAATAGGAGCATTTACATACCCCCTTCCTACAAATTTCATCATTCCTAAATTTGAAAAATATAAGGGAAAGGGAGACCTCATTGAACATACACGAGAGTTTCATACAAACTCCTTAGATGTGGCTCATGAACATGCATACATCATGAGACTATTTCCACAAAGTCTGGGAGGCCAAGCCCTCAAATGATCCACACTTACCTTTAGGAATACACACTTGGAGTGAACTAATGGATAAGTTCATCGCACACTTTTCCTATAATATATCAAACAATATTGACATCATCAACCTATGTGCTGAGAAACAAAAGGATGGAGAGACATTTGCTTCATTCTTGCAAAGATAGAGAAGCTTAGCCAATAAGTGTGCTTGCCATATACTAGAAAAACAATTGGTCCAATTTTTTGTGTGTTGGGAATAGGATGCCATTTAATTGCAATCCTAAACATATTTCATGTATCTCCCAAGTCCTTGGAAAGTGTTCCCCAACACTAGGATTAGAAAGAGATTAAATTCGAATGAAATGAACATGTAAATTGAAATTTTTAATTATTCCTAAATGATAGGAACAGGTGGGGATGCCCAAGAAGAGCTCCTACAAAATAGGAGCACATGGGGCACCCACATGGAAGGTGGAACCCACCTTGCTTAAGTTAAGTATTTGGAGGATAAATAACACTTCAGTGATGCATGTAAAGATCCTACAAATTAGGGATTGATATTTACATGAGTGGAGTTCAGTTTAGTTCAATTCAATTCAATTCAATTCAATTCAATTTAGTTTCAATTCAGTTTAGTTTAGTTTAGTTCAGTTTAGTTCAGTTATGGTTCAGTTATCTTCAGTTGCATGTAGTTAGTTTCAATTGAACGCTAGTTGACTTCAATTGACTTGAGTTTCATGACAGATAATAGGTGGATACATTCAGTTAAGTGGGGATGATCAATCATACATAATGTTTGCATGAATTGATGGAGAGATATGTTTTAGTTAACAAAGATTGACTTGGACCCACCTTGGGCACCCTAGTTGGCATCTTTGAGTTAACACCTTTTGCATGAGAATATATTTACAAGGCTCAGTTAAGTGGGACCAATCTTGGGTGCCAACTTTGAGGAGAAGCTTGGAAGATATTTTCTTGACCAATGATTAGTCAAGTGTTTAGTTTGGGGCACCTAAATTGAGGAGACTTTGGTTTTGACTTCATGTTATAGTGTGGAACTCTACTTGCCCAATCTAGGCGTAGATATTTGTGAGAAGCTTTGTGCTCTTGTTTTGATCAACTCTTTGGAGTTTACAATACTCATAATTGTCTATTAATTGCAACAAGTTTTTCATTAGTGAAAAATAGGTTTTGCAGGGACCAAAAACCCCTTACAAATAGGTTTTGAGGGGACCAGAAACCCCATACAAACAAAGAAAGTTGCAAAAGATAGGAACACAAACAATCAACAGCCCAACATTAGCAGTCTGCCAAGGGATATTCAATACAAAATAGACTACAAGAAAATAGCTTTGAAGGGACAAAATCCCTTTAGAGCTAGGAAATCATATGGGACTTAACCCTAGAGCAACTATAAACTGCCTGAATCTGCCAGGCATCAAACAACCATGATTAGCTAGGAACCATGAACTAGAGATAGGTTTTGAAGGGACCATAAACCCCTTACAACCAAGTTTTGGCAGGGAACTTAAACCCAAAACAACATTCCTGCAACTCCATCCAAACTGAAACACCATCTCATGATCCACCTACATAGGATAGGGCCCCCCTCTATAGGGGAGGAAGATGCAAGACCTCCAACCACCAAAGCAGCCCCACATCTACTCAAACTAATTCCACCTCAAAAGGAACTGGCACCACCTCAATAGGAACACGCAACAATGAAGAGGACATTCCACTAGACCAACAACATATAGTTCCACCTCAACAGAAGTAGGCTCTACCTCAATAAGAGCAAGCTTCACCTCAAGAGAAGCCACCGACTGAAGAGTCCAGCTAAATGAAACCACTCCAGTAGCAAAAGCAATTGCAACAGCCTTAGGTATTAGAAGAGATAGAACTTAGAAACCAAACTTAAAGAACTAGTCAGCCCACCACAAACAAACTAGAGCTGATAAAAAAACTAGCTCGAAAGGTCTCAACTAAAACCAGAAAAAAGGAGATCCCCCACCAAGCCAAACCGAGAGGGAGACCACAAAATCTCCATTAAGGATCCAAGAAGGGTTCACCCCAAGCCAAATGAACACCAAAAATAGTTGGGTTTTAAAGCAGAACAATAAGAGAAACCTAGACGACCGAGAGTGCTCAAGCCGAGCACCAATAGAGGGCCCAGAGCCCAACCAAAAGAATAGCAAAACTACCAACAGTAGTTGCAAGACAGGGACCAATGCCTTCAAAAGTAGCAACCCAATGGAGGCTAAAGGGAGAAACAAAGCCACCCACAACCAAGAGAGCACCAAGGAGCAAAGGGAACTCAAGATGAGAGGAGACATTGAATGGACCAACAATAGGAGAACACAAGCCACCCTAACACGTTGGTCAAGGCCAGAAAAGGCCAATCCAAAGACAGAGCTACCACCGAAGCCACCAAGCCAACAAAGGAACTCACTAGCTGCATCAAAAGCAACGAAAACCCCAAGCAAGCCACAATAGAGAGAGAGTAAGATCTGAGAGACACCTCAAAAACTTAGGCATCCCACACCACAAGAAAGGAAGGAAGAGAGACCTTCCAAAGAGAAAAAAATACTGCCAAGCAGGCCCCCAACAACACCTCCAGAATGAGTAGGAAGTAGCCACAAACACGCAGTAGGAAAGGCAAATCCCTCACCCCTGCAACCACCAACATCAAACATAAACTCAATGACAGCCCCATCATCAGCCGAGAGCTCACCACTAAGCCTAACCACCAACGCAGAAGCTTCCCAAGCCAGATCCACCAGAAGTTCAACATTGAAACCCTCAGCTAGGTACCAAAAAAGAAACACTAGGGAACACCCAATGCACCCAGTCGAAAGTAGACCAGGAGGGTCATCGCTCAAATAGAGCACCACCCCTACAAAGAGCACAATCGCACCACCGAAGTACCCGCAACAAACACCAAGAGAAGCCTAAGCTGAATCAGCAACCACACAACACCTAGCCACAACAACAAAAGACCTCATGAGGAAACTAGACCCATCATCAAATGCACTAGCATCCAGGGAAGAGGCCCACACTAGCACTAGCATCCAAAAAACCCAATCATCCTCATATGAATCCTCACCTTCATCACCATCATCGGCAAAATATTTCAAAATGCCTGCTCCGCTCCTCTTCCTGCCCACACACTCCATTTGATATGAAAGAGTATTATTTGTTATTGTGAAGTGTGAGTTTGAGTTTTATCAGAGTTAATTGCAGGTTGTTAAGAAGGATTATTGAAGGCAAAAGAAGCATATCAATTAAGGATTGATACAGTATTATTGTAATCTTGTTCTAAGGTTAAATAATACAAGCACTATTGATTCTGGTGGCGGAGTTTTTTCCTGAAAGGGTTTCTCCACATATATGTTGTGTCACTTATATCTTGTTGTCTCATTCTTCTACAGTATTCTATTTCTTTCTCTAATTAGTAAAATTGATATAAATAGATAACCATACACAAAGAATTGTTAACAACAAACACTTAATTAGATCTACAATCTCATAGTTTTACAAGTTTTAAGCTACATAATTACCTCCATTTTTCAACATTGTGGGGAACCTCAATGAGGAGGTGATGTTCCACTTACAAATTCATTATTCAAACATGTTTGAGGAGGTTATGGCCAAATTAATTTCCATAAAAAAACCCTCATTTCCAAAGGGCTTATAAAAATATTTAAGGAGAATACTAATTATTATTCTCACAATAATTCCAATGACAAGAGAAAATTTTGGTCACGAAACAAAAGTGTGACAAATGATGGCATTGTAGATGTTAAGGTCATAAATAAACCTCATCTTGTGTTCAGTTTGAAAGGACCCACAATGATGAACAATAATAAACCTTCACATAAGTAGGATCCAACCACTAACGTGGTTTAGAACAACATGTTACGTGGTCTTCCAAGGGAAAAATACACGCCCTTAAGGGAACCAATTGAAGCAATTTTGAAGAAACTACTACAAAATAATGTTATCCAACTACTTGAAATCAAACGTTATGAGCCAAGACCATTCAAACCAACCTAGTGTAATGACAATGATTTTTATGAATACTACAAAACCAAAGGACATAAAACATTTGCCTACTTTAAACTAAAGAGCATCATTCAAGATCACATAGATCAAGGTGATATTCAAATTGATGACCAACCCGGAACCACTAAATTCAATCATATGATCTTTAAGGATCCTTTGCAAACCCATGGGTCGGGAAAACCCTCCAGTTCTAGAAAATATGGTAAAGATGCAACAAATTATACCAGTGTTGCTTATGAGTACATGATAAACAATATCTGATCATCAAATCACAACATATCCACTGTCATTATCAAAAATTAAAAAATTCCTGAGTTTGTAGTTACAACTAGGTGATCAAAGGTGACACTACAAGGATCCCCTTCTAATCCACAACCGACACATGGGTATAACTTACTCAATCATCTAGGAAAAACCTCAACTCAAATCTCAATTCTCGAGTTGTTATGCACCTCTCCTAAGCATAAGGCTATTCTATATAAAGCATTGTAGGATTCATCCATTCCCACAGACCTAAATGTGAATTAGTTTCAGGCCATGGTAGGGTTCTTAGCTACCACCCATCATATAACATTCATTGAGCATGATTGTACTTCACAGAAACTAAATCACAATGAACCTTTGCACCTCAAAGTATATGTTAATAAACACAAAAGTAGATGAGTCTTGATAGATGGTGGAGTTGGGCTGAACATATGCACTTTAAAACTGGTGATTACCGTGGTTCGTTCTTTGAGGCTTGTATAGACAAGTCGAAGAGGATTGTGATATGGAATGCTCTTCAAAGGGCATCATCATTCTCCCAATTAGAGTGGTTCTTGCTATACAAGACACAATGTGTCAAGTTTTGGATATGGACTTTCCCTATAACCTTTTGCTCAGACACCCATGGATTCATGCCATGAAGTTTGTCCCTTCAACGTATCATCAATGTTTGGAGTTTCCTTACAATGGTGCAAAGATTACTATTTTTCGGTAATCTTGACCCATTCTGATATTGTAGTAACTTGAGAGGTACTCATGAGCATCAAGTACCTAGCCATAGGGAAGGATCACCTACTCCCTCCTCATCACACTATATTGACCTTGCTTCTTTATCATCAAAAGCTTCATCTTTACCTAAGACTTTCCCTAAAATCAAGGTCCAAGTCCAAGACAATGGAGTTCGAGAGTATAATATTGAAAGTCTATTTTGCATGGGGAAGCTACCATTTGCACCTAAAAATTATAGCAAACTACATCATATCAAGAAGGATCCCAAGGTAACAATTTAGTATCACCCACCTACAACCTTCACCAAGTGGGGTGAGCTAGGGAAAGAATGTATCAAGGAATACCTCTCTAAATGGATATATAGAGATGAAGAGGATGAGATACATGCTAACTTACCTGTGCATAAATATGGTAAAGGATTCAACATAATAAAACAAAAAGGCTACAACAGTCACAGTGGCCTTGGAATGTAGAAACAAGGTATGATTGGACCTATACTAATGAGAAAACAACCAGAAAATAAAGGATTGGAATATCAACCACTAAAATTGAAGACTCCTAGTACTAAATTTTCCTTGAAGAAAGTCGTTAACGTTTCAGAAATTATTGAGACTTCTAGGAAAGGTACCAAACCCACATCCCCTATCAATCAAACTACTAAAGGCCAAGCCTAGATAGATACCTTTTGGTACCTCGATGATTCCTCTATCTATACCATTTTTGTTTCATCTTTAAGCTTTAATAATAATGATGATAACATGCCCTTAGTCCACCCTCAATTAATCGATTGGGACCAACAAGGTCCATCGAGCTTGGACATATTTGAAAATGATGAAGCAATCGTTGAGTTCATGGGACTTAGAGAAGGTATACTAAGTGGGGATCACAAAGCTAGATTCACCATTGACCTCAACACTATTGTATAGTACAAGGAGTCGGTCCCACCTTCTAGCCATAAAATTGAAAAAATAAAGAAAAACAAATCTGTAGGTGAAAATCGAAAGGCACCTATAGACATAGAAAAATTCAAGAAAAAGGATGTACTCGAGGGTGAAAACCTCTTTGAGGCACCTAAGGATGGAAGGTTGGACCTGCTACCCACAAATCAAGAGAAATCCCCAATGTTGGTCGAAAAGTTAGAATAGATCAACATTAGCACACCGGAGAATCCAAAAAACATACACTTTGCAGTGTCCCTAACAAATGCAGAGAGGTCGAATTTCATCAATTTTTTCTCTAAAGGGAAAATCAACTTTGCATGGTCCTATGTGGACATGCTTGGCTAGAACCTGAACTAGTCCTCCATCACTTACCTCTTCTTCCTAATGCTAAAACCTTTCAAGAAAAAGTTGAGGAAGATAAACCCACAAATTTCCTTATTAGTCAAAGCAGAGCTAAATAAATTGTTGGATGTTGGGTTCATAAGACCCATCGAGTATGCAAAATGGATCTCAAATCTGGTACCATTCGCCAAGCTAACTAGGGGCATATGCATCTACGCTGACTTCAAGGATCTAAATAAGGCTTGTCCGAAGGACGATTTCCCTTTACCCAACATAGACATGATTGTGGATCTTCCAGTGAGATACAAAATGCTATCACTAATGGATGGTTTCTCTGACTACAATCAAATCAAAATCGCAATTGAAGATCAACATAATACAACCTTTACCTGCCCATGGGGTACCTACTATTGGAATGTCATACCCTTTAGCCTTAAAAATGTTGGAGATCCTTATCAAAGGGAAATTACTACAACCTTCCATGATATGATACAAAAACTGATGGAGGACTATGTTGATGACCTACTAGAAAAATCCCTCACAAGGGATGGTCACCTAGTAGTACTTGATAAAATCTTTACAAGGTTGGAATAATATAAGGGTCAATTGAACCTGAAAAAATGTGTCTTTAGAGTAACGTCCGGGAAGCTCCTCAAATACATTATTTCACATAGAGGCATAGAGACTGATCTTGTAAAGGTGAAAGCCATCATAGACATGTCACCACCTTCCAATCTAACACAACTCAGAAGTCTATAGGGTAAACTACAATCAATCTGTAGGTTTATAACGTAACTAGAAAACAAGTGCCACATGTTTCAATATCTCCTTTGCAAGGATGTTCCATTTAAATGGACTAATTATTGTCAACAAGCTTTTCAACAAATCAAATACCACCTACTATCACCATCGGTGTTGATGCCACCCATTGATGGGAAATCACTCATCTTGTATGTATCAACCACATCATCTGCACTAGGAGCTTTTTTGGCAAAAAATGATGAAGATGGAAAATAAAGAGAAATTTATTATATTAGTTATACCCTTGTGGGATACGAACTCAACTATCCTCCCATCGAGCAAGCATGTCTTGTTGTCATATTTATAATGCAAAAACTATGGCATTACATGTTAAATATGTAGACTAAGCTAATTGCCAAGATAGATCTTATGAAGTATTTACTCAGTAAAGCAACACTATCAGGCAGATTAGTAAAATGGGTAATGTTCCTTAGTGAATTTGACATAGAGTATGTGGAACGAAAAGAAATCAAGGGACAAGTCATTGTCGATTAGCTAGAAAATGTTCCTACATAAGCATTCCAACCTCTCATAACCGAATTCCTTGATGAAGCAATCTTCAAGCTAGATACATCTACAACATGGAAGATGCACTTTGATGCATCATGGTTCAGGAGTTGGTGTTTTTTTTATGATACCACAAGGGGACACAATCCTAAGTCATACAAGGGAATCTATCAGATGGAAGATCAAAAAATTGCATGTTTATGGTGATTCATAGTTAATGGTTTGATAGGTCAACAAGTATGAGGCAAAGGATGACAAACTAGCACTATACAAGAAGATGGTTGATATTCTTAAGGAGCATTTTGACATCATCCTTTTTACACAAATTCCAAGGGTTCAAAATAAAGCAATTGATGCAATGGCTACCATTAGATCTCTTTTAGACGTTCTAAACAATGTGCATCAATGCAAGTTCTTGGTGGAATAGCTTTTGATCCCCATGTTCAATGTCCCCGAATCTGACCTTGTGTGTGAGATTATTGGTCTTGACTCCCCTTGGAATAAAGATATTTATGAATGCCTTCATGATCAAATCCTCCCACCTAAATTATCAAATAACCAAAGAAAAAAATTTACTCGACGAGTTATTAATTATGTTATCATTGCCAATACCCTATATTGTTGTAGCTTAGATAATACCCTTCTTAGATGTCTCGACATGGAATAACTGAAAACAACTTTACAAGAGGTATATGAAGGTATATGCAGAGCTCACTCTAGTGGTCCTACCCTAGCAAAGAAGCTTATGCATACATGATACTACTGGCCAATAATGGAACATGACTCCTACCACTTTGTGAAGAAATATAGACAATATCAAATCCATGACGATCTGGTGCATGCACTAGCACAAGGAATTCATCCGATGACATCACCTTGGCCCTTCTCTCAGTGAGGATTCAACCTCATTAGAAAGATCCACCCTACATCTACAAATGGCCATAAATTCATAATTACTACAATTGAGTATTTTACTAAATGGATTGAAACCATTCTAATGGCATACATCACCAGTAAACAAATATCAAAATTCATATTAAACTACATCATATTTTGGTATGGTGTACCATTGTCCATAGTCACAGATAATGGGAATCCCTTCAAGAACCAAGATGTTCAAGAATTGTGTGACAAGTACCACATCCAATATCACTTTTCCACTCCATACTATCCTTAGGGTAATGGTCAGCAGAGGCATCGAATAAGACCTTAGTAAAAATCTTGAAAAAGACTATCAATGATGTTGGTCGAGACTGGCACATAAAACTAGATCAAACCTTATGGGCTTACCATATGAGAATTTGTACTCCTACTAGTGCTACAACTTATTCCCTTGTCTTCGGTTCTGAAGCTATCCTTCCAATTGAGATCGAGATCCCGTCCTTGAGAGTTTCCATACAATAGTTCATCAACAATGAAGATTACCGAATCTCCAGGTTACATGAGCTAGAACTGTTAGAAGATAAATTGTATTGGTCCACTTGCAGGCATATCAAAATCACCTCAGATGTAGTTACAATAAGAGATTCAAGGTCTGAAACTTTGACATTGGTGATCTAGCCTTAAAAGAGAATCCTAAAAATCATCAAGAAAGAGGAAAACCAAACAAGTTTAAGCCTAACTGGTTGGGTACTTATATCATTACGACAACCTATGGATCTGGTGCTTATCAATTGGCTACTCCTAAGGGTGAATTGCTACTTGATTTGATAAAAAACATGCACCTTTGGAGGTACTATACATGATCTCTAGATATCCCATAAAAATCAAAAATTAAAAAAATAGGAAAAACAAAAAAGAGAAAAGAGAAAGATAAATAATTCGTCCTATAGTGAAAACCATTTTGGTGGTGCTTTGGATAAGTACCATGGTGAAAACTTGGCAAAAAGCTGCCAAGTATAATTGTTTACTGCTTTACCATTCATCACTACTCTATCAGATTCCACCCATAATAACCCGAGCACAACTCTTTCATAATAAAGGCTTTCTCACCCTTCTCATGGCCTGAGATTGATTAAACATTTAGCATCAACCACTTATCATATTCACCTTTTCATAATAATTGGTTCTATTTCAGACTGGGGGTAATCCTTGATCTAGGGTTTTACAAGAATCTTACACATGGTATCTGAGGACATTATCACAAAAATACAAAAATATTTAAACATTCCAAAATACATAAAACATCAAAATCCCACAAAAGCACAAAGCATCCAAATATACTTTAAAAACTTCAAAATAGTCATAAAATGTCATAAAATCTAAAAATAATGTCAATCCATGGTATCAAACTATGTTTCCTTTGTGGGTGTACATAGGCAGAATCACTAATGAGCCCCTGAGGCATAGGTTAGTCCCTTAGGGTTTGTCACAATACATCATCAAATCTTAACCATAATTCACAGTCCAAAATAAACTATCACTTATCAAGGTCAGTCTAACTATGTTGTTTTTATGCATGTCAAGTAGGAAAGGCCATCATTGATGAGCCCTCGAGGCATAGGTTAGTCCCCTTAGGGCCCGTCATGGTAAACCTTTCATCACAATCCAAAATTCTATAATAAAACAATCCTTTGTCAACAATCGACATCTAAGGTAGCAAATAGGGTATCCTACACAAAATTGAGCTTAATAAATCATGAAATAATAGATGAAACTCCCAAAATAGTCCTCAACTAGGTTGATCAATTATCTACAAATGTTACCTATCTTATCAAAAATCATTTGTCTTCTAGGATGTTGTATTATCAAAACTAGACTAGGCATCTTACATGAAATGTCTCACTCCTTAAAACATACACTATCTTTTAAAAACATATCAAACACTCATTAGTGGACAAAAATATCTAAATAGTTGTTGACTCATTTGTCTAGTTAAGTCTTATCTTATTTGATTTATCTTATGTCATATTCCTAAGCTACTTTATGATATCCATAAGTGATGAGGGGAGCAATGATGGATCTTGACCTTTTTCTCTTTGATTTTTGTCTGTGGTTTGTCTTGGTAACATGGTCGAGGCAACTAAGGTCCTTGTGTGTGATTTGGATTCCATCTAGCATAATCAAAACATCCTATGCAAGTCAAAGGTTATCTAGCACTTTCTTACAACAAGATTAACATGCTCTATGGTTATTTCCTCACATATTCCAACAAGGTTCTATTGTAGCTAATATGAATTAGGGCACTCCTTGTTTGATGTGTCTGAATCTTTGACAAATGGATACTAATGTCACCAAGGTTTGTCTCAACTTGGTGTATAATATTCACTTGTCCATATATCACAATCTTTAAGCAAACGAAAATTAAAGTTGCCTTCATGATTCATGCCTAGGCGTGCATACATTTGTTTGCCCCATAATAAAATGCTCTATGATGATAAAAACATGCACTATTGAAAGCTCAAATACTATCAATCAATACATCAATCTTGGTTTGATGAATGCTCTATCTAACTATTCCTTCACTCCTTACTAACCATTTATTTGTACTAACATTTCTGCTATTAGTCTCGTTGTCATCTTGGTGGCATGCTATGACACACAAAAACAAATGTATGAGCTACATCATCTTGCATCAATCATCATATTAGAACATCATATATCTCATGTGCATATAGGTCATACATAATGCATAAGAAAATACAAAAATATAGATACCATGTCATTATATTTGTAGAATTATCATATCCATATAACATCCTATCAAATATGGCATAACATGTCCTAAACATATAATGTCATTGAATGCATATAGATCATATAAGCATCATAAGTCACATCATAGATCATAAACATTAAATATCCATACATCATATCATACATATAAGCATAAATTAATATCATTAGCATCCATCCATACATAATCATAAACATAACACCATAAATCCATCAACACCCATCACATAGAAACATGCATATAGAACATAGCATATCATGTAATCACCTCCAAAAAATGATGTATCTCATATATATCCAAAAAATGTGTCATAGTACAAAATTGTGGTACTGTCAAAAACGTGGAGCTCGCAGGCTCGATAAAAAATACATATATCCCTATTTACAAAAATTAGGTTAGCTTGAGTTGCCCCTGTCCTCATGCTTTGGTAACAACATGTCCTTCCTTTTTTTGGACCCAAATGGTCCTATAGCATCCCTACGGGGTGGTATAGGAGGTGGTCGATCATATGGAGACCTCCTTAGTCCTAAAACTCCCCCACTTCTATGTGACCGATGTGAGTGGGATCTACTTTGGCTACATCTTTGCGTGAAGCTCAATTCCCTCTAAGCTGCTGGCATTGCACCCTCATATAAATCCCTATAGTATTGTGCCTCCCTGCTAGGACGATATAGCATCTAGGCTAAGTTTGTTGTTGATCCACTAGCACTAGCAATAAAATCAAGTGATTGTCGGTTGGCCCTTTATGCTTGTATCATAGCCATGTCATGCTTTGTAGTCAACTAAGTGACATGTCCTTGCAATCCCTATATTTGTACTAATGCATCCTAAAGCTATGCCTACATAATTTCCATCTAAGGATCATGTGCCCTCTCCTTTGCCTCCACCATCACATGTTAGATGGCCTCCTTGATGGGTACATCCTCTAAACCCTCATCAATGGCTACCTCTCGGGAAACCTCTTCCGCATCCACCTCTACCCCTACCTCCCACATGTCCACATCGACACCTATGTCGACCTCCACATCCATTTGCTACTCTCTCTACTCATCCTCCTTGCAAGGAACCTCCTCCACATCCACCCTCACCTCCTGATTTTCCCTGACCTCCTCCTCTCGCTCCTCTTGGATGGGTGATAACCGTTTCATAATCCTAGGTGGAATCCCAACTCTACCTCTACCCTAGTCACCTCTACCACCATCCCTACCTTCACCACCCCCTCCATCATCACTGTAACCCTGCCCTCCACTTCGACCACCATCAATCCATCTCCCTCAGCCTCTCCCGCACAATCTCCCCTGTGGACCTCTTCCCAACCTCTCAATAGGAGCTGGTGCATCTGGATTTGTAAGTGGTGTGGGCTTATGTTGTGCCACCATGCATCATACTCAGGTGTCATCCCAACATCTATCAACTTTGTTGGGGCACCCCATTGTACTAGCTATAACTAATCAAAATCATGTATGGCAACCTACACACTCATCATTAGGCCCCACTCAGATACCTCCCACATTGATTGAGCAAACTTTGTGACACCGACAAGCTCCCCCTGTTGCTCACCAAACTATGTGAGAACTTCACTTTGGCAATTGTCGCTCTATAATGTGTTGGCTCTGCATAGTGTGACCAATCAAATATCTCATTTTCCTATAGTATGGAAGATAATCGGCATCATCCTCCCAAGGTACACATTGATGGTAAGACCTCCATATGAAAGAATCAAGTAAATCGATAGAATGTTTCCAATATCCAACATCCCTGACATGGGTCTGTGTAATGACACCACCATATATATACACATATGACAACCCTATTGGCAAGTCTCTCTCCACTAATGGTCTGAACATGAATCTATGCTCCCACACCCAAACCATAAGTAGAGTGGTACCACATTCGACCGACTAAGCGCCTCTATAGGCAACATCGTGCAACTGGAAATACAACATAACAAGCATGCAGGGACCCCAAGCATATACTATGGCATGCTCCATGATACCTACTAGCATCTCACCCCATCCGATAAGGAATCCATGACCTCACCAATTTGGAATCACAATGCCTTTGATGACACTATAGATGACAATAATGAGCTGTTCATATCTATCTACCAATGTGTCGCAATGGGTCTCATAATCCTCCACATGTAGGAGGGCTACATCCTTTGTATCAAAACATCTCTGAATAGTAGCTATCCCATGGTCTTGATCATATACGATGTGGTCATCATGGATCGGGAGCCAAATAATATGCCACACATCCTCTAGAGTCACGGTCACCTCTCTAGTGGGTAAGTGAAATGATCTAGTCTCAAAATGCCACCTCTCTACTAAACTAGTCAATAGTCCTTCATTAGCCTGAATCACAGGCATGAATTTCACATGATATAATCCTAGCGCATGCAAGATATCCCTCTCTAAATCATCAAGGTGATCTCATAATCTGAAGGAGGACGAACAACTCTCGTATGTATAAATGGGAGGAAATATAACCCGAGCTCACCAAAAACACACTACGTCAATCAAGATGCCTAAACGAACCTATTGGACCTTATACACATTGAAAATTTTATAAAAAATTGAGTAAATTTTATTCATATTCAGATGCATTGCACCATTCAGCAAATACAGCTTACCAAATGCGGCTTACAGTCATTTATGGGCAAGCTAAGCAATTGCGACACACTATCAAACATATGCGTCACACAAAAACATTTGCAAGTTTTTATCCTACACATGTGGTGCAACATAACAGTTGTGGTGCAAAGGGATATTGTGAGCAACCTAACAAATGTGGCTCTGGAGAACATTTGCAGCACACCAAACACATGCGGTGCACCCGTCGACAAATACAATGAACACGATTACAAATGTGGTGAAAAAACTGCACCACATCTATTGGTCATTTTTTACCCCTAAAATCTAGTAAAAATAAAAAAAATTAGAGCAAGGAAGGGTCATGCACCGTGTTTCCCGGTCCCTTGGGCTGCTAAAAGGTTCGAACTCGATATCCATGATGAAAATCAATTGGAATTGGCGTCATAGCTCCACTGCTTCGCAAAAAAACTCTCACACTAGAGCACTCAAAATTTTAAAAACAAAATGCATAAATGATGATTTAGACCCAAAGTTTCAAATGCAAATATGGGTACCCCAAATGCCCTAAAATCAAAATATTTTGCTACCAACATGTTTCCCACTATCAAATTAGCCCGTTGGAACAATTTCCCAAAAAAATTGGAATATTTCAAAAAAAATGCAATTTTTTTCAAGGGGGCATCATGCTATCCCGCCATCACCAGGGCATACCGAGGCAACTCCTGAGCACAATTTTTTGAATTTTCTATGACACAACCCTATAAAAATGCATTGTATCAAAGAGGGGCAAAATGTAGATAGCCAAAATTGTCCTAGTCTGTGAGTAACACCTTTTTACCAATGTTCACCCTTTTCCCCTAATGATTAAATAATACCTCATTATCTAATTATTATTAAATATCATATTCTACTATTAATTAAGTGATTTTACGTCATTTAATAAATTCATTCTAATTCACCCTTTTTGATTAATTAATTATGTCGTTAATTATACTTATTCTTCTATTTTAATTAAATAATTATCATTAATTGTTTAATTAACATTCAACACCCTTCTTAAATTAAATAATTGTTATTAATTATTTAATTAACCACTTCCACACTTCTAGATTAAATAATTGTTTAAATTATTTAATTATCCCTTTTCATCTCAACAATATTCATTCATTATTAATAAATAAACATTTTATTTATTAATTAATCCTCACTTGCACATTCCTCTAAATAATTAATTATCAACTCATCCATAATTCCATCTTTCATAACTAACACTCTCTTCCAGACAATAGGATAATCAATTCTAGTTCACCGATCAATCAATTTACTTTACTCCCACTCATTGTGAGTTAACTAATAAATCAAATCTCCTAACAAAGCAATCAATTCAATTTAACTAATTAATGCAACTAGTTAATTGAAATCCTACAACCAATTGCAATCAGTTAATTGGGTAATCAATTCCTCTCAACAATCCTCAACCATTGATCTTGATATGTATCGTTAATTTGAATCAACTATTTCTATAAAAGCAACTCTCACATCACGTGGCTAACCAAAAACTTTAGAGTTTTGCATCATTTATATCATCCACACACTTTTGAGCTTGAAGCAAAAAAGAGCACCCTAAAATTTGAGAGCAAAACAAAGTGAAGAAGGACAATGGAAGTAATCCACAACAACATGGTGAAGGTAAATGTATTGATTATTTGAATTTGATTTCATTTGTGTTGCTTGTTTTCTATTGATTGATTTGGATTGCATTTAGGTATTGGATTGCAAATTTGTGGTTAACTGCTTTAATTCTTTATCTCTATAATGACTAATATCAATTTTCCAAGTTATATTAGAGAGTATCAGTGTTCTCAAGTTCTTATCTATATACCCATTGACTGATGTCCTCTTTAATTTTCTCTTGATCCAGTGTACCTAGAGATTGGAAGATGATGGACCCATAGCTTATAGTAATAGGTGGTTGTTCCAGCTTCTAAAGAGTTGGTTTCCCAAAAGCATGTGGAGTGAGAGGCATAGAGCCTGCATTGAGTGCATTATTTACTTCATATTCTCCACATCCTTTATCATTAACCTTGATCTTAGAAAAGGCAGATTCAAGGAAGGCAGATGAATTGGATGATGAGGATAATGTGTTAGGGTTGATATAGGAAGATGACAAGCTTGTGTTGGAAAACACAATATTTATGCTACCTATAATGACAAGAATAAGAGAATGAAGCCTCAAGAGCATGACAATACTCAAAAGGATGGGTGATGGGCAAGGTCGTTGATGTCACAACTTGCATCATTTAATTAATTCTTTTATTGAACCAGGTGTGTCTCAGAGCAATATGCGATAAGGATAGTTGTCATAGATTATTTTTGGGGGGTTTGCACTATAAATAGTGACTTCAGGTATCATTTTTCCTACTTTAGGAGCTTTCAAGAGCTCTTGGGAGCTCTTCAGGAGCTTTCAGGAGCTAAAATGTAGCTACTGATTCCTAAGATTTAAATCTATTTTAACTCCTAATATAAAATTTTGTTGACTTAATTCTAACTTTATTGACTTTGATTTAGACCAATTCATGGGGACAATTAATGATTACTTTTAATCCTTAATCTAAAATGCAGAATTAAAAATTAATTCTATTTTGCTTTAAAAGAAATCCATAACTTAATTGTTGGAAAGCAAATGCTAATTTAAGAGCATAAATGAATTGCAGGAAAATGACGATTATTCTAAAAAGCATAAAGACTAATCTCCATGAACAGACTTCAACTCCATCTTTCCATAAATTCCTAACATTGCTTTAATGAAGCCTAACAAACAAACATTAATTCTAACTGATTCAGACGACATCTAAACCTAATTTATAAAAGAAACTTGTTCAATAATTCTAATGGTTCAATCTAACATTTCTAATAAACAAATCTAAACATTCAAACTATTTGATCTTAACCATAATAAATTGAAACTTCGAAACACAATTGTAAACATAAGTGATTATCTGATCTTAACATTTACCAAGATAGAAGATGATTTTAATGATTGAACAATTCAAAATCAGTTTCTACTATAGATTTTAATATCAGAAAATAACAACACTTAACAAAAATACCATAAGATCATTCCAAAGGTTGAGTGGGCCCTGCTCTTCCTCAAGTAAGATCCTTCAACATAGGGAATTAATTAACTTCTTGCTTCCTTTCTCATTGATCAAAGGTAGAATGCAGAACAATGTATTGCTTTGTGATTACAGAAAAATTCTAATTGTAAATGATCTAACTCCTAACTAAGACCGAAATGTGGATATTTATAAAATATCCTTATTAGCTTCTAACATGGCGCTAACTACCAAAACTTAAGGCGACTAACTACAGATTCAAAATGAAACTAAAAATAGAATTGATGTTGACTGAAGGAGGACTATGCCAAAACTATACCAAATTAGCACTGGAAGTAAAAGTTCCTCAACCAACTATGAAGAAGTCAATTTAGACTTGGAGTGACTCATCATCCAACAAGGCCTATCTATGGCGTAGTCATTCCTCGTGATTAGATAGAGAATTTAATCGTCTCATCAACCTTTAAGATACCCTGTTAAAAACCCTTATAAAAAGGACAAGAATCATGGTAATAAAGATTAATCCAGCATAATCATCTCATCCAAAGTCATCATAAAGCAACACATTTAACATAAGTTATCACTTCCAAAATATCCGCTAATTTAGCTAAACATAAATTAAAATAAGCAAATATGTTAATCTATTGTATGTCACCAGTTATGTCAATTAACAATAAAAACAAGTCTTTTTAAACATAAAAAGACTTAAATGAAAGCATTTAATATCTCCCATCATTTTCTCCCCAACTTGCTTTGGACCATGTCCTCATGGTTCATCATCCAAAACTACAGTGTTCTCTCTCTCTGTGTTTAGTGCTTCCATCCAAATGCAGCAGTCAGAAACACCCTCTTTGTACTGCTCTGGCAATCTGGTATTAAGTGCATAGCCATAGTTTTCTCTTAAGTTTTCAAACCACATCCTCATTACTGGAGCTAGCACATTTTTTGTTTCCTTTAGCTTTGGTGTTGGCATTATGAATCTCATGCCTATCCAAAATTCTTTCTGCTATTGGATTAGAGTGATGACATGTCTGACTCTAACTAAACTCCAACTGATATTATTCAGACTAATTGGCTCCCTTCTCCTGACTGATTCTAGAATAATTTGGTACCTCTCTTCACAGGACTGTAGTGCTAATGGCGGGAGTGTTGCTTCCACATTCTGGAATGATGCAATGCTATCAAACAAATTTGAAACATAGAGGGGATTAACATCATTTAACCTAACAATTGATCTTACAACTTTGATATATAATTCAACATGGGGATTTTCAGGTCTCATTGGCAATCCATATTTTCTTTGAGCTTCTTTGTACTTATTTATTCTATTTGACCAATCCACCTGGTTTTGCATTAAAGAAACAAATGACCTAATCTGAAGCTCACCAACATATATATTCAACATTGTGTCATCATTATCTCCCATTAAAAACCCATGTTGGTAGAATTCACACATTAAATTCTGGATGTCAGGATGGTTGTTGAAGTAATCTCTAAGGAAATCATGATCTTCATTGTAATCCAGACTCCTTCCCATAATTAATTGATTTATTTTCCATTCTAAAAACTTTTCTCTAAGAAACAAAGAATATGTTATAGCCGGTCTTCTCATGGAAAGCATGGCGGAACTGACTTCTGCCACCTATTCAAGTCTTTTCTCAATCTCATTCTTTTCTTTTTCTAAATTTTGTATTTGCTCTTTCAACACTTTGTTTTCCTTCTTATATTTGAAAACTGCCAAAGAACGGTATTGAGGCTGAACTGGAGTTGGTTGCATAGGAGGAGTGGAAGGAATATGAGGGACAACAGACGATAATGCAAGCCTTCGTGGAGCGGAGGAAGTAGAGGCTTCATGTGCATAGAACTGCATGGATTGTTGCTTTAATTCTTCTTCTTTCCGTTGCAACTCTTCCTTCAATTTTGAAATTTCCTCAACACTTACTAATGCTTGCATACTGGCTTGTTGCAGGGCATCCTCTATTTTACTTAACTGTTCTTTAATCCTTGCCTCATTTTGCTCAACTCTCCTTTCCATTGCTTTATTTTTGCATACTAATTGTTTCAATTCTTCTTCTTTTCTTCTTAATTTTTCTTCAAAGAATTGCACATTTCTTCTTTCCTGTTCTAATTCGGCCTCTAGGCGGGACATTTTCATTGTTCTCAGCAATTCCTCAGTCTCTAATTCTTCTGTATTCAATGTTTCTTGGGGTCCCTCTTCTTCAATTAAAGGTTCTTTCCCCTTCCTCTTCTCATGTTGTGGTGAAGGTATGGGGGATTTCATAGTCTCTTCTTGTTCAAATTCTTCAGAGGCCTCTTGCTCTTCAGATTGTGCGCCAAATTCTTCAACAGAGTTGGAGACTTCAAAAACAAGGTTATCTTCAGGAGTCAGCATTGGGTTTTCAAGGGGACTTTGAGGTCTCTCAGGAGATTGTACAAGGGTACAAATATCTTCATGTTTAGGGGATTTAACAGGGGTTTGACTTATAGGTGCCTCTTCAGGAGTGGACACAACAGTTTCAGTAGGCCTAGGGTTTTCCTCTTGTACTTCTTGTCTCCTTTTTGACCTAGTACAGATTACCCTAGATATCTCTGGCAATTTTCTTTTTCCCCTTTTCTTGGAAGATTCTCCTTCCTCCATTTTTGTCTTTTTGGCTGAGGGTCCCCTTGTGGGCCTCCCTTTTTGCTTTCCTATAGGTGCAAACAAAAATTCTAACCAGCCCTGCTTACCAGTTTCTTTTTTTAAGAAATAGTATTTAATTATCAAATGTATCAACCCCTGGTATTTCATAGAAGATTCCCCCTAGCTTTTACTCTCAAAATCATGGAAGAAATTTTCTGAAATAAGAACGCTAGAAAATTTATCCTAGCTAAAGGTTTTGTTTGACCATACCTTAAATGTAGTAAAAACTGCATTCTTGGACCCAATATTGTACCATACTGCCCATCGTAGGTGAAGAACTTCATAAGCCAAGTTGCAGCTGTCCTCCATGGTTCGTCCAAACTGTTATGAGCTATGCCATGCTAGTCTCCCTTGTGCATTTGTATCTCTGGCCTTCTTTCCGGTTCTTGGTGAAATGCAGCCATTAATTCCTCAAACTTAACTCGGCCTTTGTTAACCGATTTTCCTTCATTCAGAATTCTAGGAATTTCGCTTATAATTTCTGGTGTGACTTCTATTACTTCTCCCCTTACCCTAGTGACATTTACGTTGAAGTTTGTCACAAATTCCCTAACCATTTATGGTTGGAAGTCTTCATACTGCATCACAAGATTTAGCCACCTAGCTTCTTCAAACAATCTTTTGGTCTCTGAATCAAGATTGAAGTTCTCTGGTTCAGAATTTCTCTTATTCCCCATCTTTCTCTGACAAAAATGGCGGACTTCAATTGGCAGTCTGAATTACTTACCAAAAAAAGATATGGAGTAATTTTTTTCTTGATTTGGGAGCAGCCAATTTCAAAAATGACATAACATGCCATTAATTGTCTGCATTTAATTCCTTTACTGCTCTGGACGATTCGCACGCCACAACTTGGAACTTGTAATTTAATTCACAAGGTTGGCGGTGTTTGTTACACATGTCATCATGTACTTGGGAGTATTTTGAAAAGTTAACTGAATCATGAAGAGATCTGTTGTCCTCGACTGACATCATCCATGTCACATCATTCCTTATTTTGACAATCCGCCGCTTTTTGAAATGATTAAAAGTGGAATTATTGTTATCATTAAATTAACATTGTGGTGGAGATGTCAAGATTCATAAATATTTACCTATTTTAAAATAGTTTGACTACCTTAGAAAATAATTTTGAAAACAATATTCACATTAAATGTGCACCTTAATTTATTTTGAGCCTTTGAGTTCTTCAGGAGCCTTCAGGAGTTCATCAGGAGTCTTCAGGAGCTCTCAGGAGCTTGGAACTTCAGGAGTCTTTAGGAGCTTTCGAGCAAAGATAGAGTCTTCAGAGTCTTCAATCTTCAAGATCTTTAGGAGCCTTCAGGAGCTTTTGAGGGGTTCTTTAGGAGCCTTCAAGAGCTTGCAGAAGTTAACTTAGATAGACCACCATTTCTGGTTTTTAGTCATCAAATTTTTTTATTTTATTTATTTATTTATTTTTTCCCTGAAAGTAAACTGCCATTTGTTGGTTTTCAATTTAATTCCATTTTTCTTAAGGTAAACTGCCAATTGTTGGTTTTCAATTTACCTTGTTTATTTGTGTCTTCTTCAAAGGTTCAAAGATCTTCTCTCATAGAAGAGATATCTTCCATGAGAAAATGTTCAATTCTGTGTTGCACTTCATCTAGAAATTCCTCCTTTGTTGTTGGCTTATGGTAAGTTTTCAGTCGATGACCATTAACTAACATGACTCTTTTCTCCCCATCAATCAAAACTAATTGGACAACTCCATTCTCAAACACTTGTTGTATCTCATAAGGTCCCAACCATCTGGTATGAAAATTTTCTTTAAACTCTTCAAATCTGGAGTCAAATAATAGCGCTCAATCTCCCTCTCTAAATTGTCTGGACATAATATGTTTATTGTGCCATTCCTTCCTTTGCTTTTGAATCACTTCTGTATGTTGAAGTGCCTCCATTCTCATTTCATCAAGTTTATTAAGCTGCAAAATCCTACTTTTCTCTGCTTCTCGCAGGTTAATTCCAACTTCTACTATTGTCTTCAATGTTTTCAACTCAAATTCAATTGGCATGACTGGTTTCTTTCCATACACAAGTTCATATGGAGAGAACCCAGTCGTTGTTTTCCACATGGTGTTATAGGCCCAGATTGCTTCATATAGCCTATCTACCCAATCTGCTTTCTTCAAAGAAACTATTTTTGTTAGAATATTATCCAATTCTCTACTTGTGACCTCTACTTGTCCATTTGCCTATGGGTGATAAGGCAAAGATTTTACGTGAGTTATTTGGTACCTCTGTAAAAATGCTTCTATCATTGCTGACACAAATTGGGGTCCCTGATTTGAAACAATTTCAGTGCACCAAACCGTTGGAGAATTTCCTTGTACAAAAAGTCTGCAACTTTATCTTCTTTTGTTGTTGGTAGTGCCTTCACCTCAGCCCATTTTGTTGCATAATCGGTACAAACAAGGATATATCTCTACCCCCTAGAAGGTGGATCTATTGGTCCCACAAAGTTAATGCCCCACTTTTCAAATGGTTCAAGAGCTATTTGTGGCTGCATTGGCATCTCCATGGCTGTTGTAGGATTCCCCATTCTTTGGCACTCATCACAGTGTCTGACAAAGAATTTTGCATCTTTTGTCATTGTTGGCCAAAAGTAGCCAGCCCCCAAGATTTTGTGAATTGTTCTTACAACTTAAAAGTGTCCTCCTTCAGGTTCGTGATGGCAGGCATGCACTACATTATAAACTTCCAATTCTATTACACATCTGCGTAAAACATGGTCAGGACATAATTTAAATAGAAGACCATTGATCCATTGAAATCTGGAACTTTCACAGATTAACCTCTTTTTTTGCTTATTACTGAATTGACTTGGACATTTCCCTGTAACAAGGTAATTTGCCAAATCAGCAAACCATGGTGGATGAACCGATATAGCAAATAAGTGTTCATCTGGAAATGCATCATCCACTGGTTCTTGGTTATCTGCAAAACAATTCTAGGAAGAAAGTCAGCAACAATATTGTCCTTTACAGGCTTATCAATGATAGTTACATCAAATTCTTGTAATAAAAGTAACCATCTGATAATGCGTCCACCTACCACTACTTTATTCATTAGATATCTAATTGCAGTATGGTCTGTATGTACGTAGATTTTATAGCCTATAATATAATGTCTGAATTTATTTATTGCATATACTACAACTAAAAATTCCTTTTCTATTGTTGTGTAGTTCCTTTCATCAGGATTTAAGTTTTTGCTAACATAGTAAATTGCATGCATGGCATCATTTTCATCTTTTTGTCCTAATACTGCACCAATGGCCAAATTAGATGCATCTGCATGTATGCGAAAAGGCTCTCCCCAAATTGGTCCTTTGATAATGGGTGAAGTTGTCACAGCCATCTTAATTGTTTCAAAGGATTTTTGACAATCGTCTGTCCATACAAATTCTTCTTCTTTTTTGAGCAGGGTGAATAGCAGTGATGCTATTTTACTAAATCCTTCTATAAATCTTCTGTAATACCCTACATTCCCAAGAAAACTTCTTACTCCAGTTTGGTTCTTAGGGATTTCAATGTTCTGTATGATCTCAACTTTCTTGGGATCAACCTTTATCCCCTCTTTTGAGATGTGATGTCCCAAAACAATTCCCTTTGTCATCATAATGGAACTTTTCTCATGATTGAGTGATAATCAATGATCTTTGCAACATTGTAAAACCTTTTCAAGGTTTTGTAATGCTTCATCATATGTTTTAGCATGGATTGTAAAGTCATCCATATAGATTTCTACACATGAAGTGGTGAAATCTGCAAATATTGCTAGTACCGCTCTTTGAAATGTAGCAGGTGCATTACATAGTCCAAATGGTAAGACTGTTTATGCATGCGTACCCCAAGGACAGGTAAAGGTAGTTTTGTCTTGATCTTCAGAGGCTACTTGGATTTGGTTATATCCACTAAAGCTATCAATAAATGAGAAGTAGTTGCTGCCTGCTAGATTGTTTAGTACCTGGTCGATAAATGGCAATGGGAAATGGTCTTTTTTAGTGGCCTTGTTCAACTCTCTATAGTCTATTCAGACTCACCATTTTCCATTTTTCTTTGGAACTATAACCAGTGGAGAGACCCACTGACTATCGAATATTGGGTATATGAATCCTACGTTAAGCAACTTCTCAATTTCTTTTTTCACAATGTCACGAAGTATGGGATTAATTCACCTTTTTCCTTGTCTTATTGGTCTAACATCTTCTGTGTAGATGTGATGACTACAGATTGAAGGATGGATACCTCTCATATTAGTATATTCCCAAGCAAACACTTTAGTGTGTTTTTCTAAAATTTCTTTCAATTTTTCCTCTTGCGTTGGGGATAAAGTTGAATTGATATGAAGGGGTTTATCTCCTGCTACTGTGATCTCCTTTATGTTTGTTTTAGAATTTACTAATTCTTCAACAAGAGTATTCAAAGGACAACAATGTTGTTCATGTAATGTTGTTTGACCCTTATCTTGCTCACTTTCTAAAATTATCTCTTGGTCTTCACATTCTTAGATATGTTTGGTTATGGTTACCATTGCTAATTCCACAATACCATCACCTTCCGAATCTAAATCGTCATCCACCCAAAGTTGAGTGTTTGTTTGAATTGATGGTTGTGCAGGTGGATAAAGTGACAATTCTTTTTGTTTTTGTCCATTAGTGATTATCATGCTTCCTGATCTACAGTCTATTAAGGTTGTAGCGGTAGCCAACCATGGTCTGCCTAATATGATTGGGTATCCAGAATCTTTCCTTCGGGCTTTGAGAACCAAAAAGTTGTCTGGGTAATCCCATGTATCAATTGTGACCATGATTTCTTCTATAATACCTTTTGGTTTTGTAGTTAATTGATCAGCCAACTGCAAAACAGTTGTTGTTGGCTGAATTGTTGTCATTCCTAGCTTTTCAACTTTATCAGATGTAATGACATTTATGGCAGCTCCTAATTCAATCAGGACATTTGGTATTTCAATTCCATTTATACTTAGTATTATGACAGGGCTACCAGGATCATTATATTTATGTGGAAGTATTCTTCCTGATAACACATCAGTAAGTTTAGTCCCACTTGAATTGTTGAAGGAATTTTCTTTTTCCTTCCTGGTGTCTTCATGCAAAGGGATTTTACTAACTAATTGATCTCTGGTATATCCTTGATTGCCTGTAACAGAGGTATCTTTATGTTAATCTTTTTCAACTCTCTAAGAAGTTGTGAATCAATTACATTCATGTAGGGAGGGGAAGAGGTTTGAGGAATAGTTTTCTCTTTGTGCAATCTCTCAGGATAGGGAGCTTGTTTGACAGTTTGTTCTTCTTCCAACAATTGTTCTTTGTTTTCTTCCACTCTTTCTGGAATTGTCTTGGTTGGTGTACTTTGCACATTTTGACTTTGTAACTGAATTTCAGTAACATCTACTACATTTACATTTGGGTTATTTGTATCAGTTCATGCATTTTTTGGATTGGAAACTGGTTGAGCTGGCATTTGGGGTTGATTCACTTGATCATTGGAAGCATTAGGGGCATTAAGGGCTGGAGGTGTTTGTACCCATGGCCGTTTTTGTCCCTGATTCTGCCATGGTTGGAATTGGTTTTGATTTTGCTGCCATGAGGATTGATTTGCTTGCCATTGTGGTTGTTGGTTAGACTGCCACTGGGATTGGTTCCATTGGGGATTCATCCACTCAAGTTGCCCCCAATATGCAGGTGGGGGTTGTGGTTGATATTGGGGGGTCCATTGATTTTGGTTTTGCCATGGATTTTGATTCTAGTTTGATCGTGAACCATATTGTCTTTGATTTGTGTTATACCCTTGGTTTTGAGGTCTTTGGACGATATAATTGAGTTCTTCCTCGATTACTGGTGGTTTCTTGATATTGTTCTTTATTCTTGCCAGAAGATTGCAAGAAGTGGTCGGGTGTGGTTTTTCAAAAATCTCACAAATTTCAATATGATTTAATGGGCATTCCATCAAAAGGTGTTTTCCCCTACAATTGGAACAATAAATTGACAACGGTTTAGTGGTCCTCTTTTCTCCTTGCATGTTAAGATGTAGTAGCAGATCAATCTTCATGTTTGCCAATTCTTCCATTACTTCGAATACATCAGTGATGTGAGCCTTATTCCTCCTTGAGTTTCGAGTCCCCACACTAGTTCTAGAGTAGTTTCTACAGATCTCCACAATGTCATCCAAGGAAAGCTTGTTAATGTCTCCCTTTCCCATCAAGTTCAAGGATTCTCTAGACTCATCTTCAATCCCTCTCAGGAAAATTGTTTTGTTGATTTCATCATCCAACCCATTAGTGCACCTTTGATGCACAAATTGAAATCTATCGGCATAGTCTTCTAGACTTTCATCTTCTAATTGCTTTATGCGAAACAGTTCCTCCTTTCTATCTCTCACTCTACAATAATCCTAGTATTTATCCAGGAATTCAGTCTCCATCTGCTGCCAAGTCCTAATCATTCCTAACCCTAAACCCATAAACCATCTTAAAGCTGATTCTTCCAAAGTAGAAGGAAACAGCTTCAACTTCTGATTATCGATTGAATAATCATAGGTTTGGCACAAGATTTTGAATTCAAATAGGAATTGATCAGGATCTTCTACAGTTTTTCCCCTAAATGTTGGAAGAACTGATGGTGAAATGTTTTTCATAGGGGGTTCATCAAGTTGTCTTTCAAGATTGATAGGATTTGAAAAGGTTCTATTTGCTGGTGGACGTACCGGTTGGTCACCCATTTCTTCTCCTGGAATTAGATTTTTTTTCTCTTCTTGATTTTCAATAGGGTTTTCTTGATCAAGTTCTTGATTTTCAATCTGGTATTGTTGGATATCTTCTTGATTAAAATCAAGATTTCTTCTAATGTCAACATTTTGTGGAAGAAACCTTCCTAGTTGGTCTTTGCTTCGTCTCATCCACAATTTCAGATCTCTCTTCCCTATCAACACTAAGGCTTCACACTAAATAACCAGATCATTTAAGTATCCCTGGAAACGACGCCAAAAATGATGGGCAAGGTTGTTGATGTCACAACTTGCATCATTTAATTAATTCTTTTATCAAACCGGGTGTGTCTCAGAGTGATATGTGATAAGGATAGTTGTCACAGATTCTTTTTGGGGGGTTTGCATTGTAAACAGTGACTTCAAGTATCATTTTTCCTACTTCAGGAGCTTTCAGGAGCTCTTGGGAGCTCTTCAGGAGCTTTCAGGAGCTCTTGGGAGCTCTTCATCAGCTTTCAGAAGCTAAACTGTAGCGACTGATTCCTAAGATTTAAATCTATTTTAACTCCTAATTTAAAATTTTGCTGACTCAATTCTGACTTTATTGACTTCAATTTAGACCAATTCATGGAGACAATTAATGATTACTTTTAATCCTTAATCTAAAATGCGGAATTCCAAATTAATTCTATTTTTCTTTAAAAGAAATCCATAACTTAATTGCTGGAAAGTAAATACTAATTTAAGAGCATAAATGAATTGCAGGAAAATGATGATTATTCTAAAAAGCATAAAGACTAATCTCCATGAACAGATTTTGAACAGACTTCAACTCCATATTTCCATAAATTCCTAACATTGCTTTAACGAAGTTTAACAAACAAACGTTAATTCTAACTTATTCAGACGACATCTAAACCTAATTTATAAAAGAAACTTGATCAATAATTCTAATGGCTCAGTCTAGAATTTCTAATAAACAAATCTAAACATTCAAACTATTCAATCTTAACCATAATAAATTGAAACTTCAAAACGCAATTGTAAACAAAAGTGATTATCTGATCTTAACATTTACCAAGATAGAAGATGATTTTAACGATTGAACAATTCAAAATCAGTTTCTACTACAAATTTTAATATTAGAAAATAACAACACTTAACAAAAATACCATAAGATCGTTCCAAAGGTTGAGCGGGTCCTGCTCTTCCTCAAGTAAGATCATTCAACACAGTGAATTAATTAACTTCTTGCTTCCTTTCTCATTGATCAAAGGTAGAACGCAGAACAATGTATTGCTTTGTGATTACAGAAAAATTCTAATTGCAAATTATCTAACTCCTAACTAAGACAGAAATGTGGATATTTATAAAATATCTTTATTAGCTTCTAACATGGCGCTAACTACCAAAACTTAAGGCAACTAACTACAGATTCAAAATTAAACTAAAAATAGAACTAATGTTGACTGAAGGAGGACTATGCCAGAACTACGCCAGATTGGCGTTGGAAGTAAAAGTTCCTCAACCGAATATGAAGAAGTTGATTCAGAATTGGAGTGACTCATCATCCAGCAGGGCCTATCTATGGCGTAGTCATTCCTCATGATTAGATAGAGAATTTAATCATCTCATCAACCTTTAAGATACCCTATTAAAAACCTTTATAAAAAGGACAAGAATCATGGTAATAAAGATTAATGCAGCATAATCATCTCATCCAAAGTCATCATAAAGCAACACATTTAACATAAGCTATCACTTCCAAATATCCGCTAATTTAGCTAAACATAAAGTAAAATAAGTAAATATGTTGATCTATTGTCTACTGCCAGTTATGTCAATTAACAATAAAAACAAGTCTTTTTAAACATAAAAAGCCTTAAATGAAAGCATTTTATATCTCCCATCAATGGGGACCAACATAAATTGCAAGCTTTATGCTATTATGGGGAAAATTTAAGTACTAATGATAGGTGGAAGGGATGGCCTACATTGCATGAATCCATGGGAGACCGAGGAGAAGATTGCATGGGAGATCGAGGTCAATAACATGACACATGTATAACAGTGTTGGATCTACCTAGATAGGGAGACAAATAGTACCTTATAATCTCTTTATACATTGTCATAGGCTTTGGTAGTAATTTACTGAGGCTCTAAATCAACTTGAGTGTATCTCACTTATTTTATGAAATTCAATGTGCAAAGATTTAGGGCATAACCATTATCTAACATGACTCATGTTACCTTGTGTTTTACAATGAAGACTTCAATATGCAAGGGGCAATTATGGGACGGGTCAATGGGTGGCATATCATTTTCCGAAGGATAGTTGATAGGTGGATGATAGGTGTCCTACTAATGCTTGGAATTAGGTAGGATCAATGTTTGTCGGTACACAAGCATCCTATAAAGCTTTAGTCAAGAGCTTCTAATGGATGGACAATGATTTTAGGAGATCTAGGATGGATATTTGTGCAAGGGTCTTCCCAAGATGGTCAAGGATGTTATAAGGGGGGATTTGTGTGGATGGATTGAATAGGCCCTGAATAGTAATCCTACCACATTTAGTAGTTACAACATATTAGGGTTCTTTAACATTTGTCTTGATCATAGCCACACGTGAATTGAATTGAGCTTTATAAATGACTACATTATCATAGTTAAAAGAGACCCTATTGTGATTGACATTGTTGATCCTATTATTTTGATTATTCCCTTGATTGTTTTTTGAACTAGGATTAGTGGCTGAGATACCAAGGCCTAGAGAATGTTTTGAAAAGGCATGTTTATATATATGAAGTTGATCATCAAATGGTTGGGTTTTCAAGAACATGACCATGTTTAATTACACCAATTTATGGAAAATTACATCTAGTGGTTCTCTAAGATGAGCGAAGTTGCATTTATAATTAACTTGATTATTTGGTTGGGTTGTACCTTGAGAGACCAATGTGGTGTTTTTACAAGGATGGGTGGTTGTGGCTTGATGGAAATTTGATGTGTTAGTGACTCGAACATGTTTAGTGTCAATGACGCCATCATTAACAACATTTTTTAAAATTTCAAAATTGAGGTTCGTCATTATTTTCCTTGTAAAATTTGACTAATCCTTTTGCTATAAGTGCCTTCTCAATAGTGTCACCCTTCTCTATGATCTCATTAAATGAGGATGCATAATAGATTTATAAATGGAAGGCCATTTCTTGATTTAAGTTTTGGATAAAGATGTTGATGACCATGAAAGGCTACTAGCGAGAGCTCTCTACCCTTGTAGGTAGCCCACAAAGCTTTCTCCATTATGTTGTTTGCTATTGTAGAGGTCTAACATGGTAGCTTCGTGTTTTATATTATAGGAGAAGTGAGCCACAAATTTTTTTGAAATCTTTGCAAAGGTAGTGACAGACCCATGAGGAAAGTGTAAAAACCATTCCAAGGCTTGACCACCCAAACTACAAGGGAATAAAATGAAGGAGATAGTTGTCATTGTAAAAAACCTCTTGACAAGCCATGGAGAATTTCTTAACATGGTCACGAGGATCACCTTTCCCTTTATATTTATCAAATTTAGGAATTTTGAAATATTGAGGGAAATGTACCACTAAAATGGAATAATCAAAATGATATGGGCACAATTCTTCAAACTTAAATGATTTCTTGGTGTTGCCAACTTGTAAGTTTTTTAATGCGAACTTCACGTCTTCCCATTCTTGATTAAGGACCAATGATGATGGAGGATCCACTAGATTTGAGCTTGGAGGATTGATGTATTGATTGTGGGGAGGTGGAGAAAGATGTAACTAATTTTGAGGTAGACTAAAGTGCGAATATTATAGAGGTTGTATGAGGTATGAATGATTTTGTGGGATGCTGAGATAAGATGGATTTTGTGGTGGATTTGAATATGTCAAATTTTGAGGGATATAGGTATGTTGGACAAGATATGATGAAGCTTGGGACTGAATGAGATATTAGCCTTATGACATAATCAAATTGTATGGGGGTACAAGAGTGTGGGAAGTTTGAGATGACATCATGTAAGTGGGTTGCAAAATGTAAGAAGATTAGGGAATATGAGTGGATTGTGGGATATAAGTGAAAAATAGTAAGGAGGTGTGGGAAGTATGGTAGACTAGTTGAGTAGAATGTGGTTGAATCGATATGAGAGGAATGTGATAAAGTGTGAAAGACAAGATGTTTGATAGGGAAACTAATACATTACCCTGAGGGATAGTATGGATCGATGTTTGAGGGACAAATGGGTGGAAATTTTGTGGTAGTGAAATAGGAACCTGAGAAGAGGAGACATGATAATGTCCATAACTAGTAATAAGTCTTGATCCAAGTCCTAGTGTAGGAATCTAGACAGGAGAAAGAGGTACTTAAATCTCTACATCATTACCAAACTCAAGTACATGGCCCAATGGATTTTTAGGAGAATCTTGTGGGGTAGTAGGTCTCACAATATTTGACAATTGGGATGTGTCAAAACTTGGTGGAAGTTTAGCATCACGCATGAGATTATTGGCTAGGATTGTATCCTTACATGTGTCTATGAGGTGATCTACTATATCCACATTAGCAGGGTTGTCCAAGGACTCTTGAATGTTAGGAGAAAGCTCAAGTTGGGAGATCATCTCCTCCTTAATGGAGACTAGGTCATGAGGATGAGTAGGATTCGACAGTTCCACTTGCATGTTGGGGTTCTCCATTTCCAAGAAAACCAGTAGTGTGTTGCGAGGGTTGTTGTCATTGTTATTCCATAAATTTTCTAAGTTACAAATGTGTGGTTACATGCATGAAAGGTTGGGTGATTGGGTGGATGAAATTTGATGACTCTAAGCCCAAGGACAAGACTAAACAAGTGTGATTTGTTATTGGATTTGGATATTTGATTAAGCACTCAAAACAACGATTGAGATCCTATGTTGATTTTGATGGTTGTATTTATGCTTGAGATAGGCTAAGTTCTCAAGAAAAAATCATTTCAAAGAAAACTATACATTTGGTTCGAGGTGAAATAGCATGAATGAGGAATGACTAACTTAGGATAGGAAAAGTTACTAAGAAAGCATTATGATGGGGTTTGGATTTAGGGTTTAGGCTCTCAAACAAGTGATTAGAGGCTAAATTTTTGATTGGAATGATTTAGGTGATGATAGGATGCATTTAGGGATGTCCTTGTACTACGAGGATGAGATTTCTCCTAATTTTTGATTGAATGGTGTGACAAAAATGGTCGGTACAGGCTAGATATGAAGCATATTTTATTTTGTTAGCGACATTCAACTTGGAAGAACACTGACTGTCTAGGATTAGAAGGGTTAGCTCTCTAGAATTTGTATGGATAATGGATTCTCTCAAACCATAATGGATTCACCCATGCAAGTCAAAAATTCACCCCATAGATTCACTCAACAATAGAGTGCATTTTCCCAAAAAGACTCAGATTCTCCTATCTAGGGTTGTGATTAGTTCAAATATTACACCAAGGCAAATTCAATGGATGACAATTTATATTTTCCTAAGGAGGACTATGACTGAACCAAGGATTTACTACATAGGTAGAATTTCCCAAGAGTAGAGAAGTTTCACCAACCAAAGGGTTTATTTTCCTAAATGCAGGGTGGAGTCACTAAAATGCAAATTGAATTCATCCAAGGTCGATGATTGGACATATACGACAAAAGGACTAAAGATTGCAATCACAAAGATAAAAAATAGAAGATGATTATATAGACTATAGATATGTACTGGTAATCACAAGAAGACATTCCAAACTGCACAAATCTAGATTAGTCAACTAGAATTGACAATCAATGTAGGCTCACAATGCAAGCACTAATACTATCTACATGTGTCTGGATAGCTAGAGATTACAACTCCAAAGGATGAATGATCTCTTACCAATGGTGGCCACATAATGATACCTTGGTAAACTCTATCTCAATGGACATAAGTACATCATGAGTAACTTTGAGGTATGATATGCATCCCCTACACCACACTGATTGACAATCAAATGGTCTTAAGCTAGGCTAAAACATGTGATCTAATACATCCTCTAAATACTAGGAGGATATATCTAAGACATATTTGTGAACATTATCCTTTCATAAGCATGGGTTGTGAATGTCAACTGAGCCAGTTAGTCCAACCCTACACTATTAACTTGGTATCACCAAGTATTAGAGCTTTATTAAACACAATGTGACTAGATTGGGGTACAATTTTTATTCTCCCCTCATTTATATACCCCACTAATTCACATGGTTGAGATCATCCCTTGGGGGGATGAAATACCTAAGCAAGCCTCCTAAAGGGAATGATATGCTAGGAATTTTGATCTCTAGGCTAGCACAAAGCTCATTGAGAGCACTTCTAGAAATACACAACAAGACTTAGGCCAATCTACAATTTTTGATCCTAAGGCTCACCAAAATGTGCAAGGGGAGAACATACATCAACAAAGGACCCCATACATGACAAACAAGTAAATTGACCCTTTAGTGAAATTGAAGTGTTCTTAAGTTAGTGATAGATAAAGTTCTTTGGCCACAAACCTACAAGAAATAGCATTAGGAGTTTATTTCATTGAAATTTGACTATCGAGGCTACACAAAATATGTTAGCATGAACACAAGGTAGAGTGAGTTAGCAAATTAGTACCAAACACTTGTAAATATTGCTCAAAGAATGAAGATATACCTTTTAGGTTCGACCAAGAGCAGATTGTGTTCACCCCTGTATAAATAAATTCACTTATGTATGATCGAGCAATAGTCTTTAACGTATATGTCCAAGTAGTAAATATTCACCCATTTATGAATTCGCCTTTGTATGTTCAAGTTCACATATTTGCAGGTCATGTTTTCCCTAACTTATAAGACAATTATCAATTAAATTCTAGAGTGGATTTACCCTTGTAGAATTGTATTCACCCATTTACTTAATGCATTCACCCAAGTGGTAACACGTTTGCCCTTCCAAAACCTAGAAACATAAAAACACTAAAAATAAGTAAAATTCATCAGTTTAACCCTTGATGTGGGTCCCACCAGGCATGCTAGAATTTGTATAAGGAAATGTGCTTTGAAAAGTGATCAAAATCATAATAAAATTGAACAAAAACAACAAAACCAAATAACACTCGAATTGGGCGAAAAGAGGTCAAACCAACATGAAATTAGATGAAAACGAAGTATGTCAAACCTCTCGATGTGCAGATGTGCTCGAGATCGTTGAATTCAATGTGTACTTAGGAAAATTTGATAGCATAATGACACCTAATTGCACAAGGTTGCATGTTATGTTAAACATAACTAAGTGTTGGGTTTTATGATTTGAGTGAAAATAGATGAAGGGTGATGATGAATTGAGGATGATCAATGGTGGAGATGAGAGGCAATCTCTCAAGCTAGAAGAATGTGCCAAGTGGCACAATGGGAGAGCTTGAGAGGGAGATGCTACCTTAGGATGTACCTTGGGGGATGGAGAAGATCTTTATCATAAATGCCTTCCCTATCCTACATTTCAGAGGTATGAGAAAGAAGGGAATAAACAAATTTTAAATTCCTTAGGTTTACTTTTGGGACAAGGATCTATGGGGGGTTCTTTTCCCGAAAGAGGAAAGCCTTTAAGGGTTAGAGGACATATTGAGTAGGTAGTAGATGAAAAAGATTAGGAATGTGCAAGTGATTAAAGGGGGATTTGGATTAGATCAGTGGATGAATTAATACAAGTGGAGATGATGGAGGATGTGACACCTCTTAATCAAGGATTAAATGTGTGCACATAGTTAGTGGGGTGATTAGAATGGGATTAGCAAATAGTAAAAAATGTTGGAGGATGAAACTAGGAGAGAGAATAGAGAGGAATTAAATTTAATTATTCAATTCCTACTTAGAGGAAAACGGGGAAAAGGGATTTTAGGAATTAAATTAAATAATAGGGGTTTTATTTAATTTAATAGAACTTTAGCAAGGATATTAATTAAATAATAGGTCATTGTTAGCCGATAGGCTACATATAGTGTGAGATTTAAGCCTCAAACAAGTCTCACACCTGCTAACCACTCTTGAGTTGTCAGAAAACAACTTTCATTTGTCGTTAAATGGTAAACCAACTAGCTTCATCTTTTGTTAAATGGTAAAAGATAAATAAATATTCATTTGTCAACTTGAAGGGTAACTTTCTTTTCCCACTTGCATTGTTTTAAGTTTTTAATCTTTATTGGAATTTAAAATTAGATAACATGTTTTAAATCTTAACTTGATGGCAACTTTCTTTTTCCACTTGCATTGTTTTAAATTTCAAATCTTAATTCAAATATATTAAAATTAGATAATGTTTTAATTTTAATTCAAATATTTTAAAATTATTTAATAAGTTTTAATTTTGATGCAAATATTTTAAAATCAGATAATATGTTTTAAATCTTAACTTGATGGCAACTTTCTTTTTCCACTTGCATTTCTTTATGTTTTAAATCTTCATGGATTGCAACATTCTTTTCCCACTTACATTGCTTTAAATTTTATATTTTTATTCAAATATTTTAAAATCAAATAATATGTTTACATTTTAATTCAAATATTTTAAAATGAGATAATATGTTTAAATCTCAATTCAAATATTTTAAAATAAGATAATATGTTTTAAATGTTGAGTTGATGGAAACTTTATTTTTCCACTTGCATTGCTTTAAATTTTAAATCTTAATTCAAATATAAATCAAATATATGTTTTAATTTTAATTCAAATATTTTAAACTCAAATAATGTGTTTTAATTTTAATTCAAATACTTTAAAATAAAATAATATGTTTTAAATCTTAATTTGATGGCAACTTTCTTTTTTCACTTGCATTGGTTTATGTTTTAAATTTTCATGGAACTATACCAAAATCAAATAATTTCCTATAAATATAGCTGAATTGAAGAATAAATATACTTGCATTTAGTAATACAAAAGTACTTTTGGATACCACAAAATTCATTGTGTACAATCATATTTCTTTTCATGAAGTACATCTAATTGCTAATATTCTTTGATATTAAATTTCTTTACTGCATTTTTTCAAAATAAAAAATTAGTAATATCAAAATTTCTATTAAATATTCTTTTTTTTTATATTAATGTTATATCTTCATTAGAATAAATGATAATGAAATATGGTACAAATTGTAGGACCAAGTAGCACACTATATAAATTTTACGAATATTAACAGTATATTTACTATTTTAATTTTGATTATTATAACTTTTTTGATTATTATTAAATAATTGAATTACATTGTAGTAGCATTTGCTTGATGTAAATGTATTTCTATGCTTAATTTTTTTTTTGATGGATAAGATAAGTTCTATATTGATTTCAAAAAAGGATTTTACAAGATTCGAGCCCCTAATTGTGGGCAAAGAGGAACATGTCCCTGTACTACAACACCAACCATTACCTACAGATTACCAAAAAAACAAAAAATGACTGTCATACAGACCATACAAACTGGATTACATATTGGCGACCACACCAGAGACCCACATTCTGGATTACATATTGCCCAAGTTTGAAACCAGGGCCAGACACTTAGAACATAATAAAGACTACATAATATCGACTACTTTGCAAAAGACAAAACACCATAACTCTGAACTAGACAAAGCCATAAACCAAAACCCCCAAGCTTCACAATCGATTACCATACGTTCTACTGCACGAAAACACGAAAGTCACGCTTCCAGGTCGAATCTGCCAAAGGCACCAGATGAAATTCCTTTCTTAAGAATGGAACACCAACATTCGCCAGCCTCCTCTACTCCATTAACTCGAACCCAGCCACATCCAACAAGAATGGGTAGTAGTAGACCAGGGCATCTGGGTCCTCAAGCAAATGCAAGTCGCAAGGGGGCGGAATCCCTTTCCCTAAGCGCGTGGTAGCCAAGGCACAATCCATACCAACCAACATATCCTTTCTGAACAGCTTCCTCATGATTAACTTAGCATCCCCCTTTGAAACACCGACATCCAAAAGGCCCGCCAAAACCCTTGAAGAGATATCTGAGTCGAGTCTATAACCTTCGGCGTTCACCATAAACTTTTTCCCTGCAATGCAGGAGATGGCCGTGAGTACCAGGTAATTTGGGTGTTTAATGAGGCGTTGAAGGAAAGTGATGAAATCTTCCCTTCAAAGGAAATCTGCCTCTTTGAGCCCTTCAGAGCAACTGACGTCTCCATACCCCTCATTTCCAATTCTTTGCCAGAGACAAGTAGAATGAATCTACTCATTTTCCTACCACATATCCACGAGATAACCCAACATTGTGTGGAATTAAATGAAGCTGTCTGCAAATAAAACCATCATGTCCTTCCCACATGCATTTCGTCCTTTGAGACCCACATAATCTATGAGAATCAACAGGTAATCATGGCATAGACTAGTTCTAGGACCTTCCTTCGGGCCACTAATAATACTAAAAGACTGATAAGGTTTAAATTTGCCACCTCGCACGTGAAACGACATATGTTAATTGTTAAGCAAAAATTTTCTAGCATTAAGCTCCTATTTCCCGATGACCCGGCCACCTCACCCATTCGCCCACATCGGTTACTCATTCATTAAGTTTTCCCAGATCACTTCTTTGATTGACAGCCCATCAGCACCTAAGTTGGATAGAGAATCAGCTTCCTGATTACCTTCCCTAAATATATGAGAGATTTCAAAGTTTTTGAACCGATCCAACCATTTTAATACCAATCCCAGGGAAGCATCGAGTCACCAGTTTTGAAATTTACCTGACCGCAAGGTATTGATAATTAACAAATAATCTCCCTCTATGCAAATGTTTTTTATTTTTAACTCCAGACACCAAGCTAAGCCTGAAGCTATAGCCTACAGTTCAACCCAATTGTTAGTACCAATCTGGAGCGGGGAAGCAAGTCTGCCAATCGTCTTACCCAACCAGTTCCTGATGATACACCCAGCCCCCGACTGCCACGGGTTCCCTCTAGCTGCGCCATCAAAGTTCAACTTATCCCATCCCAATTCGGGAGGACGCCATTTAACATTCTTTCTTTCCTGCTCTGCCACCTTTCCACCTGTCCCGATTGCAGAGGGAATGATCAGTCCTGACCACAGTTTCTGCACTTTTGCATCCCAACTGGAGAAGAAAGAGATCGATTTTGCATTTTGTTGGATTCGTGTATTCATCAGCTCAACCAGACAAACTTCCAATTTGTTTAGAAAGGATGATAATGTAAGAGTGATGTCCTGAAAGATTCGCCAGTTTCTTTCCTTCCAAACCTCCCATAATAACATTGAAGGACTCGCCCTCCAAAACCTAGCCAAAGTCAATCCAATTCCAATTCTTGGCCAACCATTAAACCAATCTTTCAAGTTTCTTGGAGAGATAGTTGAGAGACAAAGCTTCATGTAGAGCCAATCCCAGCAATGTTTAGTAAAAGGACAATTCAGGAACAAGTGATCATTTGACTCTTCCGCCGCTTTGCAAAGCACACATCTCGAAGGGCCGTTGTAGCCAAAAAATTTTAACCTTTCTAGTGTTAGGAATCTGCCTTGAATGGCGGCCCAAGTGAAAATTCATGCCTTTGGAAGGCAAAATTTATTCCAACATAAATCATTAGAGAAGTCCACTTCACATTCCAACTGTTTGGTGAGTAAGCCATACCCTTCCTTGGCTCGATATGAGCCAGAAGAAGATTTGCATCGTCGAAGCACATCCTATCCACCTCTCAAGTTGAAAGAGCGTTGTTTAGTGATTTCCTTGAAAGCCTTAACTTTTGCGTCACTTAAACCTAATTCGAAAGGGTCTTTCCATTGCCAAGCCATAATGTCGTTTGTCTGTTCAATTACCAAATAATCTTTAACATTTTTACCCCAGAGTCATTTTGATGTCTTTCACATTACTTAATGAAACAATATCTGCCAACTTGCCATAGCCACCCCAAGAATCTTCCCAAAATAAAGCCTGACCACCATCTCCTAAATCCCACAAAAGGAAGTCCCCAATTATCTTTCGACAGTTACAAATGAAATTCCATACCCGAGATCCCTTAGAAAGAGATCGGGAAGAAAAGAAACTTAATGGGTTATTCTGTAAATATTTGCATTTAGAATTTTAACCCACTTCCGATCCTGCTATTCATATATTTGCCAAGCAAGCTTTCCTCCTAAAGCTTTATTTTGGAGAGAGAGTTTTTTAATGCCTGCCCCAACTGCTTCTCTAGACCTACATACCTTCTCCCAGCTTATTAAAGGAAGCTTTTTCTGATCTGAAGTTCCTTGCTAGAAGAATTGCCTTAACTTTTGACTGCATTTGTCATTTATACTTCCAGGAAGGGGAAGGCATGACATCATATAGATTGGTAGGGCTACCAAAACTGATTTTATTAAAGTTAGCCTACCAGCCCAGGAAAGCCATCTTCCCTTCCATGACGAGAGTCTCTAGTTGATCTTGGTTAACAAAGGATCCAATAATTTCCCTGAGTTATGACCTGTAGCCAAGGGAAAACCCAAATATTTGCATGGAAACTTCCCTTTTTTGAACTTAAGAACTTGCAAAATCTACTTTTCCAAAATAGGATTAGTAAAAAAGAAAAATACTTCAGACTTTTCAGAACTTACCTCTTGACCAGAGGCCTTTGAATAGTTTGCGAGGATTTTTTTAAAGGATCTAGCTTCTGAGACTTCTGCTTTCCCCAGGAGTAAGTTGTCATCAGCAAACTGTTGATGAGTTACAGGTGGCATATTACTTGTGATTTGTACACCCTTTAGCTTATTATCCATATTTGCCTTGGCAAAAGCTCTGCCCAGGGATTCTGCCATTAAGATGAACAAAAAAGGGGATAAGGGGTCCCCTTGTCATAACTCCCTAGAGACTTCAAAGAAACCGTGCAGGGAACCATTGATCAAGATTGAAAACCTTGGACAAGCGACCTAGTTGAAGATCCAATTAAGCCAAGGTGTAGAGAAACCAAAAGCTTCCAAAACTTTGAATAAGAACCTCCAATTAACTTTATCATAAGTTTTCCTGATATCCAGCTTGAGAAGCATGGATGGAACCTGAGTAGTTTGAATTGAGTGGATGGCTTCCTGAGCGATGATAACCCCATCAAAAATTGACCGCCCAGGAACAAAGCCCATTTGTTCTTCAGAAATCAAGTTAGGTAACAACACCTTGAGCCTATTTTCTATTGCCTTCGCCAAGATTTTGTAAGTTGTATTACATAACAAGATAGGTATGAAATCTTCAAGTTTTTCTGGCTTCTCCTTTTTAGGAATAAGGGAAATGAAGGTATTATTAAGTTCTTTCAGAGCGCATCCTGAAGATCTGGAGTCTCAACTGCCGCCACCACATCAGTACCTACAATTTCCCAGCAATATTGGAAGAAAACTGCAAGAAAACCATCGGGTCCCAGAGATTTGTCCGGATGTAGTTGAAACAAAGCATTCCTTATCTCAAGATCCGAAAAAGGCTTGATCAGAAACTGGTTTTGTTCCTCCAATACCAGTTTGGGAATATGTTGCACAAACTCAGTTTGTTCCAAAAGATTAGCACCCTCCCAGTCATTCAGTAGATTTTGAAAGAAATGAACTGTGGCATCAACAATGTGACTGGGTTGATCAATCTAATTTCCATCTTCTAGTATGAGGCAAGAAATTTTGTTTCCACCGCGTCTAATTTTTGTGGAATTGTGAAAGAATTTAGTGTTTTTGTCCCCTTCATTCAACCATAATTCCCGAGATTTTTGTCTCCAGAACACCTCCTCTTTGGTTAGAATATCGTTCCAGCTATTCAAAAGATCCTTTTCCTTGAGATATAAATCATTAGCCATGCCTCTCTGAATCACAACCTCATTCAAGGTTGAAAGTTCTTCTTCAATGCGCTTTTTTTCTTCATATATGTTTTTAAAGCTAGATTTGTTCCAATATTTTAGCCTTTGCTTTATATGTTTTAACTTGGAGGACAGTGAAAACATTTTTGTTCCAACGACATCAATTTCTGACCACCGCTGCTCGATAAGTGACAAAAAATTTGGGCCTTTGAGCCACATCTTTTCAAATTTGAAAGGGCATCTTGGAGGACGCCCATCCTCAATAATGTCTACAAAAACCAGAAAATGGTTCGATCCTGGACACGACAGAATTTTAACATCCAAAGAGAATGAAAAGGAAGCAAGATTTCCTTTCAGGAGATATCGATCTAGTTTTTCCCTAATAGAACAAAACCCATACCTCCTATTTTTCCAAGTATATGATCCATTCATCAAGGGCAGATCAACAAGATGATTTCTATTCACAAAATCTTTGAAATCTATCTGAGATTGGAGCTTCCTGGACACTCCTCCCCGCTTATCATTGGAGTGCAAGATTGCATTAAAATCCCCACCGATTAAGTAATGATTAGATATCCAATTGGTGCAAAATTGCTCAATTTCCTACCAAACCAAACGTTTTGCAACACAAGACGTCGGCCCGTAAACATTAATCAAAACAAAATGTAAATTAGAGACCAGACTCCTAACTGAACAAGCAATCCATCTGTTACCCCCTGCTAATTTTTCTAGCGTTACCAAATGAGGGCGCCAGAGAGTAA
This sequence comes from Sequoia sempervirens, assembly GCA_007258455.2. NCBI lineage: Eukaryota > Viridiplantae > Streptophyta > Pinopsida > Cupressales > Cupressaceae > Sequoia > Sequoia sempervirens. The sequence goes on along the minus strand of VDFB02047230.1, from coordinate 21,280,525 downwards.
TCAGACCCCCAGAGGCACCATCTGCTCTGACCTCTATCCATTTCCAGGGGCCCATCCTTTTACCAAATGCCAACAACCCTTCTTTGTCGAGCTTTGTTTCTTGAAGCATGCAAACTTCTACCTGTGAAGCTATAATTTGGTTCTTCACAAGGCGTCTCTTGTTAGGGGCATTTAAGCCCCTAACATTCCAAATGAATATTTTCATTGTTCTTCAGGAAGGGTGATCCCCTTCCCTACTTTCAATAAGTCCACAATCTTTTTCTGTCCAACTGCTTCTCCATCAATCTTCAATTTTACCACATTTGGAACTCTACCTCTTCTTTTGTGGTCTCCACAGTCTGGGGAAGGCATGTCATTGTCGAATTGACAAATGCCCATTCCTACTTGTGCAGTCCTAGCCAGAGAACCTACATCCATATTCTCATCTAATGCTTCATCCATTAACCCTGTGTCTTCCATCCAGCCTTCCTCATCTATAGAGAAAGGATCACTCGGGTTTTCCCTAGCTTCCTGTGCTAGCTCGACAATTTCTTTGCTAACCTCAATTAATGAGTTCAGGTTCTCCTTCCTTAAATTGTTGTCAATGATGTTCAAAGCATCACTGACCTTCTCATTCAGGGCTATATTAATATCCATTGCTTGTCCCAAGATTTGTGATTCTTTCTAAGGTTTCTTCTTTTCGTTTTCAGAAATTGAGTGTTCCGAAGCACCAGTTGGCATCTCTGTTGTATCTTTATAGCCTTCTAGAGCCTCAAAGTCTTGTTTGTAGGGTTGCTCATTTGTCCTTTGAGGCGGATAATCACTATCCCTCCATCCCAGAATTCCAACCTAGTTTCTGAAAGGTCTGGGTTCATAAACCAAAGGTGTCTTAAGAACACCCCATTCTGTGTGGATCTCCATCTCTTTCCACCGGGGGCTACTTGGCTGAACCTGCACACAAATTCACACATAGGTACTAATGCCATCCCCATCCATCCAGTCTTCCGCGCAGACATACTTTCCTAGTTTATCACCAATTTCTGCCAGAATGTTTTTATGCTATAATTCATAAGGAAGCTTTGTGATTTTATACCAGTCTTGAATATATGTAAGTTTATGCTTTAACGGATCAAAGCCAATTTCCCATTTGCGCATGTAGAAGCTAAAACCATCCATTAACCAAATGCCATCCATAATCTCAGAGTGGATTGCTTTAGAAGGGCAAATGACCATAAAAAAACCATTTGCCATATATTTAAATATCATCTCTGTGCCCCACCTCCCTTGCCACCATCGGATCAGGGAATCCCAGTTCAGATTGGATCCAAACCATTTCATTATAATTCCTGACTCTTCCAGCCTCTTGATTGAAGGGCCTAGCCAGTTAGAATTCATTACAAAGGTTCTACAATTCATTTGCCCAAACTCTGTCTCCTCGCAGGAGTTTTGAGATTTCCTACTGCCCTTCCCGTTCGGAAATTTTGAATTTGCATTGCTCTCCTACTGGGTTTCTTTGTTCCTTCCTCGATTTCCTTGGTGACCATTTTGCCTTCGCCGCCCATACCTAATTGTGCTAGGAGAATGCCTACCATCTTTCCCCTTTGCCCCCCAAATTTCATCTTGCCTCCAATGCAGCCACTCCTTTGCAGTCCATTCATGTGTCTGATCGCCTTCCTTAGACAAAGCCCTCCCCATTCCAGGTTTTTCGGCCTCCATTTCTCCATTCCTTACTTCCTGTTCGTCGTTCTTCTGCGGATTTTCGCTCTTCGCGCTATGCTCCTCCATTTTTCTTTATATTCTTTCCCAAAGAGTTTTTAGTGGTTATTTCTATGCTTAATTTGATCTTTCTACAACTCTTTAATTTCTTTATATCATTCTTCTGTTTTCTAGGAGTTGTGCATAAAATATTTTGTATTCTTTTCCCATATGTTTGAAATTTTGAATTCTATCTACACTGCAATTAGTTTATCAATGGATTTCAAGTTTTGAGAACAACAAGCAAGTCTTTTCTTATGTGAATTAATAGGGTAATTTTTAATAAAATAATTTCCACCTTATCAAAATTGAGGTTTTGCACAAGCCAGTTATTATGCTATGACCAACCTGTAGTGATGAATTATGGGAATTTTTTATTTGTGAAACAAATTTACTGTTTATAATTGTAAATAGGGGATTAGTGTCCTGAAAAATCAGATAACATGTTTTAATTTTAATTCAAATATTTTTAAATCATTTAATAAGTTTTAATTTTGATGCAAATATTTTAAAATCAGATAATATGTTTTAAATCTTAACTTGATGGCAACTTTCTTTTTCCACCTGCATTACTTTATGTTTTAAATCTTCATGGATGGAAATTTTATATTTTTATTCAAATATTTTAAAATTAGATAATATGTTTTAAATTTTAACTTGATGGCAACTTTCTTTTTTCACTTGCATTGCTTTAAATTTTAAATCTTAATTCAAATATATTAAAATCAAATAATATATTTAATTTTAATTCAAATATTTTAAACTCAGATAATATGTTTTAATTTTATTTCAAATATTTTAAAATTAAATAATATGTTTTAAATCTTAATTTGATGGCAACTTTCTTTTTTCACTTGCATTGCTTTATGTTTTAAATCTTCATGGAGCTATACCAAAATGAAATAATTTCCTATATAGTTGAATTGAAGAATAAATATACTTGCATTCAATAATTAGTCGATAGACTTTTATTGTGGACTTGCCAGTCCACATTTGCTCTCCAAACCTGTCTCACACGCCTAAAACCGGGGCTCATGCTGGTAAACCATTTTCAATTTCCAACTTTCAGTGCTCAGAAATTCTATCAAATAACTGTCAAAAATCTTTTGACTTCTCATAAATCAGATTGCTATCTTTACAGCCTGTGCAGGGACGTCAGAGAAAATTATTATGAAGTGACAGATTAAATGCAGAGAGTCTATGTAGTTTTCATGCCCATAATATTTTGTTGAATCCAGAACGAGCTTCCTCGTAAGACTTGAGAACTGCTCAGGCCCAGAGGAGAACGCTAGTCGATTTGGCATTTTCAAGGATAATTTCCAAAGGGCTTTGGAGCACCAAAAGCTGGATCCAAGCGTCGTCCATGACATCACGAAGTTTTCAAATTTGATGGAGGCCGAGTTCCACTGTCAATATTTGGGGCTTTGTGCCCATCCTTTCTGAATCTGGCGCTCATGATGCAACCATTATGCCCACCGATGATCCAGAGAAGGGGGCCATCACGAAGGTGAAAAATTAGGTGGGGAATTGGTTTCATTTTTAACAGCAAACTCTGTCCATTTTTTCTCACTGTAATCGGTGATAGCACAACACAAATTGTTCATAATCTTAAGGTAAGTCACTCGCCATGGTTTCATTGAATATTTTTCCCAATCTGTAGGCGCTAGGCTCATTTTTGTGGTGTTTTATTCTCATATATGATATTATTGTACTACCTACTCTTATACCCCTATTTGTTTGTTTTCCTTGTCTTGAAGTTATTTTTTTGGTAGAATGTGTACAACATTTTGTCAGGATTCATTGAAGTTCAACATGGTGGCAGTTGACCAAGTTCATCCCCCGCTTAATGACATATTGATTGCGCTCTCTAGGGTTTCTCAGCTCTCTCCCGACTTTGAGGGGAAAGTGAAGATGAGGGACTGGATTTCCAGGCAGATGAGCTTGCTGGAGCAATGGGCATTAGTGATTCAAAGACAAGAGCTCCTCCGTAGCAACACATCCAAAATAAAAGCTTCTGAGAAGTTATTATGTCTTTGCTTAATAGGAGGCTTTTAATCCCCTATCGTTCTATCAGTAAGTACACACACACTTCGTGTATATATGTTGATCGATGGAAATGAGAATATATGTGTTTATATAAAGAAGGGGTGTTCAATTGGACTTGACTTGGCTAAGCGCCTCATTACCCACTTTGAAAAGGCTAAGATGCTGCACAAATCTGTACATGTCTTCCATGAGGTAAGAATAACATACCCAAAATTGAATGCTTGCGTTTTTGTGAAAAACATGAAAGACAAGTGAGGCTCTCAATTTATTACATGCAATTTTGGAGGCCAACTATGTGCCAAATGAGACCAGTTTGTCAGCAGTGTTTTTTACATTGTTAAAGGAAAACAGACTGCAGGAGGCAGAAATGACTATAGTTCACATTAGTGAGAAATGTTGCCAGTCTTTCCCAGATGTTCTGCATTTTACTCAGTTCACTAATGCATTGCGTAAAGTAGGGAAGGTAGACAAGGCCTGGGAGCTTGTGCATTTAGCCAAAAACTAAGGGGATTTCTCTGAGTATAGCGCCCTTCAATGTGATACTGAATAGTCTTGGCCAATGTGGCGATTTCTCTAGAATTAATTAGGCTCTTCTACCAATTTTCTTGATATATTTTTCTTCTTGATGACAGACCACATGGTGCATTCCTCAAACATCAATTGCAAATTCATAATTGATTTTACTTGAAAGTGTTTTCTTATTGTTTTTTCTGTCCCAAGAAATCTGTTTGCCAAGGGAGGGATTTTTTTTTATTGTTTTGTCAGTCTTAGGCATATGCGAAATTTGATGAAAATTTGGGGTAGTTGTTGTGCATAATGCATATGTTACATATTATTCTAAGGATGTCATGTTTATTTCATTTTGAATTTATATAGGTTAATACATGCTCGCTGATCAATCACTGATCAATCAACTGCATGTGAGATGCACTGTGGAGAAACTAAGCTAGTCCATTCCCTGAAATAAGCAATGCCTTAAGGACTTGAAACACACTAAATCCTATAACAAAAATAATCCAATTTTATTTCGGACTTTTTATTTCTAAGTCTCTCTTTGCATAAGATAAGCTTGTGTTTATATAATCTAAAGCCTAAAATTATTACAATGACATTTATTTTTAATGCTTCAATCTGTCTACCTTAATTTATGTGTATCTAACTTTTCCAGTTGTTTTAGTTGTCCCCCTACTGATTACACTGTGTTTATTAAAGAATGAAGGTTGGATGTGATACTAGAATGGTGATAGATAGCCAAATTACAATATGCAATAGATAAATGTTTAATTAAAAATTCAGAAACTTGAAATAAAAAAATCTGATAGTAGAGATCTAAACAGTAAGAGAACTGGGGCACCAAATACCCAATGTGTACAGGGTTGGAGGGTAAATCCAATAACTAGAATAAGATAGCTTACAGGAATCTGAATTTTGGAAACAACGATTTTTTTCTAGAAATGGCAAGCGCTTCATTGTTAGGATTTGACACCAGCTGATCATGTCTCTATGTCTAAATGAATATCTGCATAGGAGGAGCCTGCATTTATAGTAAAAAAATATTACAATGATATTTAATGTTTTTAGCTATTTACTTACATTTTTTATATATTTCTATCTACCCTTTCCAGCTGCCCTCTTACATGTTAATTTATTTCTATCAATCTACTTGCACATGGATTTTACTTATAGAAAACAATAGTTAAATAATGAACTCAGTTAGATGTTTAGATCAACAAAGCGACAAAAACCAACATTTTCATAGTAAATTAGGTGGATAAGAGGCAATAGCCAAAAGCTTGCAACATCAAATTGGAGAAACCTGTAGTGAGTTCATCTTTAGTCATGTTAGCAATTTTTTTTAGCAAGATGTAAGATGTTTGTTGCCCTATTAGCTGATGGTGGAGCTGCTTTCTTGGTTAAATAAAGATATATGAGTAGGCTAAGAGAAGTAATAGGTGGTTGATCCGCTTCTATTGTTTTGATAGCTTTGGTGTTGGCTCTATTGAATGTCTCAAATTTTCTGTGTTGGGTTTGAGCATATGTTGTCCTGTTTATTCTAGGTTTATATTTGAAAACATAAATATTAGATGTTAACATCTTACACATGTGCTAAAGATTGCTCATCTGTAAAATTAGTGACACAGGTTTATATTGAACAAGGAATAAAATGCAAAAGCATAAGAAGAACATCAATGTGTGATGGTGTCAAGAGGCACCAAAAGAATAATGACACTATATAAATGAATACAAGTAAATGAAGGTGATTCAAGTCATTGAAAAAGTTGTGATGATTGACTCTATTTATACACTTCTCATTAAGTTACAAAAATGTAGATTGCCCCATTAAGTTTCTAACCTCAAGATAATTGTGTTGCAAGTTTCATATGCAAAGTACACATTTACATATGCAAGTTACACCAACAAGGTACATATAATTTAATATCGGTAAATCAAAGAGACTTTACAAGATGGGTTTTACTCTTTAACAGCTCCCCCAATGCACAAATTGGAGGGCCAAAGGAAGGTGACATTAACAAGTCAAACCTCTTGAAAGAAGAGAGGCCTCGAATGGATAAATCTCACTGAAATTGTAAGATTCTAGAAAAACTATATCTATAAAAAATTGAAATAGCAGTTCGTTTCGTGAGGAAACAAATTTAAAGAAATATAAGCAGTAATATTCTGTTATGATTAGAATCTATGTCACATCACGAGGTTCATGTTTGGGTCTGCAATTGCAAGGAAAACATTTAAATCAAATTTGTCAATGATAATATTCAAGAAAATATTTGTGATATAATTTGAAGAATATAATTCTATATTTTTTAATATTTTTATTATGATATTAAAATATTCATTAATAATAATATACTATAATAGTATGTTTTAATTTCATATATATAAATTTATAAGCATGTCATATAATATTCAAAATTAATTGAAAATTTAAAACCAAAAATTAAAACCTTTAGATATTGATTCAAGCAGCTGGGAGTAAAGGTTGATTTATTGGCTCTGTGTTTGGTAGTGAGTGGAATCTTTTTCGTCGAAGGGATATGAGCTCTGCCAAATCGTGAAGCTGGACATGATAATGCAACCAATATCGCAGCTGACATTTTTGTAGTTGATGTGCACGTGGACATGACAATACAACCAATACTGTAGCTGGTGTTTTCACTATGAACATAGCCCTTGTCTATGGTTTCACAGCGGAGGACTACATTCATTATCTTTGCAGTGCCATTCTCTGAAAAATGATTGGAATTTCCCGACAAAGAAGCAACAATTTTCGTAGGGTTTTTTAATAAAATCTTTTGTGTTGCATACAAATGATTAGTAAGACAAATTTAGACAATTTTTTAGTGACTGTAATGGGATTTGTCGAATTTTGAACTTTTTGGTTGAAATTCGGTGAACCTTGTTATATAAATTAGGACAAATAAACAGTACAACCCAGGCTTGCAAGTGAGCCACTCTCAATTTTGAAGATAGTTAATCTTCATTATGCAAATTACATAAATTTCATTCCAAATGTTCATCTCCTTAGAAAACCTTTTTTAAAAATAATTCATCTCACTACAAATCAATATAAAAATAATCAATCGTTGCCTGATTACAAATGCATGTATTTTTATGTTATAGTTCCCAAAAATAAATTAAACTTTTTTTCCTAGCAATGGAACTAGCCAAAATAGAACAAGTTAGTTCTAATCTTTTAGATGTCATAACTTTTAACAGTTTGACAAGAGTGCATTATGAGTGGGGTTATATTAATGAAGCATTAGAGTTGTTAGATAAAATGATGCATGGTCATTGTTGTCCCAATAGAATTACATTTACTACCTTGATTGGTGGCCTCTGCAGGGTAGGCAACGTAGATGAAGCTCTCAAATTGGTGGCTAAGATGAAGGATGCTAATTGTACTCCATATGAAGTTACATTTACTACTCTAATTGATGGCCTCTATAAGGTTAACCAAGTAGACGAGGCTCTTCCATTAGTAGCACGCGCTCTTTATTTGAAATGCAAGTATGCAGGTCTCTGATTTTAGGATCTATTTTTTATTTAACAGGTAATGTCTTTTTTACAATGATAACATCTCTTTCACTAAAGATTTATGATCTTTATTTACTCAGAATTTCCTTTGTTTTGTTGTACATAACTACTTTGCATTACTCTTTGTTCTTTTCTGTGTGGGTTTGAAACAGGTCATGTTTTCTTTACCGCTGCCCTTGGACCTTGATCACTGTCCACCTTGAAGATAAACACTGGACAGTCTATCGACGTACCCCTTGAATCTCTTATAGATGCAAGTGCTAGTTACTCTACAAAAGTACTCAAGATGGACACCACAAAATTCATTGTGTAATCTATATTTCTTTTCACAAAGTACATCTAATTGCTAATATTCTTTGGTATTAAATTTCTTTACTGGAATTTTTTCAAAATAAAAAAAATTATTAATACCAAAATTTCTATTAAATATTTTTTTTGCATAGTAATATCAAATTTTCAACCTGTTCTATTGTTTTATATTTTGTGTTGTAGGAATCATTGTGATTTTATATTAATGCTATATCTTCATTAGAATACATGATAATCAAATATGGTACAAATTGTAGGACCAAGTAGAAAACTACAAAGAGCTTGTAGCGAACAACATATTAAAGAAAACAAATATCAACAGTATATTTACTATTTTATTTTTGATTATTATTAAATAATTGAATTACATTACATAGTAGCATTTGCTTAATGGAAATATATTGATATGCTTAATTTTATTCAATAATTATATACTAAAACCTTATCAGTCCATCGATTCTTGGACAATATTGCTTGAGAGAAAAGATTTCAGTAACTCAAATCTTTCTACAACTCTTTAATTTCTTTATATCATTCTTTTATTTCTTAGCACATGAGTTGTACATAAAATATTTTGTATTCTTTTCTCATATGTTTGAAATTCCGAATTCTATCTACACCGCAATTAGTTTATCAATGGATTTCAAGTTTTGAGAACAACAAGCAAGTCTTTTCTTATGTGAATTAATAGGGTATTATTTAATAAAATAAATTCCACCTTATTCAGAAATTGAGGTTTTGCACAAGTGGGTTATTATGCTATGACCAACTTGTAGTGATGAATTATGGGATTTTTTAATTTGTGAAACAAATTTACTATTTGTAATTGTAAATGGGGGATTAGTGTCCTGAAAAACTTAAGATAGAGCCTCATCCTGTGAATGGATTTACCATTGATCTATCGAGTTTTTTCTTTATGCAATTTTTAGGTTCTTTCTTGAAGTTGTGGATTATTGAGCTATATGTTATAATTCTTCAAACATGCAATATTGTAGTGTAGGAATTTTTTTAATAAAAAATTATATAATCCTTCATAAAAAAGATATCCTAAAGTGTGAACCTTTTGTATGGTTGAGACACTATTGTTAGTAATTTTCTTGAAAGTCTCATGTAAGCAATAAAGTTAAACTTCTCTACATATTTCAATGCCAGTCCTACTTAAGTATAGAGTATAGCGAAGAGAAAAGATAGGTTTAGTTAGAAATCCTTCCCAAAACATAAGACTGCTAGACTGTATAGACTGTTGCCATAAGAAAAGAATTATTTATTTGGGTCTTTAGATGTTTCCTTATTTCTTAGTTACAATTTTAAATAAGTTTCCATTCTAATATCCAGATCATAGAATGCTAAGATTTTTCCCTATACTTGGTAAAATTTTACCATGGGATCCTTCAAAATCATCAACTATAATAGGAAAGATGTGTTAAATTATCAAGGAGGTTTTGTGCACCTTCTCCTATCTTGATATTGCAACAAATCTTGTAGTTACCCATCAAGGCTTTCCATACACCAACATCAGGCCCTAGCGGTATTTTTTGAATTAAGTCATATGCTTCGTTCAAACACCTTGCGCGGTCAAGAAGGTTAACGAGGATTGTGTAATGCTCCATTGTAGGTGTAATGCTATATTTTTGACTCATGCCCTCAAATCATTACCAACCTTCATCCACTAGGGCTTCATTATTGCACACAAACAAAATAGCAATCAAAGTAATGCAATTGGGATCCACTTTTGCCTATTGCATTTGGTTAAAAAGGTTAAGGGCTTCTTTTTTAAACCCATTTTTTCCGTACCCTGCAATAAGCATTGTCTAGGAAGTAACATCATTTTGAGACATTCTATTTAAATCATTCTGCACAATCTCAATTCTTCCACAATTACTGTACATGTTTATACGAGCATAACAGATAAATAGATTGAACTCAAATCCACTTATAATTGTGTATGAATGGAGTTCCTCACCCTTATGCAAAGCTCCTAAATCACCACATACAAGAGCACATTTATCATAGTAAACTGATTTGGCTTTGTAGCATTCTAATTCATTTGATGAAAGATTTTGAAAGCTTCATTGGCATAACTATTTTGAACACACCCATTAATCATGGTTTCCCACTTGTAGGGTTTTGTCTCCAATGTGTCTAGTTGTTGTAACTATGCCACTAACATTGAAACAAGGGTTGAATATTTTGTTAATTTTCCAAAAGTGTCTACTCTTCTATCTTATTACATAATAAATTAACCATAAGAATTAATTAAAGAAAAATGCACGCAAGAGATATTAGAGTTGCAACAAAAAAATGCTTGTGTATTACATAAATGGTAGACTCTCGAGGAAGTTGCATGGTTGTTTGTATTAGAGTAGCTATGTTTAGGCTTATGAAATCTAATGATGCACATGTTTTGTGCAAATCCTTGATGTTGTCATTCATATCTATACCAATAATATTTTGCACACAAAATCTTTTGTATTACTTCTTCATGAAAAATTGTGAATCATTGATGCAAGTATAAGGTTGTGGTATGTGGGTTATTAATAATGTTATCTTTGCAGTCTTTGTTAGTCTATGATCTTGATGGTATGCCATTGAAAAATAGTTGATATAAATCTAACCATTTAGTATCTGCAACACTTAATGTGAAGAAAAGAGTGGGGATCCTATTTGGTACCAACAAAAAAAAATGTACCATATAAAGTGGATTCATGGACAACCAAATTGCCACAATTATGATTGTTATCAAAGTATCATTCAATTTGATATAAACAAATATGCATTGCCAAAATTTTGTATATTTTACAATCAATATAGTATATATTTCAAACTGGACTAGAATACCATGCTTACTTATACATCGATGAGTTTATTTCATTCTATTATTTAACACTTATTACTAATTTCCTAATCCAACCATATTAAATTAGAATTTGCAGCAAATGGCATCCATACAAATACATGCACAAACACATAATCTCTAACATATTAACATACATATAGTTTTCTATCGGCGTAATCCTTGAACCTCCTTTGGGTGCAAGCGCTAGTTTAATTAATTTAGACGATGAAGAATTAGACTAAAAATAGGATAAAAGTGACTAGACTATTGTGATCGATTTTAGATGTCCACAACATCAATTTTAGGTGTCTACAACTATAAAGAAAGATACTCATAACTATGTGACACTTATTTCTATAAAGAAAGATACTCACCACTATGTGACACTTATTAAATGATATTTTCCAATTTTTTGATATAATTGAAAGCTATTATAAAAAAAATAACCTATCAACTAACTAATTAAATTTGTTTATTACTTTTGATTAAGATATTTATGCCAGGAGATTTTATTTCGTCACACTCTTGAAGTGGAAGCCAGATTTTATATACGTTTGGAATGACATAAGGCTAAGATGCTCCCCAACCCAAACAAGTATTGATAAGAACGTAGGTAGCTTTAATTATGGAATCGCTCCCTCCTACCACATTGCCTTGGAAACAAAGCAAGCATACAGTGAACAGTCAATGTCAAAAAATAAAATGCTCTCCAAAGAGTGGTCCCCATAAAAGGCAATCAAAATCATGACAGCACTATTTGGTTGAAGAACAATTTTCCACACCACGAGAAAAAGTTGATACCTCACCAACCACGGGCCACCACGTCTGGAAAAAGAAAATTATATTCCGAAGTACAAAACCTCCAAAACGGCCTCCAAATTTGTCGCGATCTACACCAAAACCCCATAAATCCACTCTCAGTCCGCCAATTAACGTCCCAGTTAATAGACGAGGACAGCAAGTATTGAGTATGATTGTGATTATGAGTAGGAGTATGAGTAGGAGTATTCGCTCTTCATTTCTGCTAATTTTCACTGTTGAATTCCATCATGCTCACAAAATTATAATGCTCACCTCATGTTACGCTATTTATAATGCTCACAAAACGCGAAGGAAGGAAAGATTCCAAATCCTTGCGTCTAGGACTAAGTGTTTTTGCTTCCGCATTCTCTGGAATTTAAACATCTCGGAAGATTTCAAACCCTAAACAAGCCAACCCTAAAAAGATTTCACAGCCCTTTAATGGCTTCTCCTGTCTGTCATTTCAACAAGAGGGGAAAAGGCTTTTTGTTTAATTACAGGGCTTAGTGATAAATGAGGGCCAAGGGATTTGCAAATTGTGATGCAGAATAAGGTTATTGAGGATCAATGGGGCAATGCTATGCTAAAAATGCTATAGTGCAGGGGGAAGAGCCAGCTGTTTCCACATCGTCGCAGGATCGATCCTCGGCCACTCCATTGCATTATGTAAATAACACGTATTCTTATGCTAGCACTCCTCAACCGAGCCCGCTTCCGGCTGGGGTTTCTCCTTCCCCTGGGAGGGCTACTCCGCGGAGGTTTTTTCGCAGGCCTTTTCCACCTCCTTCTCCTGCGAAACATATTCAGGCTTTTCTATTGAAAAGGCATGGAGCTCCCAAGGTTAAAGAGGTTCCCCTGCCTGAAGGAGATGTCTTGGAGGAGGATAAACCCCTTGATAAGAGCTTTGGTTACGCTAGGAATTTTGGTGCCAGGTATGAGCTCGGCCAGGAGGTTGGTCGCGGCCATTTCGGACATACCTGTCAAGCAAAAGTCAAAAAGGGAGAACTCAAAGGGCAGTCTGTGGCTGTTAAGATCATTACAAAGGACAAGGTAGTTTTTTGTTTTTTTGTTTTTTTCTGGGTATAGGTTTCAGGAATCTTCTCAATTGCGTGCAGATAAAATATTGAAAGAATTGACACGGTCGTACATTTTCCTAAACTATTTTGCAAATAAACTTATTTATGCCCATGTGTCTGACACACGATTATGAAGAATGAGATTGTTTATATAGTCACAGAGGTTTTGTTCCCGTATAAAATTATTTAGATTTTTTTTTTTATAACTAGTAACTCATCCTACTATATCACTTACATAAATCACATTTTTGTGTGTACCCAGACCATTTTTTTCTTTTTTTCTTTGTCAGGGATTTCGTCTTACTCCATTGACTTTTTACTTATTTTTAATATGAAGAGATATTCAAAAGGATATTGCACTCAATTCATTTTGGTTCTACTCTCTCTTGTAGGTGCAATTGTGCTAGATCGTATTATTGCACCGTTTTGTGGAATCAATAGTTTTTTAAAACCATTTTAATTGCATTGATCACGTAGATGCATTTATGACTTATAATGATATCTGCCAGTATTTTTTTTGTTATTGTTATGCACCATTTGATATCAGATTAGGAGAGTTTTCCAAATGCTTTTCAGTCCACAAGTGTTTTTTGAAAATTGTTAAGCCAGTTTTTAAACAATTCTTGATTACATAAATCATGTGGATGCACTTATGCCAGATCCTCCTTTGATTTTTGCTATTGTTATGGATCAATCGATGCAAGATTATCATGCTTTTTTGAAGCCAGTTTCAAATTACATAAATCACATTGACTTACATATGCCAGCCAGATCCACTACTGTTTTTTTTATTGTTCTGCACCACTGAATGGGAGCTTAGTTTCTATTTTCAAACAATTTTTCAGTTAATGAATCTGTGAGTATAATATGGCCCTTGTTCTGGTTTTCCTGTAACTGGAAGTGCATTGAATGGAAGAGCCACCCTATCTGCATTATAATTGAATTATTTTCTAATTATATGTGATTTGGGTGTTTTATTGCTAGATTACTACAGCCATAGGGGTTGAAGATGTACGCAGAGAGGTTAAAATCTTGAAGGCACTCTCAGGACACCACAACTTGATCAGATATCATGATGCATGCGAGGATAACAATAATGTTTATATTGTCACAGAGTAATTGACTTTCACCCAAAATAATACTTTATTTTATATTTACATTTCCAAATTGATAAATTTAGTCAGATATATGTAGATTCTAAGTTGAAAAGTGTTATCAGAAGTTTACATACCAGAAACTTATATACTGTTGTGTGCAATTCAATTTTAAATTCCAAAATGTACAATTTAAGAGTATTTTATGTTGTCTGCTGTTTAGTGTGCATTTGATTATTTTCCACAAACCTTGCCCCAATGTAAGATAGGTGAGTCTTGTAAGCTCTCTCGCTTTAATTTTATGGTGTAAAACCAGGAATTAATGGCATGCACAGTTTCATGAATCAAGTATTTAATTGCGATTGCAGTACTTCCTTAACCAATCCTTTCAATTGCCATTTCCCCCTCTTCCATTGTTTTTAATTACCATATAAATCACAATTGATAAATACCAAGCATATTAGAAGGTTCATGCTTTACCTTACTTGTACTATTGACAGTGTTTATGTATCGTCTGTTAGAAGTCCAAATTATATTGTGTCTTACATCTAATTTAAGGCTCAATGTTTTCATTGCCAACTAATAAGTTAACCATTTATAGTGTGCCTGTACCTTTGTTTATGTGCTGTATTTGTATAGTTTGCTGTCAAAGAAGAATTCTAAATAAATGATGTGTAAATATGATATGTAGATATTGTTGTATCTTTGCATGTATGTATCTATAATATGTAGGTTTGTGTGTATACACATATACATGTATGTATCTTTATGTATAACGTTCCATATATTGAAGGTCTTATTTTGTGATAAACAATAAGAAATCCATTATTTAAAATTTTTATTCATACACATCAGTTGCATGGTAATTGAAGTTTACATGTTGTCATCCTCTTAAGTTTCAAGACTATAATGCCAGTAACATTGACATATGCAGTATTAGAGTGCAAGGTTGTTTTAATACAACTAAGCTTGGATATAATCCTATTTTGTAGGCTATGTGAAGGTGGGGAACTATTGGACAGGATTTTGTCCAGGTTAGAGCATTTCCTTTCTTGCCGGTGTTATTCATTTCTGAATTTTGATGAAGGGATGATTTTGGAAACAGGCCCATTATATATAGATTAAAAGCTTAGCTGTCAATTGTAATTAATTTCCTTTATAGTTTTTGAAGTTTAGATATTCTAATATTGTTGTGTTTTTGATGCAGGGGTGGAAGGTATCCAGAGGAAGATGCAAAGGTTATTGTTGTGCAGATTTTGAGTGTAGTTGCCTTTTGCCATCTTCAAGGTGTTGTGCACCGTGATTTGAAGCCAGAGGTAATTTAGCAGGCTGATTTATCATGTTGATATTAATCTCTATAGTGTTACTTGATTACTCACAAGGTCCAGTTGTATTATTTTGAATGTGAAATGCAATGAAACCATATGAGACTTGACAACGGTGAATTGTGATATACAATTTTCTAGTTCACATCTGAATAAATCTGTTCTATATCAATGATCTTGTTATCTAACATTTCTTTTAGTCAATTTTATCTAGAGGTTACTGCAATTTTGTCTGAGTGGTTTTTTATTTTTTTAAAAAATTACGTTGAAGTTAATTGAAAGGGTTGCACAGTCTATTTTGTGTCTCTCATATTTATAGACAATGGTTTCTTTCCTCCCTAGGTATATTTGTTAGGTTTCCACCCTGTAAGTCGGAGTTTTTCCAATATTCATTCCTATGGTCTCTGGTTATGGAACATGGACTCTGGTTTTGTTCCATACCATATAAAAAATCACTGATCAGAAAATAAATAAAATTCAATCAAGGCACAAGAAGGGAATCACACTATTTAAATATAAAGAATTCCATTTTTTTGTTACCATGGAACTTCCACGATGCATCTAATGTTCAATGAGGACCAAACAAAGGACAAGCTAAGGGTAGCCAAAAGCAGTCTCTCTTGGGAAGATGCCATGTACAAAGACAGATACATTCTCAATCTGATACATATCCTAAAACTTGATCATCATGATATAATATCTCCCCTAACCTAATGTCTCTAAAATTCTCAATAGCTTGACCCATAAAATTTCCAAACACAGCATTAAGTCATTAAGTCAAAATATCCAAGTAAAATATATCCATCTCTCCTTGCATCTTAATTGTACAAAAGTCCATACAAACATACTGGACAATAATTTAATATATTGGGTCCACAGTTGATTGCCTAGGTAGTTGCAATTTGTATGAGAGTTTTAGCAGTTAGCAGGTCATTCTAGTTTGATTAAGTAAGATAGGGAGTAATTTGGCCTCCCCCTCAACTGTTCTAACAATTTGCTTACCTGCTAAGACATCCCCTTTGCTTCGATTTTTTGTTTTTATCTTATTGATTTTTTAAACTGCTGATATTGTTGACATAGTTCCATTTGGAATCTCAAATTTATGTTATGTCTTTGAGTTCTTCATCACCAATATTTTTTGATTGCATGACATCTGGCCCCATTGTTATTTGTTTTCAAAATTTATATATTAGGACCCTCATTAGAAGTGTCCCCATGGGCTTGGAGAGGCTTGGATACATGGCTCAACTGCAAAACATGGCAAAGAGAGTTCAAAGATTGGCTAACTCCAAAAGGCTCCTTTCACATCTCAAAAACATCCATTAAGTCTACATAGCCTTGGCCCTTACATACCCATAACATAACATATCTGGATGCAACATATCCGAACTTGTAAAATCTTATAATATCACAGATAAAAAGGCTGAGCGAGTGATAGGGTGGGTGCATAGGCTACCCATGGGTTGAATTTCATGCTATTCAGTGCCTCCCATACTAAGCATGTCTCTTGTAGCAACTCATCCTGTTTCCTTCCTTGAAGGTGCTTCACATTGTCTTGGATCAAATACCCATTGTGTAGACTTCCATTGTTTTTGAATGAATTCCTTGTGATTGGGCTAAAAACTTATCTTGAGCAAGGGCATCAATTGCCTAGAATAAATTTCTGTCTTGAATTAGTGTTGCTAAAGTTGGAGATGAAAATGTTGACTATAGAGGAGTTAGTGCATTCATCCCCAATTCCAAATTCTCTTCCTCCAAGATGCTCTTGGTAAGCTCCATGTTGGATATGCAGAGATGACAAAGATCAAATGCAAATGCTTGTGCTAGGCGAGCCCATCAAAAGTTATCTCATTTCTTCATGTATAAAAACTGCCAACCATATCTTCTCCAAAACTAGCAGTTAATCTATTGGAATTTGTGTCCACCCAACTCAATACAAGGAAACACTAGATACCAGGGATATCTTGTTATTTAGGGTTGACTTAGGACATGAAGAAGCCTTTGGCGAACAAATTGGGAAGAGGAGTAAAGAATTAAAAGATATAATCTATATGTTACATCAAGTTTTTGGGACGAGAACAACAAGGGATGGGGGGATGCATTGTTGGGACAGATTTTTTGGGAGGCCTTTTTTAAGGGGACAAGTATTAAAAAATAGGGAAAATTTAAAATATAGGAAATTTCAAATATTCATATGATAACATTGATAAGGCATTCATCATATACATTATAGAAACTTAATACATAACATTAGAGTTGAATTAAGATTTCACATGAGAGTTGACAAACTAATTAACAAAATTCAAGTGCTTTCATTGTCAACGTGCATATATATTGTATAAAAATTACAACAAAATATTGGAGTTGATGATTGAATCCTCACAATTGGCCAAAGATCACTTGCAATCAAAACACCCTATCATAGAAGAGAGACACAACTGGTTTGCTATGAAGCATGAGATTTCATTAGATGAAAATGAATAATGATTGATTAATATAATATACAATGATAAATCCTTGTTACAAAAACAAGGATGAAACCCTAGATAGGATTGAATTAGATCATGACATGGGTCTTAATACTATGACTTGCTTAAGTATGTTAGTGTGAATAGAACCCAAGAAGAACTAATTAGGTTATACTTTTCTCACACCAACAGAACTTGCCTAAAGGATGCAAGTTTAAACTAATTCCAAACTCAAGAATATAAGAGATTTTTTCCTTACACCATTCTGAAAAATATTATATCCACAAAGAGAAGATGAGAGTGGGTTAAAATCAGGGGCTTTTGAGGTCAAATCATTTTCTGTCCATAATAGAGCCTAGATGGACTGATTGAATGCTTGAGTGCTTGAGCAAGGATTATGAACATATGGGTGAAACTGGATCACCTCATTTCAGGCCGCTTGAGCTGGGAGAAACGCCAGCTGGGGTGCCATTGACCAGAATAGAGGACTGAGCAGTGGAGATACAACTTCACACCCTTTAATACCGGTCCTTACTGAACCCAAAATTTCCAAGGCCTTTTTCAGACGTCCCTAATCCGCCCATCAGAAATCTTGCCAATGTCCAGTTTTATTATCATGCTTTTTCCTTGAATGAGAGAAGGGAGTGCATGACTTTGCATGTTTGAATCACAGACGCCATCCAGAAATTGTTTCCTCTTGATGAACCCACCCTATTTTGGAGAGATAATGCTCTGGGAAGCAAGGTCTTGAAACTTTTCACTATTGTTTGGATCACAGACACCATCCAGAAATTGCTTCCTCTTGATGAACCCACCCTATTTTGGAGAGATAATTCTGGGAAGCAAGGTCTTCAAAATTTTCACTATAGATTTGACCTTACTTTTGTAAATGATATTGTATGGGGCAATTGGTTAAAAAACAATGGTCTTGGTATCCACTTTGTAAGTGATAAAGCAAAAAAATGCATTTTATCTCTTTTTAGCAAGTTTTTAGACTTGAGATCATACCAAGCTGTCACTTCCTCATCAATGGTCACAGCCAAACACTTGACAAAAAAGTGATAAAGCAAAAAAATGCATTTTATCTCTTTTTAGCAAGTTTTTAGACTTGAGATCATACCAAGCTGTCACTTCCTCATCAATGGTCACAGCCAAACACTTGACAAAGGTTGGCATGAAAACCATTTGGACTCGGGGCTTTATGCTTAGTCATAGTAAAAACAAAAAACTGTTCTGTGAACTACTTCCAGGTTAATGGTCTACTTAAGGAAACATTTATTTCCTGTGTAATGAGATTGGGAATGTTAGGTAAACTTTCTTCCTGGGTCGCTAGCTTCCTATTTGTAGGCTCAGACAAGAGAGTTTTGAAGAAAGAGATAGCCTCAACTTTCATGACGTTAGATCTTCTCTAGCTGTACGCCACTACCATCCATAATTTTGCTAATGGAATTGATTTGCCATTGAGCTACAAATGAGCACTGGAAGAACTTTAGGTTCACAGCATTGAGCCAACCTTCTGTGGGCTTTTGCTTCCAGAAAATATTTTCCATAGACAGAGTTTCCCACTGCACGAGTCTTTTTTCTTTATCCAGTGGAAGGTCAGAAAGTCCTTTATTTTGCATAGCTTCATTGATCTCCTCTGGTGAAAGGTTCATATTCATTTTCCCTTCAAATATGTTTAAAAAACAGCACTGATTACACTCTTTGAGACATTCTTTCAGAAAGTTGATCTTACTAAAATTTTAACATGTGAGAGCCACTGAAATTGGAGCCTTTATTCAACTAAAGAGAAAACAGGTTGTATATTTTTGGGGCATAAGTTACTTGAGTTTGAATTTAGGATAGAAGACAGGAGCCTTGTTTTCGGCAATCTGAACCCAGATGAAGGCATGGTCTGTACTGGAGATTTCACAAATCCATGACTCTAAAAGCCAATCGATAAGAAGTTTATTGAGTCTCTTGACAATAGAACAAAAACCACATCTGTTTATCAATGAACATTTCCCATCCTTTGGAAAAACATCTATCAGGTTGTTGGAAACAAATTCAGAGAAATTCTGATGGGATTGAGTAGTATGAGAAGAGCCTTCTCTTTTCTGAAGCTGGAGAAGGATGATATTTATCTCTCTGCTTAGTGAGATTTTATCTTGATTGAAGGAGTTTCAGTTACTCAAAGTAGAGACTTTGTCTCAAGCGCCTTTTTTTCTTATATAATGATTAAGCCCATAAACAATAACAAGGAAGGAGATCAGAGAATAACAGTTACTAATATGGCAACACATCCAGTTTAGAGCAGCTGAAATAATACAGCTTTTGGCTCTGGGGTTCCAGATAATGACTAAACCTCCTCCAGGACCAACCAAATTGGATCCAAAGGCGTCATAGATATTCCATTATTGATGACAATCATACAGAAGTCCTTTGCATTCATTTTTGTTTCTTGTGTTAGGACAAAATCAGATATCACAATTGTTGACTGGGTTGCCACCAGCAGTTGTTTGTTAGGGTAGTTAGATCCCCTAACATTCTAAAGAGAATCCGTTCATTTCAACCATGGCCGGTCTTGCTCTCTCTTCCATAGTAAATATGAGGGAATTTTACCTTGATTACTCCCGGCTTCTTCTTCCAGCTTTTCACAGATTCTGTCCAGTTTTGATCTTCTGCTTCTGTTTCTACTTTTCAATTGATATTGGGAAGAATAGACATTGGGAGTATGGCCTATCCTTAGCATATTCTCTTTCTCTAATCTGCTGGGGGAAGATTCAGAGGATACAGTCATGAGTGGATTGGCTGTCCTCCAAGTTGAGTGCCTCATTTGATCCATATTAGAGCTAAAAAAATAACAGCTTCTGTCCAAGGCTGCATGGACCTTCTGAATGTTGAAAAATGAGGTGTTTTCTTAGCTTAATACTCTATAAAAACTTTAATATTGCTGATCTAAGTAAGCTCTTTCTTTGTTACATAAATTCTTTGTGGGTGATTATCTTGATTAATTCATTTTACTGTTGTAGAATGAAGAGAGAAGTTGATAGAAAAACTAGACAGGATATTAGAAAGATCACTCAAGATGTACTGTGGAGAAACCCTTTCGGGAAAAAATTCCACCAAGAATTATTCTATTATTCAATCTCTAAATTACAATAGCTCCAATTCTTGCTTGAGAATGCTTCTTCTGTCTTCACCAATCTTCTTCACAACCTGCAATAAAAGACTCACAACTCTATTCAACTTGCTTGGGATAAATAGACAATATGCAGCCTTGTAATCTCCAAATGGTGATAATTACAATGCACAAGCTCAAGCCTTAGAAAAGGTACACCATATTGCTTCAAGTTGAGTTCTACCGTGAAGACCAAAGCTTAGAACATGTGCTTTACCCATTTGGGCGTCCCAAACTAAAGCTACAACTCATCCTTCACTTTGGTGATAATTACAAAGCTCTTCCTCAAAGATGGCGCCCAAAAGAGGGTCCCACTTAACAGATTCTTCAGAAATATCTTATCATGCATTGGAGTTAATTCCAAGAAAGCATCTTGGGCGCCCAAGTTAGCTCCAAGTGATCTCTTGTTAACTGAAACATTTACTCAACACCATTCCCAAAGAATGGTCATCCCTTGTTAACTAGAGGTAGTCCCTATTATCTGTCATACAACTCAATGTTATTAGCCATGCATTCCAAGTTAACTGAAGCTAACTACATGCAACTCAAAATAATGCCAACATGCATGCATGCAACATGCACTTGCATGCAACTGAAGATAACTGAACCATAACTGAACTGAACTGAACTAAACTAAACTAAATTGATTCTGAATTGAACTGAACTTAACTCATCTGAACTCATCTAAACTGAATTGAATTGAACTTCAAACATGCAAACATCAAATCATAACTCCTAGGATCTTTACATGCATTCAAAAGTGTTAACTATTACTGTGTATAGTTAACTGAACACAAGGTGAGTGTCACCTTACCATGTGTGCACCCACATGATCCTATTATTTAGGAATAACTACAAATGTCAATTTCATGATTTATTTCATCAAATATTAATCTCATCCTAATCTCAGTGTTATTGAACACATTCCAAGAATCTAGGAGATACATGAAATAATTAATGTTTAGGATTTGCAATTAAATGTCATCCTATTTCCAACACTGAAAGGAGGAGCTGACTGTTTTGTCATCTGAAGGGAAGAGCACAACAATATGATCCAATTTATAGGCAAACTTTGTCACTGACTGACTAGGCTCTCAAAACCTTCAGTTGGGATAACCTCAGCAGGATAAGGGAACTCTCAGATGGTTGAGATGGGGGAGGCAGAGGAAGTTGGAGAGTAGTGATACTGTGCGCTCTTGGACAAATAGTGCTTAAATGACTGACCTGGTGGCATTTGAAGTGGCAAAAAGGGAGATTTTGTTGTCTAGATTTTGGTTCTAGGGATGCAGGGAGGAGTTTGGAAAGCAGGAGTCTGGTAGAGGTTTAGAAGTGTCAATGAGAAACAGAAGTGAGCATAGGATTGGAAGGTTTTCTGCTCAGGTAATTTGCCTAAGTGCAGGAAGGTTCCTAGGCTTGACTCTTATGGATTTAAGAGTAGGTAGGCTCCATTAGATAGGGGGAAGGCCATACAGGTACACCCAAACTTGAGTTGGAGTGGATATTTTTCCATAGGGGTCAAAATGAGTTGATCAAAGTTGTGAAGAGTATTTCAAGCAATTCAAGAACGACAGTCTTTCTGCAAGGACCAGGTCTCTGCCTTCCTTAGATGCAAAAGATATTTGAAAACATCCTTTAGGGAGGAGACTGAGATCTGTGGTGATGAAACAGTCCTGCTTCTTATCAGTCCAGCAGGAAAGTCCTTGAGTAGGAGGCCAGAGATTCCCAAATTTTTTAATAAGAGTGAGGAGAGAGTGTTGAGGGCATCCTGAATCCATTCCTCGTAGACATTAACATATTTTGGAAGTAGGCTGGGAGCTAAGTGTCGGCATCTTGAGGAGTTCTTCAAGGAACTGGGCCTGTCTCCTTCTCTGCCATGATGACATCTATGATCAGGAAGGATCTGCTTCACTTGGAGGGTCACATATCCTATCAGTCCAGAAAGAAAGACCTTGAGTAGCAGGCCAAATATTTTCGAAATTTGCAAAAAGAGCAAGGAGAGAGTGTTGAGGGCATCCTAAATCTATTCCTCTTGGACATCAACATGTTTTGGAAGCAGTCTGGGAACTAAAATGTTTGCTGGCACTTTTTTGTCAGGCATTTGTGTAGGGGTCTTGAGGAGTTCTTTAAGAAACCGTGCCTGTCTCCCTCTATGCCTTATATGATCTAGGGAGGCTCTGCTTCACTTGGATGGGTCCCTGCCACAGGTCTGTGACAATTTTTCTTCAAAACATTTCCCACCCAAATTTAGCTAGAGATCTACTTTTGCTTTGGGATATGTAGTGCCTATCTTTGAAAGTTTGAGCTTGATTCCAGCTTCCATCAATCTTCTGCTTACTTTGTCAACGGGGTAAGAATAATGACAAAGTCTTTATGAATGTTTATGCCAGTTGTGCTGAAGTTGTTGCAAATTTCTGGGGTGTTTCCTGAATTTTTGGGAGCAGACATGGAATGATTTATCTTTACATAATTTTGATCTTCAAAGTTACACATACACATGCTCATTTAAAAGAGAGCTTTGTTTCCTCTGATTAGTCTCTTTTCTCTTCATTTCCTATATATGTTTCTTGGAAACCAACTTCAATTTATTGCCATTCTTTCTTAAAATAACTTTACTTTTAGAGTTCTCTGGACAATTTGAATTCTCTTGTCATATGATTTTTAGAATCTTGGTTGTGTTGGTGATAACTCTTTAGCTTGATTGCTTCTTTATAAGGGTTGGGTTTCTTTTGGAGGGTTTCTAGGGCTTCAACCTGTAGAGCACATCTGTAAGAAAAGGGGATAATGATTGTCCATTATTCCAAATTTAGCCATGTGTGCCTTTTTAACCGAATTTTGTACATGACCTCTGATAGATGCTAATGAATGGTGTGTGCTACCCAATATTAATCTTAATTTCCTCTGGACAAGTGTTTCCTGCATACATTTGTGCAGCTATTCCTGGCATCTCCTGTTTCTGTTATTGTGCTAAAACTCATTATGGGTTTCTATTTTCTTTGTTCCATTTTTGCTGATTGGCTTGCTGATAGAACTATGCTATAGGCTTTTTGCTCATTGGTAAAATATCTTAGTAGATCATTTTCTTTTTGATTAATCTTAGCGTGCTTAGCCAGGGAGACATTAAGTGAACTATCCAAATTAAGTGATAAGGCATTTAAATTTAAATGTTGGATATGAAAGTTGAATGTAGAGCAGCTTTGTATCTCTTGTACCAAATGTCCAGCTTCTCTTTGCACATGCTTCATTCCTGTAATTGAAAATCCTTTTCTATGCATTCTGAAAGTGTGCTCCTTTTGTACTCTCTGGTTTGTTTGTCAACATCTATTACGAGGACCAACCTTACTTAACTTTTCATTAAGTGGTCTTCTTTGTTCAGAACTTAGACCTTGTATTTTTTATTTTCTCTTTTTCTTTTATGCACTGTGGATCATGGCAAGGGTTAAACAGGTAGTTCATTTACATTTTTTCATACTGCGTATTAATTTTTGTTGGAAGCATTTATGCACACAGTGTAGTGTTCTGAGAAATTATGTTTGAGGATTATTCAATGCTATAGGCTTAGGGATAGGTTTCAAAATTTTTTTAGAGGACAAAGGATTTGTTTGTGATATCAATAGCCTTATTTGAAGTTAAGTTTGGAAATTATATTTGTTTTGTCTCTCCTTTATTTGATGATGATATTTAGTATTTTGGGACTTTTCTTTTCAAATTTTCAATTATCTTTTGTGTCATTTCAAGATTTGGATACTCCACAATAATGACATAATTTTCTAATACTTTACAATGATGACAGAATTTTCTCTTCACTACAAAGGATGAAAATGCACCTTTAAAGGCTATTGATTTTGGGCTGTCAGATTTTGTTAGACCAGGTTTCTCCTTTCTTTGAGCTGTTCATTATTGTGAAATAGATGTGATTAAATTCAACAATAAAATGGTGTTCTTTTTATTATCTTTGTTTTCTTTAGCCTTCTGATATCATTTTTTTAGTGCTAGTTAATTATTTGACGACCAGAATCATAAAGATTTATATTTCATGATCATCCCTTTCTGTGGACCCTTGCAGATGAAAGGCTGAATGATATTGTAGGCAGTGCATATTATGTGGCTCCAGAAGTACTTCATCGATCATATAGCACAGAAGCAGATGTATGGAGCATTGGAGTGATAACATATATCCTCTTATGTGGCTGTCGGCCTTTTTGGGCACGCACTGAATCGGGAATATTTCGTGCCGTTTTGAAAACTGCACCTAATTTTGAGGATACACCATGGCTTTCAATCTCTGCTGAAGCCAAGGATTTTGTGAAAAGGCTTCTTAATAAGGATCTGCGCAAAAGAATGAGTGCAGCTCAGGCCCTTTGTAAGGATTTCCTAATTTCACACAACTAATGTTTTTTCTATTTTCAGTGCATTTTAGTTGGTTTAGAAAGGAAATACAATAATATTGTAACTTACCAAAAATCTCTATTTTGACAGCACATCCCTGGCTTCGAGGACGACATGTTATTCCGTTGGATATTTTAATGTACAAACTAGTCAAAGCATATCTCCGGTACTCGCCACTAAAACGTGCAGCTCTTAAGGTAATTTTGCCCTTGTATATTTTGATAGGTCTTAGCCGATACATTTTGAGTCTTGGATAATTAAATGAAGCAAAGGGATGCAATTTAATGATGTTATGAATTTTATTCTGATGTTTTTTTGGTCATTGAAGCTTCTTAACCTCAGTAGTCTATATGTGTATTATCTGGGTACCATCATTGAATTTTTCGTACATTGTAAACCATTTAGCTACTTTCACTTGAGAAAAGAAAAGAGTGGGATGCAAGTTTTCAACAATTTAAGCTACATGCATGATTGATTATTGAGTTGTTAAAATCTGCATAACTTGAAATTTACCCAAAGTTAACTTCCCAGGCCTGTACAGAAGTAGGCATCCTTCTAGTTGTTTTGCATCCCACAAAGAAGAAGCCTGGCAGGATAGTTTTTAAGTGCTTTTTACCATTACAAGCAAGGCAGAAGTAAATCTTAAGGGAATAATGGAAAATCAAATACTTACCACTCACAATTATCCTTTGTAAGTCAGGACAAGAACTATGAAATGCTCTGTAGATTCTATTTTATTAAGATGCTGTAGGTTTAAACATAATTTATAATTTTATAGCACTGGATTATGCAGACAAGCATGTTACTTTGTTGGCTAAAGCTATACCTCTGTTCCTCAGTGATGCTCCTTAGATTTAGTTTTACAATCTACTTTGGGACCTGCTTCTAATTTGCAGTATGCTATTATGTTGGGAAGTTGCAGTGTTTCTGTTGAATCCACTTACTGCAGGTGGATGCGTAAGAGTTATGCTTTTAGTCAAATGACAAGGCCATCAATGGGAAGTTAGAAGACAGTTTATAAATGGCAAAATTAAAAGACCGTCTTTATTTTTGCAGATGAAAATGGCTTATGTTAATTTTTTTTTGAATGTTAAGGTGAATAAGCTAGGATTGTGTGTGTATTTGGGCTCTTTTTGTGGAGTATCAAATGAAAACCAATTTTTAGTGGGCTGGTGATGGGTTTGTTAAAGGCTTTTAAGTTTTAAATGCGCTAAATTTCTTAGGAGGATAAAAATAGACATGTAACCTAAGCATGGATATTATGAAGGTTTATTTCTGTCTCCAGGTGTCATATCCTTCTTTATCACATATTTAGACTTCATATTTCCATATTAGTTTAACCCCTATTAATAGGGCTGATGAACTCTTGTCTTGCAAAATCTTATTTCAATTTTCAGAGCTTTCTACATATCTGATCACCATTCGCTATAATTTGTTGAATTATTGACAAGCACACTTTATGCTATTTTCAAAGGTTTGGAATTTTGGTTTATCAGTAATTTTTTAAGCATTAAATTTGTAAGCCCAAGGGACTGATGTCAGTAACATTTTCAATTTCAGGCATTGGTGAAAGCATTAACAGAAGATGATTTGGTGTACCTTAAAGCTCAGTTTAAGCTCCTTGAACCTGATAAAGATGGCAGAATTTCTATAGAGAATTTTAAATTGGTTAGTGAAATTTATCTTTTCACTTTGTCTGGTCCCCGGAGAGTCCATGGTATATAAGCTGGGAAATTTTCTGGTTGTCTTTAGTTTGATTTGTATTAGTTTTTATATTGCTCATATGCATTCTCCATTTATGTCGCTAATAGAAGTTTTGCATGCTTTTGCACATTTCTGCTGATTTTTTCTCTACTTTTGCATATCAGGCATTAATGAAGAATGAAACAGAGGCCATGAAGGAATCTAAAGTTCTTGATATACTAAATG
This sequence comes from Sequoia sempervirens, assembly GCA_007258455.2. NCBI lineage: Eukaryota > Viridiplantae > Streptophyta > Pinopsida > Cupressales > Cupressaceae > Sequoia > Sequoia sempervirens. The sequence continues at coordinate 21,253,308 of VDFB02047230.1, read as the reverse complement.
CGGTATGCATCATGTTATTTTGGTAATTGATCATTTCTCTTGTATGCTATTATTTCATTTATTAGTTTATTGCTATATGCTGCTTGCCTGATGAATAAGAGAAGTTTTTGAAATGTTAAGTGGCTTGGTTTTTCTTTTCATAACAGCTAAAGCTAAATATATGAAAAATGCCATCAAGATCAGTTAGAGTTATGAGTATATATTCAACACAACACTACTAGAAACTGCATAAGATATCTGATTACGGAAATGATTCGGTGATCAAGAATAGCAACTTAACTTATACCCTTCTCGTAAACAATGCTTTACATTCTCAACATGTAAGTGAGCTGGATCAATGGTTATCAAGATTAATCTCATTATCATACATTTCAAATTCCAGATTGATGGGTAACCAAGCCTGTTCTCTATGTTACCAAGGCAGATGTTGCTTAAGCAGAAAATGACTTTACTGCACCAAAATGTAGAAGAGAAAGATTTGATACTTAAAGAACTTCAAAAGCAGTTGTCTAGGTGCTTGTACCTGTCCAAAATTGGATCACACCTGTTCATGTGCTGGGCTATGTCACAAGGTTTGAGTCAGGTGAAGAATTTTTTTGAAACAAGTTCGTCGACTAATAAAATTCTGAATTTTTTTTGTAAAGATAATCTAAATAAATTAAATATTAAAGAAATAGTTTATAAAATTATCATTTGTAAACAATGCCCAAAAAGAAACTCAGATATAGACCAACTATTTTTTTTTCTTTTTGCAAAACTGTCACATCATTTAATGCAAAAACGTACTCGAGCAATATGACTTATGCGGCATGACACTTAAATAGTGATCCTAAGTAGCTGAATCGTCGGCCTTACCTGCCCGATTCCGAGTATGAAACAGCCCTGAATCGGAATCGACCTTGAAACGTTGTAGAATCATTTAGGGTTCATTTCGTTTTTTTCGCACCAAAATGATTCTGGCAAGCACTTTTCGAATCCGCATCATTCTAGAGTTTTCAGAATGATTATAAGATGATTCCAAGCTTCAGTTACCTTTTCAAAAATAAAAAACCCTAAATGAAAATTTAATAAAAGTATTCGACGAATGGGCGGACCTGAACAAGGATGCACACGAACAGGGAGGGCTTTTTAGTTTTCGTTCAAACAGAACTCTCAGACTTGTGAACCGACGGTTAAAGTTTTTTTTTTTAATATATTTCTGCAGCTTCATTTTCTTCTGCGGTGAACCGCAAGACATCTAGGAGAGGATAAGTCACATATCCGTTTGTTTAATATATTTCTGCAGCTTCGTTTTCTTTTGCGAACAAGTGGGAAACAGAAACTCGAGTGGAACCTGGATGGAAGGAAGGATTTTAATGGTTAACGCTTCACTTGTCCGACACAGTATGTCGAGCGATAGGGAAAATAAGTAAATTTTGTATTAATATATATTATTAAATAAAAATATAATGATATACATAAATTTCTAAAATATAAAAAATTGTATAATTTATTAAATAGTATATTTAAATATGGTATAATTTTTTTAAAAATAATATTTTATTTATATGATTGAATTTAAATAGTAAAGCTAAATATAATATTTTATATTATTAATATAATAATATTATATAAATATTTTATTTATATGATTGAATTAAAATAGTAAAGCTAAATATAATATATTATATTATTAAATATAATTATATATAATCTATATACAATATCATTTTTTTTTGATACGTAAGAGGTTTCAGTATATTGATTAACAAAAAGTATTACAGCACGTCTGCACAGCAAGAAACAAAATGCAACCTATAGCTGCCATTAACAGACTCCACCACCCCGTAGCTACCAACCCATATTCATCCAAAACAACAACCAGCCTCAACTTAAGGTGAATAGGATATACTAGACCATATCATTTCCTGATTCTAACTATATCTAATCAACTACCAGCCCCAACAGGCGACCATTTCTAAACCAAAACCAACACAACCAAACAAGGTGATACTTTTAACTAACATCATAACCAGACAATTAAGAGGTCCTTGCCTCACTTAGGAAGCCATTGGCCAGTGTGAAGGACTTATAGTTCGGCACCCATTTCTCCCCAAATAAAAGCCACAAGTTAAACTTTAGTTGAAGAAAATCTACTCCCACCGTCGTGATCAGCTTGTGCTCAACCAATGCCATGCCCTTCAAGTCCAAAATGAATGGGTAGTATTTGACTACCTCACCAGGCACATAGAACTGTGGAATATCTCTTGAATGCGGGACCCCCATATTTGTAGAGGCAACGTAGAGAACCTCCTCTAGCCCGACCAAGTAATCCACCGGAAAAAGCCTTTTCACCAAAGCCTTTGCATCCTTCTTTGCCATTTGGATGTCAAGCAACGTCGCCAAAAACAGGGGAAGTGATGGTCGTGTCCACCTTAAACGGCTCTGTGTTCTTCAAGGAACCTTTCCCCAAGATCATTTTGATGCGACCAAAATTAGGGGATCATATTTCTTCTTCAACAGGCATTTGAGCCTATGATCATTGATGACCCTTGGGAAGGCCATTTGCCTTACATTAGAGTCCAGCATTATAGGAGTGTCGGAACCAAATGTAGTCAGGGTCTCGGTAGACATTTGCACTACAAACTTGGATTGTTCCCTCATGGCACTGAGCGGACTAGAGAAAATGGTAAAATGCGAAACGAGAATAGGAGAACGAAAACAAGAAGTGACCAATATCAACCACCCGACCTCAATATATTGCTCCAAATGCCGTTTCCAATTCATGTCATTATTGCTCGTAATGAGTGCCTAGCATGGGGGCAACCACAAGATTATGCAAGCCTTCCAACTTGCCTATTGTAATCTGTACTTGTGATCATAGAAGGATAGGTCGTATTACCAAATTACGTTTTTCGTAATGTTCCTTACAAATTGTCATTTTTTCGATATGATCGGGCTTTAATTCCTCACCGCCACCCAACACAAGCAGATCGAGCCGGCTTTCCTTGCCTCTGAGTGAAGTGGCAGCCACCATGTCAATAATATCGGACCCATTAACCCGCCACGTAGGGTGTCCATGTCATCGTTTAGCCTCACCACTTTGATAGTTGTGGACTCTCCACAATACTTTGGTGTGGAGAGTCGCCCTCCCTACCACCGACTATATATATATATATATATACAAACGTACCCAACCCCTCCCAAAAAATTGTTGTACCCGTGTACCATACCCATGTACTTGTACCTGATTTGGCAACTTAGTTGTCAAGATGACAAATGAAAAGAGTATGTTGACAAATGCAAGGAATAAGTGAGGAGTACTAGCTACAAGGAATGAGACTTTTAATCCCTAAGTATGATGAACTTTTTGTATTTTAAAAAACATAACAAAAGATAAACCTATAAATATTACATAGATTTTTTATTTTTTGAAAAACTAATGCTAAGTCTAAAACTAAAAAGGTTTTCCAGGTGTCTTCCTTGCCACTGATTTCCTTGCTGCCTGGTTTGTCTTGGCCATCTTATTCTATCATAATCAAAGCAACTAGCCAAGACAAAAGCCCAACTGGGCATAGGGTTGCATGTTTGCAGCTGGACTGTGCATGGCATTACTAAATGAGAATGGGATGCTTTTGTGGGTGAAGAAAGCATTCATCTCCTTGGCCATATTTTGCCTTTCCTAGTGCAAGCATTGATTGCAAATGGATTTTAGGGAATGGATTTTATGAACCACTACCATCCTAGTATTTAGAAATGTGAACACAACATGTGTTGCTTGCTTTGATTTCAAATTTTTATGTCGGTCTTTGAGGAGGGAAGACATCTCGCTCCTTTGATCCTCCTCCATTATGTCATGTCCCCAATTTGACTTGAAATTCAAATTTTGCAAAGGTGGGAAAAAGTATTTTTCAACACTAGTTTTGATATTTTAATTAAATATAATAATTTTAAATAATAAATAAAATAAAAATACCTTATTGTGGTTGGCCAAATTTGAAGGAGAAAAAATAAGATAAATCCAAATAAATTTCCCTTGAGGTGGACAACCTAGTGAGAGGTCAAAAAAATAAAATATTAATGCCACAAGGGTTTGCCCTACTTGGAGAAAGGAACGAAAATAAAATAAAATGTTTTATGTGTTTTTGGGCGCCTAGCATGCCTTGCTTGAGGTTGGCCCTAAGGAGGAGGGAAAAAGGCAAATAAAATAAGAATATTTGGCTTAAGGAGGTTGGCCTTGTTAAGGTTATTTGTGGAAGGCTATAAGAGAAAAGTAAAGTGTAGGTCATTTGGTATTCATTCATATCTAATTTCATTTTGGAGATTCCTCTCTTTGGCTGCAACTTTGGTTGGGCTTCATTCTGAGAATGAAAACCCTTGTGAATTTGGTGAGTTGGACGAAACCCTAGCTCACCTTGTGGAGAACTCATGACGGAGTTCTAATTTGCACTTCATTGGAGACAATTGGAGGTTTGGAGCATCATTGCATAATCAGATTTGAAGATCAGATTTGGAGCAGCATTATTGTGGCATTGTGTGAGTAGATTGCATTAGGGTTTTTCCCTAATTTGGAGCACCACTTAGAGCAGACCTGAGTGCCCACCTTTCAAGGGCGATTTTGTATATTTGGAGCAGCAAAATCTTAGCACTTGCCAAGGAGGAATTTTGCGCATCTAGGGTTTGATATCTGAAGACTATATTGCATATATTTGGTATGTATAATCACAGTTTTAGATCTGATTTGTAAAGCAGAAGTCTGGGCATATGTCTGGCATCTTTGAGCCCATGAATTCATTGTAAATTCAGTGCAGAATATTCAGTTTGTAACAGCAGAAGTTATCTACAAAAATCAGATTTGTATGTTGCATTTGGGCCCTATCTTGTGTTTTTATGGTGGATTTCATGTTTGACATGAATTTCAATTGGTAGCATCATTTGGCATGTTTATTTGTCATGTTTGGGCACTTGTATGCTCGCTGTGATATTTTGTTTGAAATCAGAAAATAAATCAGAAATCAGAATTAGGGCATTATCCCACAGTTGTATCTGAGCAGTTGTCCTGCCAGCTTGAGGGCATTTTTCTTCGTTGATGCAATGGAGTCAAAGGGATCAGCAAGCTCTTGAGAGGAAAAGAAGAAAATTGAAGCTGAATCATCTTGGATAGGGGGTAGAGGTAATAAGGTGTCTGATAGGGGTAAACAATGGGATGCTTTCACAAAGGTCCAGCAGCAAATCGCTCAAACACAAGAGCAAATAGCCAAACAACAGGAACAAACAATGCAGATGATGAACATGTTGATGCAGACCATGAATAATGTGAATAACACTCTCAAATTTGCACAAAATAAGGACACAAAAGACAGTCACTCTAATCAGAATGGACCTGAAATTCAGAGCAGCAGGGCTACCAGGCCCACACAAGCATCATTCTTGCCTAGAAATGGACCTACAAATGAGGAAGAAGAGCTGAATTATGCAGGGGTGTGTTAATTCAAGCATAGATGCCTGTGCACGACTTGATCCGGATGTGAGATGCCAAATCCCATTTATACGGTTTCACAATGCAAGGAGTGGATCAAGAGGGAGACAACCAGTGCAACAATCCAACAAAGATCTGCAGCATAGGGTGAGCAAGTTGACTCTCCCAATTGGGTACAAAAACTGGATACACACCTCTCACTTAGCTCTATGATAGGAGAGGAAGATTCAAAAACTGCTAAGGGGGAGATCAAAGGGGAGGAGCTAGATGAATCATTCTTGAAAGAAGAGCCCAAGAGGATGGAACTTGAAATAGTGAGGGGTACATTCAAGCTAGACTCACAAGAGGAGGAAGTTGTAGAGCAGGAAGAAAAATCGAAGCTACAAGACATCACGAAGCAAGAACAAGAGGTCCCCGATCGCCAATTTGAAGGTGAAGATTCCTTGTTGATTTCTAATGTTTGTCCATATCAGCAAAAGATTGATGGGCATTTTGTTCGCAGCCAAAGGTATGAAGGTGTTTCAAATTTGTAGCTTCCTATGCCATTGCAAAATTCTTGTCATCATGGAAAGCATGCAAAAAATGGTGATAGAATAAGAGATAGAACTTGCAGTATGGGGCATGTGGACTCTTTGTTTCAAGTTCCAAAGTTTCCATATCCAGGTGATCCCTTAAGGGTCAAAGAGGATAGATGCATTGGTGCTACATTACAATCCTCCTTTGAGGGCCAATTTTTTGATGCCTATTTGGGAATGCATGAAGATGGGAATCCAAGAAGAAGAGATCTATATAACTACATCAGAAAATTGAGAAGAGAAGAAGAAAAATCAGAAGTTATCCAAAAGAGCATTGAGAAAAAAGAAAAGAAGGAAGAAAAGAAAGAAGAATTGCTTTCTTGTGATTTGCAGCCTATGGGTGATAAGAAGAGGAGAGAACCACATTGCTTCACTTGCCTAGAAGCTTGGACACTTAGTCATACATGTGGAAGCCCTACAGAAGATGAAGCCATGCTCACAATTCCATTTCAGCAGAATGATGTTATGGACAAAGAAGAATCACTTCATGCATCCACAAGTGAGGGGCACATGAGTTTTCATGACAACAATAAGTTTGAAGGGTATGCTGTTATAAAGTTTGCCAAGCCAGCAGTGACTGATCAGCCACATGAAGGTATGAATTCTTTTGATGAGGGGCACATGAGTTTTCATGACAACAATAAGTTTGAAGGGTATGCTGTTATAAAGTTTGCCAAGCCAGCAGTGACTGATCAGCCACATGAAGGTATGAATTCTTTTGATGATCCATTATTTGAGCATAGCATTGTCTCACCGTCTCTACATAGTAGTTGCAAGGGATCAAATTGTGAGTTGGGCGACCTTGAAGTGATATTGTTAATACATATGAAGGCGATTTGTTATGTGATGAACAAAATGACTTGGATAAATTGGATCAAAGACATTCAACATGGGAAGGGTCAAAAGTCAATGAAGGTACAACTTGCAGCCATAGGATAGAAGTTATGACAAGTAATACGCTCGGTTTTCAGCTGGATACATCTCTTGGACCAGCACTTGATGATGAACATCCAACAATGAAGGAAGATGAACTGGAGTTCTATGAAGACACCACAAAAAGGTACAATAACAGTTCTGATTTCCCGATTATGAACAGCAGTCCATTATCTTCACATCATCATCAGGTGATAGACAAATCATATGAGGATGATAGTGGTAAGAAACCCTACCTTGTTGATACTCAAGATTTGATGGCTAAGCATGAGGTAACAGTTGTGGGTCCAAGCCACAAACAATCTGATTTTGTGCATCATAGCATAGAAGATGTAAAGAGGACTCAAAGCATGTGTGATGAGTGGCTAGGAGGGCTAGCGAAGCCAAGTTGTTGGCTGCTCAAGCAAAGCAACACCTACAGAATATCGGGGAAAAATTCAGTCACATGGATCATGAGAGGCAGCAGCAAGATACACTTCTTCGCCAATCTGTAATACTTCCAAGGGAAGAAACTATGATGGTTCAACCTCTACAGGATGAACCCCTTATGATAGTAGAAAATGAAGATCAATCAGATTCACATTAACTTGTTGAGAGGTATGATTTTAAAAACAAATCAGATTTTTTTTTTTGTGCAAATGACTTTAATCATACGGTTCATGAAACTCATCATTTGGAGAGTCAATTGAAGGCTCAAGTCAAGGTTAAGGAGGTAGAAGTTGTGTATATACCTTGTGGACCAGCAAATAATGATTGTTATGCATATGTAGAGAAGAATATTTGTGATTCAGATTTGGTTAAGAGTTTCACCATTCTTAGAGAGCTCCATGAGCCTACTTATGTTTTGACACCATGCTATCATGATGATGGTCCTTTGAGTGAACACAATGTTGTCCTAGCTTCAAAACTTGAAGGAGATGTCATGGAGGTATCCGATTTGGAGTTGTATGTTTATGGGGATTTTGAGTTTCAGTTGGACTATAGTCCTAGACATGGAAATGAGCATGAGAGCAGAAAATTTTCAGACACAATCTATTGGTTTTCAGCTTACTCCTTGATGATTGATGGCTGTTCTATATTGCTGATCATGGAGTTTTCAGACTGTACATTTATGTTTGCAGCTGTTTGGATGGATTGGTGTGCATGGGATTGTAACTACAATGTTGGGAGGTTGCATGATGATGAGACCTTGTCATCCAATGACAACAAAAGCATGTTTAGAATGATCATAGGTCTGATTTTCAGTTTTCCTAGTGCTATTCTGATTTATACCAGCAGCCTAGAGTGGGTGTACATGTTTGATCATGCACAAATGATAGACACTTGTCCATAGGGGACAATTCAGATTTAGATGGATAGTTGGTGATGAAAACATGTTGAGAGGTACTTATCTCTTAATTTTCAATTGGTCTGATGGTGTAATAATTTGGGATCCTGGTATTGGTGTGGTTGATACAATACTTAACACGGATCTTGGTGAGTTGCGTCACAATTTTTGGTTGAGTGATATTTGTATCAAAGTGGAGCAACAAAAGGTTTGGTGCAGGTGGTTATGCTTCAGAGGTCGTGATTATGATATCACCCACTTGTTGCTACACAAACGGATTACATGGAGGAGGAGCATACTTTTAGAGGTTGAGGGATGGAGTAGATTTGAGTTTGAGTGTGTATTGTTTCATTTTTGGCCATCGAAACTCACTTTGCATACTATTGTTCATATTCACTATGGGAGGAGTAGCCACAAGTTGAGGAGCATGGTGATCATTGAGTACTTGGCTAGTTGGAAGAACTTTCCATTGGAAAATGCAACTTGGAAAGGTGTGGAGATTTTTGAGCATCCAAATCTGAGGTTGCTCGAAGACAAGCAACATTTCGGAGGGGAGGATTGTCATGTCCTCAATTTGATTTAAATTCAAATTTTGCAAAGGTTGGGAAAAAGTGTTTTTGAACATTAGTTTTGATATTTTAATTAAATATAATAATAATATTTTAAATAATAAATAAAATAAAAATACCTTATTCTGGTCGGCCAAATTTGAAGGAGAAAAAATTAGATAAATCCAAATAAATTTCCCTTGAGGTGGACGACCTAGTGAGAGGTCAAAAAAAATAAATTTTAATGCCACAAAGGGTTCACCCTACTTGGAGAAAGGAATGAAAAATAAAATAAAATATTTCATTTGTGTTTTTTGGCGCCTAGCATGCCTTGCTTGAGGGAGAAAAAATTAGATAAATGATAAATCCAAATAAATTTCCCTTGAGGTGGACGACCTAGTGAGAGGTCAAAAAAAAAATTTTTAATGCCACAAAGGGTTTGCCCTACTTGGAGAAAGGAATGAAAAATAAAATAAAATATTTCATTTGTGTTTTTTGGCGCCTAGCATGCCTTGCTTGAGGTTGGCCCTAAGAGGGAGAGAAAAAGGCAAATAAAATAAGAATATTTGGCTTAAGGAGGTCGGCATTGTTAAGGCTATTTGTGGAAGGCTATAAAAGAAAGTAAAGTGCAGGTCATTTGGCATCCATTCATATCTAATTTCATTTTGGAGTTTCTTCTCTTTGGCTGCAACTTTGGTTGGGCTTCATTCCATGGATGAAAACGTTTGAGAATGTGGTGAGTTGGATGGAACCCTAGCTCACCTTGTGGAGAACTCATGATGGAGTTCTAATTTGCACTTCATTGGAGACAATTGAAGGTTTGGAGCATCATTCAATAATCAGATTTGAAGATCAGATTTGGAGCAGCATTATTGTGGCATTATGTGAGCAGATTGCTTTAGGGTTTTTCCCTAATTTGAAGCACCACTTGGCTCAGATCTGAGCGCCCACCTGAGCGCCCACCTTTGGAGGGGATTTTGCATATTTGGAGCAGCAAACCCTAAGCACTTGCCAAGGAGGAATTTCACCCATCTAGGGTTTGATATCTGAAGACTATTTTGCATATATTTGGTATGTATAATCACAGTTTTAGACCTGATTTGTAGAGCAGAAATTTGGGCATATGTTTGGCATGTTTGAGCCCATGAATTCATTGTAAATTCAGTGCAGAATATTCAGTTTGTAACAGCAGAAGGTATCTACAGAAAATCAGATTTGTATGTTGCATTTGGATGCCCTATCTTGTGTTTTTATGGTGGATTTCATGTTTGACATGAATTTCAATTGGTAGCATCATTTGGCATATTTATTTGTCATGTTTGGACACTTGGATGATCGTTGTGATATTTTGTTTGAAATCAGAAAATAAAAATAAAAAATCAGAATTAGGGCAGTATCCCATTAGGGATACTACACGTTATCAAGGTCTCCTAGTATTGCCTCTCCCTTTGATCTAAGATTGCAACAAACAAGAAAGCATCTATTTTCTTACTCTTCCTTATTGTATACAGTTTAGGCGGTCTTTTTTTGCACAAAAAATCACAACAAAGTCCACAGAGTCTGTCTTGGTCAAGAAGAAGCCTAAAATATCCATTTTTATTTGTATAGATGATTTTCAGGCTAATTTTAAGTTATTTTGGTTATGCATTAATGTTTGGTAAATTTCAATTGTTTTTTTATTGGAAATCACTAAACTCTGTGACATAGGTGACAAGCATGTACTTGCAGGTGTGAAACACATCCCTTTGCGCACCCTAGATGTACTATGTGTCAATAGACAGGTTGCTTTACCTAATTATGGAAACCTCCCCAATTAAACATATAAAAAATAAATAAACCTATGTTGTAGGGTTCGATAGAACCTCCCCTTACCTATATGGGTTAGGTTTGGTGCTAGGTCCAGGTTCGTCCGAGATGGCCCAAGTTTTGCCTTTGGCGGATCAGGGTGAACCCAAGCAGACCTAAGGGCGACTCAAAAGAAAAAGCAAAAATAAAACATTTTTAAAAACATTTTGTTATTTAAAAAGTGCCAAATACCCAATTTCGCCCCTAAGTGATAAAATTGTGAAAATGACCCTGCCCCTAGATTCCAGTGGGGCGCTGCTTAATCTCATCAGGGTCTCCACTCGCAGGCCCCCATTAGCTCTTGGGATCTCTTGTCACATAAGAAACTTGATTACAATGAGGGGGTGGCAAGGAATTGGGATCTAACTCTTGAGTATGCTGACTTAGATGTCATTGTTGCACAACTAGCCAAAATCTTTTTATATGAGGCAACTTCTGCATATCACATGGCTAGTGGAAGTGGATGAAATTGAGCCAAATGTTGACTTTGATGGTCTCAAGGAAGAGCAATATGAAGATTTTTGAATATTGATTGTAATTATCATTTGACAAATCACTGAATTATGAATTTGTGAGTCTTTTCTTTTTTCTTTTTTTAAACAAATTATGAGGTATTTAAATATTTTGTTATTGGCAATTATGAATATAATTGTTTTTATAATTTTAATATATTTAAAATTATAAATTATACATTTATACAAACCTGTACCCAGTGCCATACCCATGCTTGGGGAAAAATTAATAATGTTGTACAAGCATACGTGAACCTCAAATCCATACCTGTACACATCCCTGTTCTAGGGCTGGCAGCTTAGCGAAAAACAAAGCAAGAATATTTTTTCCTGGTAATTTGTGGACATGTTTCTTTCTTAGAAGATGCAAGCTGTTGTACTTCTTTTGCAATGAATTGATATTAACTTCTGTAGGTCTAATGGCAAGTGTTTTATCATGGTTAATTTGTTAATAACATATAACTTGGTTTGTAAGGAAAACTACAAATCTAGACAACTTGTGGGATTTCAAATTTGTAAAAGTAGAGACAGTTGTTGGCAGGATGTGTAAGTATTAGACAACACAAAAAAGTGACTTTACTCTGCAATGCTGAATTCTGATGTGGTGTTTGGCACTGGTCCTGGGCTGTGCCAAATTGTGACATAGTTTGGCACCAACATTGATATGGATGCCATGTTTAGAAGATGAATTGCCGTTGACTGTAGAGTCAAGGATCAGTGTTCAATTTTTGGCTTCATTAACCAGCAAGTTTGGCATTAATATTCATCCCATAAAATGCTACGGAAGGATGCAACTATTGGTGGTTACGTAAACTGATTTTGAACTGCATGAATATATGTTGGATGGATGTACATTGTTGATACAGAAGGGTCTTCCATTGGGATCATCTTTTGAGTTTGAATCAGATCTTACAAGATGTGCAACAACTATTCTCGATCATTGAAATGGTTTTTTTTTTTTGCTATCCTTCAATTTGTATGTAATGGATGGTTTATAGTGTATTGAATGGATGCTTACTGTAATATTAATAAGTGAATTCATGGATCTACTCCCATATTTTCCAATTTGCTATGATATTTTTGATTTCTGTTGTCATTCACATTTGGGGATCTTTTGGGTTGAGGGTTGAATTTATGGACATGAATTCTGTTAGTAAACTATATGAATGGAATATATTGTTTAGTTAAATTTTTGTTCCATTGCCAGGGCTCTAAAAGAACATGCCTGAAATAGTTGTGTTGCATTACTATCAGATGAAGGCTAGTATGAAGGATTGGTGAAAAAAAAGTGGACATGTTATACAATTTGGGCATTACTGGTTTTTTGAAACAAAACCAACTTTCGGCACATTCAGTGGGCTTTTGGGTGTAGAACTCCGGGTAGTGATTGATCCATATTAGATCATACAATTGTGTTTTTCATCAAATTTCTGTCAGAAACCACCAGAAAACCTCGGCAGATTGACATCTCTGTTTGTTTGTATAAATTGTAGGGGGTGATTTGAAAACTGCCCCGTTGGTCTCACAACTGCTGGTCTGCAGAAAGTGGCGGTTCTGCCTGACATGTTTGTGTGAGAATTTCAAATGAACCATCACATTTGTCTCTTCAGTTTCTTCTTGTGGCGACCTTTTAGTCCATGAGGAGTACTTTCCAGTATCTTTGTATATGCTTGTAGAAGGCAATTGAGGGGATGGGAGGAGGATTTGAGTACCATAGATTTAGAGAAGTAAGGTTTTAACAATGTATGTTGAAGTGTAAGCTTGACAGTGAGTAAGGTTTTAACAATGTATGTTGAAGTGTAAGCTTGACAGTGAGTTTGTATGAGTGGCACAAGGGGCAGATTGCAATCCATATTTATTTGCAATTCCTTGTACTTAATAGTTGCCACTACCAACTTGTTTTACCTCCAGTGATAGAGGATTTCAAAGATAAAATCTGAGTGTTTCATTTCTCTTTTTCCTGGGATTCTATACACTTTTTACTTGTCATTTAATTTTAATTAAGAGTGCCGTCCATTGCTTGTGATTTGTAGTTTCTACAAAGATTATTTTGGTGAGATTAGGGATCATTTTGGTATCAGAGCAATCTCCTATTCCTTTGGATTTGTGGAAAAACATAGTTGTGGTTCTATGCCCATGATTGGTTCTATGGAGAATCTAAAAAAACTGAACAAGCATGTAGCCCTCCTTGAGAGTAACATGAATAAGAGTCAGAACTGGATTGGGCAACAAATGGAACAACTCAGTCAACAACAGGAGTCTATGAGCTGGGATTAGTCAGCTATGGGCCTTGTAATCCATGCACTCACCAAAAGGTTTGGTATTGGAGAAGATGGTGAAGACATAGAGGGCTGAGATTCTACACAAGAAGAAAGATCATCATAGATGGTAAGTCTACACAACCCCTCTTCAAAGCTGAAGCAAAAGTAGAAACACAAGCTTTTGATGGGTGAATGGATGATGAACTTTTAGATACATGGATCAAATAGAGTATATTTTGGTATGGATAATGGTAGTGGGATGCAAAAGATCTCCTTTGCATGTCTCAAGATGACTGGGTATGCTCTTCTTTGGCGGAAGAACTATGTGATAGCTTCCAAAAAGAAACTAAAGCCAATTGTGACTAGTTGGGAAATATTTAAGGAATTGCTGCAATAGAATTTCATCCCATTCTTCACAAGACAAAAAATAAAATTAATTAAACTAAGTTGCCCGTTCTGGTACGGGATTGGGCACGGGTACGGGATACGGGTACGCCGGTATGGCAATTTTTTTTCCTGAAATACAGTATGTTTGGGTACAGCTGTATATATATATATATGCATATGCAAAAAAATTAAAAATATACAAAAGATTAATGCCCTCTATGACAAGTAGACCAGAAATACAATCCATTGAAATTACTAACCAATCCTATTGAGAAACCTGCAATGGCTACATTACAGAGTTCTTTTAAATTCTTAGACAAGTATTGCATTCAGAGACTTTATTTTGTATATCTTTTCTCATACCTTTCCAATGAAATGATTGGCAAACACTGTAATCTTTTTAAAAAACAAACACTCATCATCTTTGACATACTCTACTTGAAAATATTTGATACAACATGGGGCAATAATCAGAATTGCACAGGCTAACCCTTTCTCATATCTATGAGATAACCCAATATTATCCGTGCTCTTTCTATACAAAATTTCAGAATCAAATGTTCACATTTTCTTCTATTTTTGTTGTTTGATTGACAATTCTTTTTTAGTTCAAGGAGATATTCAATACTGTCATCAACAGTTTTGACTAGGAATTTGCTTCCAAACAAATATTGTATCTATTTGCAAGAAGATTTATACAGATCACAAGCTAAAAGCCTAAAACAGATCACAAACGTATATATATATTTTTAAACCAGTATTGATTTGAAGCGTATAACCTTGGGAGCGCCCAAGAAGGACCCACAGAGAACCTGGGCCTGCCTGGGCGCTCCCAGGCGCTCCCCAGGCCGCTCCCGTACCCAAACGCTCCCGGAGTGGGCACAAGGTCCTTTTTTGAAGAACCCGGTAACATAGTTAATTAAGGATTTTAGGAATTGTTTACAACAGAATTTCTATCCCATTGGCCACAAGACTAAAAAATAAATTAAGTGGTTGTATATGATGAAAATGGGCAAATTGTACAAGGTTATAGCACATAATTTAGAAAGACAGGTCATGTTATCGGGCATGGACTCGGAGGAACAGGACTTACTCATTAAGTACATTGGAGGTTTTCACACCTCATCACAAGAAGGGTGATTGTCATGAAACCACAGGACTTGGACAAAGCCTGAATCCAAGCCTGTTATATAGAAGAACAAATGCTATCCTCAATAGAAGATCTTGGGGAACAAGAAATACTTCTGTAGGAGTTGTGCTGCAGAATAAAACCAGAGAAGACTGGAGTTTTGGCAAGTTGGAATCAAAGGGAAAATGGAAGGCGAGCAAAATGGTACTCTAGAGTCTAGACAAGATGTTGGGAACTTGGTTCCTCCTTAAGGTCTCATTAAGCTTTTGTGGAGCCAAAAGCCTCTCTAATAAGGGAGGTGTGATCCATATTGAATCATAAAAGTTGTGTTTTCCATGAGGAGTCACTTCAGCAAGTTACCGCACTCAGAAATCACCATAAAACCTGATAGATTAAAACTGCCAATGCTATGTAGATGGCAATATCAAAACTGCCATGGTGAATTCAAAAGTCCCCCAATGGTCTTAAATAACCAGTCTGTAGAAAGTGGCAGTTTTGCCTGATGTGCTTATGTAAGAATTTCAAACGAACCAACACCTTTGTTTTTTAGGTTTATTGGATTGGCGATCTTTTAGTGCATGAGGACTCTGCAGCATCTTTGTATACACTTGTAGAAGGCAATGGAAGGAATAGGGATGAGGATTTGAATACTGGAGGCTTAGAGAAGCAAGATTCCAGCAATATATGTTAAATCATAAGCCTGACAGCGACTTTGTATCAGTGGAGCACAGGTTAGATTGTAACCAACATTCATTTACAATCTCACTGTACTTGTCTGTTTCATAGTAATATTTGATAGCAGTGCAATTGCCGCTACCAGCTGGTTTTACCTCCATTAATAGGAGGATTTCTAGGATAAAATCTGACTGTTTTATTTCTTTCTCCTAGATTGTAATCCACATTCACCTGCAATTTCATTGTAGTTGTTTTTTATAATAATATTTGATAGCAGTGCAATTGCCACTACCAGCTGGTTTTACCTCCATTAATAGGAGGATTGCTAGGCGAAAATCTGAGTGTTTTATTTCTTTCTCCTAGGACTACCCCTTATTGAGTGTCGTTTGATTTAAATTAAGTAGCACAGTTCATTGCTTTTGATTCTAAGCTTCTACAAACATTAATTTGGTGATATTACAGATCAACTGTATATTTCAAATTTGTGGTAGATTTTGATTGGTGTAAGGAGCCCTTCATGTAGGGTGCTTAGGAAAGAATTATTAAGAATATTCTCTGTTGATAAAAAAATTGGATTGAAAGGGTGTGGCATGCTCCATTGATTCTGTCATTGGCAAGTGGTGGTGGGGTCAAGTGGGTCAGTGCCAATGATTGGTAGTGGGGAACTGACATTGCCAAGGGAGTTGGCACAAGAAATGGAGAGTGATCAAACTGTTAGATAGATAAATAATAACACTAGGATGAATATCAAGTTAATTTACACATTGAGAAGAGTTTTATGTTAAGTAAAGATGAGATGAAGCAGCAGCAACAATAGTGGAAAGAGAAACTGGAAAGACTAAGGAATATATGGGGAAGAGGACATGGCCACTACCAGCAGAGAGAGAAGAAAGTGTAGTAGTTGGAAGGAAAAGAGATAGGACCCATACCTTATAAGAGATGAGAAAGATTGCAAGATATGAGAGAGAGGGAGAGCTCAAAGAAGCTATTAGAATAGAGGAAGACAGATTTAGGACAGCAGGCTTATTACAAAATATTGTGTTGCTGTGAAGGGGGTTCTTGAATCGATATCTTGTTGGAGGATAATGCTAGGGAAAAAAGCTGCAAGTTATGGGTAGCAGGAAAATGATAAACTATGAATTGATTCTCCCTACCATGGTGTGGTTCCTTTTGCCAGATGAACCCAAGTATGATTAAAAGGAAGCAACAGGGAATCAGAAAACAGAGCAGATCAAATATAATTCATACAGATTGACAACATTGTGAAGGAATATAAAGCCTAAGTATGCAACATTTTAAAGTAGATTTGAGAACTTAAGGACTTGGGAGTGAAGAAGGGAATTGCAAGATTAGGTTAGAAGAGATTGGAACTTTTATCATTTACATCCTTGTTATATGCATAGATAACCAGCCACAATGATGGTTCTATCAGGTTAATAGACACTTCAGGTTAATTGATGCTTTGTGCGAAAAATGATTGTAGTACAGATGTTGAGATGAGAGGCAAAGGAGAAACTGGTGTAAATGCGAGAAAAATATGAGTATTTAATTCTTTAGGATGTTTGTAATGTCCCCTATATTTTTTTTCATGGCTTAATACTTTTTGTATTTTCTGTTTTTTTTTTTGAAACAAGAAACAAACTAAAATGGCAAATTGAAAATTGAAAATAATGATGGAAAATACTTGATCAAACCTTCAAACACTCCATAAGCCAAATCTGAACCAGAATTTGATAAATTCAATGGCTGGTACAAACACTAGGTCACTTCAAATGCTCAGATCAGATTCAAACATAAATTTGGAAATCCTCAAAGTCTGATTTTATTGAATTTGTAATGATTACAAGCTGGAAATTGCAAAATTAGTAGTGACAAACCCTCCAATGATGGTACAGTCATGTAACAACTCAGATCCAGCCCTTAGGGTGCCCAAGAATTTGCCAAAAATGTAAAACTCAATATATAAACCCTCAAATATGCGTTGGTGACAAAATGGTGATTTGTGCTTATCAAAAACACTGTAGCAGAAGTATAGCAAAATCCAAGTCCACCGCAAATCAGCACAATTGTGATTCCTAGATGGAATAACTCAAGATTGGAAACAAGGGTTTTCGTCCTTGATCCCAAATGCGGAATTCAAGAGGGGTTTTTGTGATTTAATTGCAACTTTTTCATTATTTTACTGCCAGAAAGTTGGGATCTGTTGGAGATTTTTTGAGAATAATCTTCTGGCGTGATTCTTTGCAGAAATTTTGAGTTTTTGGGTAAAAAACTGTTTCCTGGTCTGATTTCTGATTTTTTTTTGCTATATTGGTTACTATCGCTGAACTACCTGCTATATATGATCTGCTTATTTTTTAATTGATAATTTCTCCTCACAGCGTGTTCTTTGGCTTAGATTTTATGACAGAATTACCTAGGATTTGCACCTGCCGAGGGCTGTTGGGGTTCACCATTCTGATAATTGGATGTGGTAGTTTACCCAATTTAATAATTAACTTTTGTACATTTTAACCTGAGGTCATCTTATTTGACAATACAAAATCTGCTTAGATGTTTTTGTAGACAGAAACCCTGATTAGCAGACAAAACTATTTATCAGAATATTGTGAGATTCATGGTGCTTATACTATTCTCCAGGAAGAACTTGCATTGTGTCTAAAATATATTTATAATTTATGTATTTCTCAAGACGATGAGTATTTTAATTTTTGGTCATATTTTTTAAGTTTATTGTTTTGGTTTTGTGTACTTAAATTTGATGTCAAACTCTGCAATTCAGCTAAAATATATTCTGATGTGAATTACATAAAACAAGTGAAAAAGGGTTGATAGAGGATCTTCTAGTGAATAATAAGCTAGAATCATTCCTCCAGGCTCCTTTTATTATTGCAGATTTTCTGTTACATGTTTTCAAGGGTTAAGGATTTCTTTTCTTTCCAGTTGTTACATCTGTCATTCATAATGTAGAGAGGATATGCCGACTTATGTGAATGGACCTTGGAAGATATGACACAGAGGAACCCAATTTCTTCCCCGGTTAAAAGACCTTAGGATTGGTTTCCATTAATGAAAAACTGCTTTGAGATAGATGCTTTACTTATGTGTGCTATTAGAAGCACTTAACGGCATGATGAAGTAAAAAGTTTTTGATCTATACTATGCATGAATCTATCCCAATGCCCCCACTTGTTAGAAAACCCAGGTTTGTTTCACACTAACAATTTTTTTTTGAGATGGTTGCCTCCCATATGTGCTATTCATAGCACACTTAATTCCACTATGAAGTATATCTGCTTGCAAAACTCATTCCAGTGCATTTACATTTCCTGTTTTTTTCTTTAATCTATAGTAGTTATTTTTTTGCTTTTCTAATGGTAGCAGTGTTCTATTTTTACGAGCTTTAGGAAAGAACTGTTTTCTTCTATTCTTGTTTTGTTTTGTTTTATTTATGTCACATACATAATTTGGGTGGGTCCATTTCCATGTGTCTGTCATTTATTCTCTCTTTCTCTAAACTTTCTATTTGCTCATGCTGCT
Source organism: Sequoia sempervirens (assembly GCA_007258455.2). Classification (NCBI taxonomy): domain Eukaryota; kingdom Viridiplantae; phylum Streptophyta; class Pinopsida; order Cupressales; family Cupressaceae; genus Sequoia; species Sequoia sempervirens. Next base: position 21,234,118 of record VDFB02047230.1, on the reverse strand, counting down.
ACTCTTCTCCCAGATATTTCTCTTTTCAGTTTTCTCACACCTGATGTTGTCTTCCATTCAGATGAATCAGCTTGCTTTCAGAAAAATTGACTTCGAGGAATTCTGTGCTGCTGCTACAAGTATTTATCAGCTGGAAGCTCTTGACCATTGGGAGCAAATTGCACATTCTGCATACGAATTCTTTGAACATGAGGGAAATAGAGTCATTTCAGTCGAAGAGCTAGCACGGGTATGGCTCTTGTCTGCAGTACTGTTACTATTGAAGTGATTAGCTAGAATTTCAAGTACAATGTTTTTAGTATTCAACTTGGTTCCCCTTGCAGGAGTTGAATATAGGCCCAAATTTTTATACAGCTTTGCACGATTGGATCAGACATACAGATGGGAAACTCAGTTTTATTGGATATGCAAAGTTTCTACATGGAGTTACACTGCGAACAAACATGAGGACTCGGTAGTTGTATTACCTGTTAGTAAGTAATGGTAATTTTGTAGTTTTAGACTTTTTGGTTGTTGCTTATCCTATTTCTGATAATATTTCTAATTGGATTTTGTAGGAATTAGAAGTCATTTTCAACATAATTGTATTGGCCTTCCACTGGGACTCTTGGCAGAGCAACTTCTATGATTGATGTTATTTCCTTGTCTTGTTGGAAGGATGCTTGATTTATCCCATTTTCTTCTTTTTTGATGTAATTTAAATGGAGTGTGTATAGGACAGTCCTAATGCTAATGAGAGGCACTGTACATCCTAAGACAATACATTGAAGCAGCTTATTTCAAATGTTTCTGATTGTGGTAAAGCTCAATGAATGATCTTTGTTTCTGTCAGCCAACATTATGGAAAGCGTTCATGTTACCTCTGATGAGGCCTTGCTGCATAGAACAGGCTTTATATTGCCTAGTGTGTCAGTATGTCTGAAGAGCTTTATTGTTAACTCAAATGGTTTCTTCAACAACCCAAAATTTTTACAAGTTGGGTTCTGTATCACGAAAAAACACTGCAGTTATCTTTAGTAGTATCTTTCAATAATCATTTGACTAGCATTCGAGAACTATTCTCACATAAAAAGTTATTTAGAGTGTTGTTTGTAACTGTGGCTAAGGAATAAACTTTAGGAAATAATGCAAACGAAAAATTATTGTTCCCCATCACATACTTGTCTGTTTGATGATTTTTCTTGTTTGCCATATAGTAAGTTTATACAAAATTACGAAGAAGTAAAAAAATGAAGTAAAATGCAAAAAATATTCAATCTTGAAAGAGCAATAGGAGCAGAACAGCAATCAACAAAACTTGTAAAAAGTTGTCAATTAGTTGATCTTCGTACACATGATTTTGAAAGGAATTTAGATGTAGGGTTTGCACGAGTTTTATATTTTGTGTGTGGTTGTAGCTTGATCGTAAGTCTTTTGTGGCAAGAGCAATTAATGTATGTGATAGGTCGTAAGTCTGGAGCTAGCAAGGTGCAATGAATACTTGTAACTAATGCATTTCTCATTTCAAGGGTGCTTGAAATCTTATTTTTTAGCACGTATAATGGCAACCTCATAATCTCGTAATACTTAGGGCATAGGAAGACCAAATAATCTTCAAATTTGGGTTCAAAACGACAATGCCTTAGTGCATTGCTTTGATGGGTTGTGATGATTGTGCTTACAATGAAACTAATGGGGGAGTACCAGAGTTATGTCAATGTTAATTTAATCAATATGGTAGTAATCTCTTAACATGACAGAGGGTATGGACTGAATTTCTTGTAAGGTCTTTCTTATATTAGTTTACTTATGCCATCATCATCATAAGGATAAAGAACTGGATCAAAAACTTTAAGCGGCCATGTTTTTGCTGGCAATGCATAGTTGAAAAACTATAATTCTACAATGTTAGTAGGAGTTTGACTTGGGTTTTGCCAACAAAACTTGAAAGTATTTTTTTCATTGTAAGTATTGAACTTAAATGACACAAATAATAAACTTCATTTTAACATATTTACACTTAATAACAAAATGCAATTCTATTGTACACCTGCACATTATTTTGGAACATGTATAAATATGCCCATATTGTGAGTGTTCATGACCGCTCACTATCAGTATATGGCCCTTTAGTGAAGGCCAAGAAGAATATGGTCTCTGAGAAGAACAACCGTAAAGTAGTGAAAGGAAGTAGGTCATCTCCAATCTCTCAGTGAAAAGATGGCCAATGGAACATAAAACACTTTGGAACAAATGGATATTTTAAATTTCTTTTAATTTGGAACTTGACACTTGTTTCTATAATATCAAGACATCATGATAGTAGACATATTCGACTTACTACATTTGAAACCTTGTGACAACAATTGCAAAACACAAGAGATGAACTGAAATACTAATTAAGATTGATCTTGTAAACAAAAAGGGAGATTTGTTTATGTGTCAAGATCTCTACAACCTTGAATAATTGAGCGATACCTAATTTGAACTTGTTTGGGTCAACCTATGAAGTCATAAACAATTTCAAGCATCTTTTCAAGACAACACGCAATTACGTCATATTTGGGTAGTTCACCTTAAAAAAGGGTACTTTGGCATGTATCCTTCTCCAAATGCATATCAAGAAGTTCCAACATTCAGGCCCAAAACAAAACGAATGATCTATAGGATGTACATAAATAAGTATTATCCTCACATTGCATAGTCACAAATGAAGTGCACCAAGGAAATATGCACATTTAAAAGAGTCTAACAAGCTAAGTAAAGAACAAATTGTTTGAATGGTAATTCAAATATCATCAATCTCGTCTTTAGGAGAGTAAGAACAAGGTTGGACTATATGCACATTGTCATGTCCTCGAAATTGTGACACTAAAGGTAACAAAATATATATTAAGAATATTTACCATTCGATATGATTATAATTGTCAAAAGACAATATTACAATTATAATTATTATATTATAAATATTAGAACATAAATACTAATTGATTAAACATTATAGTCATCATAATAAGTACTAAAAGTATACACAAACCCACAAAACCAATCTATAAGATTATGAAACATGTAATATATAATAATATTAAAGTTATTAAATACAAATTATGATCATCATTATAAATAGAGACCATAAGAAATATATTTAGGGATGCTAGGTTAATATCATCAGTTATATAAGCTTGCCTTACGCTCAACATTATACTAGTGTAGCCATGATCCTTGAAAGTATCGGGGTCTTAAGACTTTTGGTGGTATATGGCTTACTATTCAAATATCGAAGAAATATTAATAAAGAAGTTATGTCATAAATTCATTGCCACCGCTCCCTTCAAAGAAGAGTTCCTATTTATTAAGTCGGGGTTCATATTAGATGTAACAGGGAAATGGTGAACAAAGATCTTAAAAGGTAATTGCTAAGAACAATATTTTAATACTGGAGGTGTTTGTTTAGCATCGATTTAAATTGCCTTCAAGCCGTCCACAATAGTATTTTTGATTAATGTCAAATTAGTGAATGCAAGTATTTCAGAGAAGAATCGAGGTATGAATTGATGTAAGGACGCGTCAGATAGGACAAAATATCATTCTATTACTGACAGGCATAAGATGTGAAGTCGCCACACGATAATATTATCGGGCCTCTTGGAAGTTCAACGCCATCTCATGTATTTCCTCTACGGTTCTTATTTGATGGTAATGGCTGACGGGGGATAAGTATTGTCTTTTTTGAGTTGTGGATTGTAGAAGGGAGCCGCGTAAAAAAATAGAAGAACATTAATCTTGGTATGGGGCCGCTAGCACTCCCTTCATTAACGGCTAGGCATTAAGCTAAAGCAAACAATATCAAACGTTACTAAAGGGGGCGACCCATATTGAGAACGGGCTCCAATCAAAAGATGCGACGCATGATTGAAGAGACATGTTCAAGTATTAGCTATACTCTACAAGTTTAAAAGAGGAGGGAGTATGGGAGTTACAATGAGAGAATAAAAAATCTAGGTGTGAATTGAGTACAATTGGTGATGTCAAAGACAACATTGATACATCTGCCCCAAATAGTAAGGCTCGTGCTGCATTAGAACAACTGGATTCACAACCCTTGAAAAGGTTCTCTCTTATAGATATGAAGTGTAGAGAGAATAGGGAGGTTACGGGTATGGGAGATTGAACAATTAGGAACTTTATATCTGGAGAATAAGAGCATCGAAGGAGAATATGTTCGAGAGGAATCACTGTCCGCATTCTAACAGGAAGAAGTCAGAGTAATAGAGAGACTGGAGATATATCTTATCACAAAGGCGGAAAGGGGGTTTCCTACAATCATCGTGGGGAAAGAGAAGAAAGGAGTATTTGCAGAAATAGGTAAGTAGTCTCTGTTATGGAATAAATGATTACGATTTATGTTAGAAACTATTCACAAAAGTAAGTAAATGGTACTTCGTATATTGACCCTTCCCAAAATGTACAAAATCAAGAAGGGAAATTCCCACAACAGTACCGTCAACAAGGAGGTTCTTACGGTCCCCTTCCCAATCAACAATATCAATAACAAAGTGTTCCATGGGCACCCTTCCCAATTCATCCCATCAACAAGGTAACTTGCCAATGCACCATTAGGGAAACCTTCATTATAGTTCACCCTAACAACAAGGTGTGCCACGTGGAACCATTCCCAATTCGTCCCATCAACAAGGTAATCCGCCAATGCACCATCAAGGAAACGTTCACTATAGTTCACCCCAACAACAAGGTGTACCACAGGTCACCCTTCCCAATTCGTCCCATCAACAACCCGCCAACGCACCATCAGGAAAACCTTCACTATAGTTCACCCCAACAACAAGGTGTGCCACAGGGCACCCTTCCCAATTCGTCCCATCAACAAGATAACTTGCCAATGCACCATGAGGAAAACCTTCAATATAGTTCGCCCCAACAACAAGGTGTGCCATAGGGCAGCCTTCCCAATTCATCCCATCAACAAGGTAACCTGCCAACACACCATTAGGGAAACCTTCAATATAGTTCACCCCAACAACAAGGTGTGCCACAGGGTACCCTTTTCAATTCATCTCATCAAGGTAACCTGCCAATGCACCATCAGAGAAACCTTCAGTACAGTTCGTCCCAACAACAGGGCGTACCACTAACACACTACCAAGGTACCCCTCCACAACAACAACAACAAGGAGCTAACCCTCCTTATATTCAACAAGGAGCTAATCCTCCTTACATCCAACAAGGAGATAACCCTCCTTACATTCAACAAGGAGCTAACCCTCATATTCAACAAGGATTTAACTCTCATTCCACTCATCATGGTTACCAAGGTCTTGTACCTCAACAATACCCAACTTATTATCAAAACATGATAGGACAACAAGGTCACTACACGCAAGATTCCCAAACAAACACACCAAAGATAGAGATGGAAATACAACTACACTTGCATTGAATCAAAGAATATTAGACATGTAGGTAGGGAAACCAAAGAAGACTTATACCCTTTAGGATATATGTGCATTTCCATTTGATCGTTCCATCACTATGCTTCCCTTTCCAAAAAACTTTGAAATACCAAAGTTTGATAAATATAAAGGAAAAGGAGATCTAGTAGAACACGTGAGGGACTTCTTGGTAGCATGCATGGAAGTCCAAAACAATGAATCTTATCTCATGAGGCTCTTTCCCCGTAGTCTTACGGGTCACACCATGGAGTGGTTCACCCATCTACCACTAGGAGTCAAAAGCTTTGATGAATTGTCTACCAAATTCATAACCCACTTCTCTTTCAATATAGAACAAGACATCACCATCATGGATCTATACAAAATTAAATAGAGTCAAGGAGAATCCTTCATCTCCTACCTTCAATGATGGCGGCATAAGGATAGTCGATGCAAATCACCTATTCCCGACAAGGAACTGGTTGACATATTCATTTCAAATGTCCAAGCAGAAGTCAACTACCAACTTACCATGCTGTGTCTCACAAACTTTGAAGAGGCCATTGAGAAGGGACTACACATAGAAAGGGCCCTCGTAGCTAGAGGAGTGATCAAGCTAATGAGAAACCAGAGATTTGGGCTAAGAACAAAAACATCACAAATGATGGAGTGGTGGATAAAAGAGCAGTATGGAATGTGCAAAATCCAAATGTACCTCAAAACAAACCTCAAGTGGCACAAACAAGCTATACTCCTAATAATGCACAAAACAACCAACTTACATATCCCTAAAACAATCAAGTAGTCAACCAACAAACATATCAGGGAGGGCAACAGAGACAATATGACCAACCAAAAAGGAAGTTCACAGTATTAGGAGAGCCACTTGGGATGATCATGCGTAAGCTAATGCAACAAAACCTCATCAAGGTTAACAATCGACCAAACTATGAGGAGCCTAGCTTCAAAACACCATGGTACAATGAGGACTTGTGCGAGTTCCACAACAAACAACAAACAACAAACAACAAACAATTGCATGAGACTCAACACCTCGTACAAGACTTGATAGAAAAAAGAGAAGTAGATCTCGAACATCATCCTGGGAACAAGAACCTCCAAATATACAAAATTCCAATTCCAAACCATGCTAAAAGGATTGAAAAAGGAAAGGAGCAAGACTATCACAATGCTAACTACACTTATGGTGACACAGTTCTAGGAACCCTCTCTCAAGTAAATGACAATAGGGTAGATGTAGTGACTATACGGGGAAGAGACAATGACTGTAACATAACTACCTGTTGAGGGAGAGTTACAATACAAGGAGCCCCACCTAAGCCCACAGCTAAGTCACCAAGTGACTACAGTATTGTAGAATAGTTGAAAAAGACTACCACCTTGATCTTAATCCTAGAACTACTAAAACTATCACCTGCATATAGGGAGATACTAGAAAAAGAATTATAAGCATTAGTTCCTAAACACCTCTGTTGAACATCTGGAATACTGAGAGGAGGGGGTGAATCAGTATTCCATAAAACCACAATAAAATCCATCTAATCATTATCACAATTCTGACTAAATCAACATGAGGGAACATAAAAAAAAATCAATGCAACCATACACATGAACACCAAGATTTTTACGTGGAAAACCCAAAAAGGGAAAAACCACGTTGAGGGTTAACTCACAATATATTATATTCAGATACAAAATATTACAAGGCTCACTACCAGGACTCACTGTCCTTGAAAGGCTCACAACCTGAATACAAAATATGGCTATCCACCAAGGTACAAAGATAGTGGCTCACTGCCAAAAGATTGAACTGCTATAACACACCTTCAATGTGCGAGATTCAGTTCCAATGAAGCTCAAAATATAAAGTAATGCCTCACACAATAGTCGCTCAACAAATCTGCACTGATCCACAACTGATAAAGCATTTAGGCTTAGATATTTCTTCCACAAACAATTTCACTCACAATACACTTCACACTCTCATACTCTCACAAAGCATCTTATATATATAAGTATATCTTATTCATCAATTAGGTTGGCCTAATTAGATGAAAAAAATAATAAAAAATCTCTTTGTCGGCACCCTATTAAACATTTTATCCATGTAGTGCATTGTACCAAGTCGGTTAACATCCATAAAACATAACTAGTCTCCATAATGTATTGCATACGCTAACTCGGCCAAGACTAGAACACAATTGTCCAAACCAACAAATAAACCTCAAAGCAAAGACCTTCTGAATCTGAGAACACATTAATTTCCCATCATACCACCAACATAGAGACTACCAACAAAACCACGTCATAAGAATGTTCACCTTAATAAAATGTGGAGTCTCCCACACAGTATGCCAAGCAAGGAACAACAGTAGAATACATAGTTGAAATATGTCAGAGATAACTTTCTGCTCACAACCAAAAACATCTCAAGATCCAGGATATAGCTATCTAAATGAGCCGTGATAACATGGGTAAGAGATTAGAGTCATATCAGATCTTAAGTTGAATTCTTAACTCAAATACCAACACACTAATCCATCACAAAAGGGTATTACCGACAAAGAACAACTTTTGGTAAACCAAGTAGAATTCTCATATAGTTATCACCAAGTTGACATCAATGACAACATAGGAAAAACCAACACAAACCATCCATACTTCATGCTCATGTTGCAAGGCTTCCATAATCCCAACAACCTCAATCCGGATCAGTTCCAAGCCATGGTTGGAAAAATCACGACCAATCACCATTTAGTATTTTCCAAGAAAGACCTTCCACAAAAGTCATTCCACAACCAAGCTCTCTACATAGAGGTTGGTGTTCACAAAAACATGGTCAAGAGAGTGTTGATAGATAATGGTGCAGGTCTAAACATCTGTACCTTGAAATTCGTCAAACAGTTGGGGTATTCTGACAATGTGATAGAAAAAGGAAAGAGCATTACTATAAGGGCCTATGGTGACCTTGAAAGGAATTTAGAAGGGATAGTTCAACTACCAGTACAAATAGGACCATCCATCACAAGAACTACATGTCAAGTACTTGACCTTGAGTTTTCGTATAACCTCCTCCTAGGAAGCCGTTGGATCCATGCACTCCAAGCAGTTCCTTCAATCTTTCACCGATGCCTAAATTTTCCTCATGAAGGAAAAGAGGTGACATTATATGTCGATCCTGAACCCTTCCACTTTTGTGCAAAATTGGAGGGGAAGTATAATAAAAACTAGTGTATACCCAACAATGACATATCCTTCCATTCATTCTCATATGTTGACCCTTCCACACTACCATCAACCTCAACCAAGATCACATCAAGTGAGCAACCAAAAATGGAAACCGAGGTTCAAGTATTTGACAGGGGTAATGAAAATTATCACTTCAACCAAGCATTTTGCATTGGCATGCTTCCACCAACACCCAAAGTTTATGGAGGCTCGAAAGAGATCAAATATGTTTAGATAGTGCAAATGATAGCCAAACCCACAATTTTCACCAAGTGAGGAGATATGAAGGATGAAGAGATATTCAAAGAAGACTTCTCATCCATGATCTACAAAGAGGACCAAAAGGAACTAGAAACGCCACAAACCATTCTAATTGATCTTAACAATAAAGGTTATCAATTAACTAAACAAATGGGATATCAAGGAACAAGTGGCCTTGGGCTACACAAACAAGGTCGATGAGAGCCTACCATAGTGGAACAAAGAAAGAAAAATATGGGACTAGGTTATTAGCCAAAAGACATGGTTACTCCAAATACCAGACAAACCTCTTTTAAGAAACGAGAAACTTCTACTAGCGTTAAGGCATTGGATATCTACCACATTATGGACAACGATTTACCCTTCGAAGACTTATTCAAAAACTTTAGCATTGATAGGTTCCCTCTCCAATTTATCAAAACTATTCCCAATATCTATTATTATTCTAGAACGGACTCTAACAAGTACGAATGGGATTCTCCTTTCTTTGTCACTAGATATGGTTCCCCCATTTCTAGTGATGATGACTTGGACACCCAATGGGAAAAGGATACCAGAGCCAAACTAACCATTTTGACAACCTACGAAAGCTTTGTGGATAATGATGATAGCCTACCCCTTTGCTACCCATAATTGATAAATTGGGACCGACAACAACATACACATGTTTTGGATCAATTCTAGTTTGATGAAGCAATCACAGAGTTCACGAGACTTCAAATGGACATACCAACAAGAGATCACAAAGTAGGGTTCGTCATGGAGCTCGAGAAGGATGCATACTTTGGTGGGGAGATTGTATCCTCTAGTTGCAAAAATAAAAAAGAAAACATAAAAATAAAAATGAGATCCCCTAGAGAGGACCACAATGTGGCTCTATCAAATCTTGAAAAGAAGAAAATAAAGGACACATCTGAAGGTGAAAACCTCTTTGAGGCACCCAAAGATGGAGGGTTCAATCTCTCCATATTTGAATATCAAGAAAAATCAATTCTACTAGTGGAAGAAACAAAATCCATCAATGTTGGAATGACAGAGAACCCAAAGATCATTTACCATGCGGCGTCACTTGATCCTGGAGAGAAAGCAAACTTCACAACATTCATCAATGGCATAAAGATAAACTTTACGTGGACCTATGTAGATATGCCTGGACTAGATCCAACATTAGTGGTACCTCATTTGGCCATATCCCCTGGACCAAAACCTATCAAGCAAAAACTAAGGAAAATGCATCTTCAAATAGCACTATTGGTAAAGGTAGAACTAAAGAAGTTACTAGATGTGAGTTTCATTAGACCCATCGATTATCTAGAATGGATATCAAATCTAGTACTAGTGTCAAAGCCTACTAGGGGCATAAGGATCTGCACAAATTTTTGAGACTTGAGCAAAGCTTGTTTGAAGGATGACTTTCCTCTTCCAAGTATAGACATGATCGTAGATTTAACAACATGACATGAGATGCTATCTTTGATGGATGGTTTCTTTGGGTATAATCATATAAAAATATCCCCTCATGATCAGCATAAAACGACATTTACTTGTGCTTGGGGAACCTTCTGTTGGAATGTAATGCCATTTGGCCTAAATAACACAAGAGCAATATATGAAAGAGAAATGATGACCATCTTCTATGATATGCTACATACAATCATGGAAGAGTATGTGGACGAAATTATAGAAAAATCCATCAAAAGGGAAGATCACTTGACCAATCTTGCAAAGGTGTTTGATAGGCTAGAATAGTATAACCTAAGAATCAACCTAAAAAAATGTGTGTTCAGAGTAACTTCTAGAAATATGCTAGGGTATATATAGTGTCAAGAAGGGGGATTGAAGTAGATCCTGCAAAAGTAAAAGCAATACAAGAGATGCCTCCACCAAAGACATTAAAGCAATTGAGAAGTTTACAGGGAAAGCTACAATCTATCCGGTGATTTATTGCACAACTGGCAGACAAATGTCACCCTTTCACTAATCTCTTACACAAGGACATCACCTTCAAGTGGGATGGGAGATGTGACCAAGCATTCCAACAAGTCAAGGAGTACCTACTCACTCCTCCTGTACTCATGTTGCCTATTCCAGACAAAGAAATGATACTCTATGTGTCTACCACAAAAGCAATGTTGGGAACTCTCCTAGCCCACCTAGATGATAATAACAAAGAAAGAGCGATCTACTACATCAACCGAACACTGGTGGGCTATGAGTTAAACTACTCGCCCATAGAAAGAGCATGTCTCTCAATCGTATTTGTGACACAAAAACTAAGACACTATATCTTAAACAGAAAAGTAAAGTTGATTTTGAAGGTAGAACCACTAAAGTACCTACTACCAAAAGCAGCTCTAGCAGGCAAAATTGCTAAATGGGTAATGATTCTAAGTGAGTTCGACATAGATCATGTGGATAGAAGAGCCATCAAGGGACAAATCATAGCAGATCGGCTGGTCGAAGAACCTATAGAAGATCACAAGCCTCTTACAACAGAGTTCCTAGATGAAAGTATATTGCTAACAGAACAAACAGACCATTGGACCTTATACTTTGACGGGTCCCACACTTAACATGGCTCTGGAGCAGGCATTCTATTTCTCACACCACATGGAGATAGTACACCCAAGGCATACATAATTGCTTTCCATGCACAAACAATATCTTATAGTATGAAGCTTTAGTTACAGGGTTCAAGATGGCTATTGAATGGAGAATAAAAGAACTTCAGGTCTTCAAAGACTCTCAACTAGTGATCAGGCAAGTGAATGATGAGTACCAAACAAAAGATGACAAGATGATGCCGTATAAAAGAATGGTGGATAGCTTCAAGGATTATTTTGTCACAATAACCTTTGAACAAATTCCTCAGATAAAAAATAGAGCTGCTTATGCAATGGCAACAATAGGCTCACTTCTTGATATTCTACATAATATTCCTAAGTATGAGTTCCTTGTGGAGCAATTGCTCATACTTGCATTTGATATTCTAGAATCAGAACTAGTATGTGTTATTGTTGGTCCTAACTCCCCATAGTACCAAGACACATTTGATTACATCCAACATGGTATCATACCACTTGACCTAACAACCACCCAAAAGAAGACCTTTACTTGTAGGAATTTCCAATTTACGATCCTAGGAGATACCCTATATCATCACTGTCTAGATGGTATGTTACTTTGATGCCTTGATGCAGAAGAAGCACAAATGACTTTACAAGAGGTACACGAAGGTGTTTGTGGGTCCCATTCTAGTGGACCTAACCTAGTCCAAAAACTTCTCAAAATAGGGTACTATTGGCCCTCCATGGAACATGAGTATATTCAGTATTCTAGAAAGTGTCATCAATGCTAGCATCATAGTGACCTTGTTCACACACCAACACAGGAGTTAGACCCATCACAACACCATGGCCTCTTTTGTAATGGGGATTAGACTTGGTAGGTAAAATTTCTCCTACTTCCTCTAATGGGCATAAGTTTATTATTACCGCAACAAAGTATTTCACTAAATGGATAGAAGTAATTCCATTGACCTACATCATTGGAAAACATATATCAAAGTTCATTATGAATTATCTGATTTGAGGGTATGGAATTCCCCAAATGATCATAACAGACAATAGAACCCCATTCAAGAATCAAGATGTCCAAGAACTTTGTTCCAAATTCTCTATCCAACATAGATTCTCCACGCCCTACTATCTGAAGGAAACGGTTAGGATGAAGCATCTAACAAAACCATACTGAAAATAATAAAGAATACTATTAATGAAGCTAGTCGCGATTGGCATTTGCAACTAAACCCAACCCTATGGGCTTATCGAACTAGCATCTGAACACCTACAGGTGCCACACCTTTCTCCTTGGTCTACAAATCAAAAGCTGTCTTACCTGTCAAGGTTGAAATCCCCTCATTATGAATCTAACTAAAAGGCATGGTCAACAATGAAGAGTAATGGGTATCCAAATTAAATGAGCTAGAACTCCTAGATGAAAGATGTTTGAGCATGCTAAACCATCTATAGGTTTATCAGGATTGGCTCAAACGAAGCTATGAAAAAAGGATCAAGGACTAAAATTTTTAGGTTGGTGACATGGTACTCAAAGAGAATCAAAAGGCACAACTAAATCAATATGGAAAAGACAAGTTTGAACCCAATTGGTTAGGCCCATTTATTATAACAAGAAGCTACAGATGTGGAGCTTATTAGTTGGCTACCCTTGAAGGAGAGCCCTTAGCTGAACCAATAAACAAAAACCACCTCAAGAGATTCTACACTTGAAGCACGTTATAATACCCTAGGTAAAAGGGTAATTTAAATCCAAAAAAATAAAAAAGATAAAAAATCCAAAAAAAATCCAATAAAGCAAGAAAAACATTAAGGAGAAATAAAACATTCTTTGAGTGAAAACCACTTTGTGGTGCTCCTAGAACAAGTACCGTAGTGAAAACTTGGAAAACATGCACTATGTTTGAATAAGACTTGCATCATTATCTATCGGTACTATCCAACGCATCACCCATTCATTCCACAATAAAGCATGTGTCCAACCATGGCTTGTTACTGATCTAGGAAAGTAGTCTTTTCTCCAATTGGGGGAAAGTTCCTGAAGTTGGTCGTGGATTACATCTTTATACATCCTATCATGGTCAAAACAACAAAATCAAAAACATCTAGAAAACATTAAAAAAATAAAGATAAAAAACATCCAAAAAACAACAAAATTAAAACATCTTTGGATTATTCCTTCACTCGACATTGAAAGATATCAACATTTTCTTGAACCTTGAACAAGTTCAAGTAGATTTCCCGCAACATATCCTCTAGAAACAAAAACAAAATTTCAATCCAAGTTATCAATGTTGTTTGAAATCCAAAAACAATTATGCTTTGAGTCAGCACCAGTCGAACTAGATGGTCTATGTGTGTACAACATATGCAAGGATTATCTCTGATGAGTCCCCTTGGCCTTAGGTTTCTATCATTCTTTATTTTCAACATGTCAAAAATTTAAAATCTAAAAACATTCACAAAACAAAAAAGATCAAAAACATTAAAACCAAGTGAATTATGAGCCTCTGCGTGTACAACGTAGGCAAGACTTATCTTTGATGAGCCCCCAAGGCCCTAGGTTAGTCCCTTGAAAACAATAAAAATAACATCATAAAAACTTAGAAAAATAAAAAAAATTCCATCTCCATCATCACAATCTACAATAAACTTTTCACCCACAATAAACAAATCGTCATATTCACCCTTTGACAAAAAGAACAAACAAATAGAGCAAACATCAAAAGCTAGAACTTTCAAGCAAAACAATCACAAAGATTTGGTTACAAAATAAACAAAAAAAAAGACAAAGTGTTAACTACCTATCTTTTGACAATTCACCAACAACATCCTGAGATATGCCTTAATGGATCCGTTCCTATGATAGACATGATAAACAATGGATAATAGCCTGAAACCTCAAAATAGATATGGCAAGTGATACTACAACTTTGTTTTTATTTGTTTATAGTCATATCTTTATGATTTATTTTATTGACTCATTCCCAGGATCTCTTGAGGATGTCCATAAGAATTTAGAGAAGAAGGAATGGGGGCAATTGAGCATCATTTTAGTTTGTTGTTTGTAAGATGTTTTTGTGATACTACCATGGAAAATACTAGCTTTATTGAGTGTATGGAAGTTGTTTTATGAAAATTCGTGTAGAAGTTGCATGTTAGGTATTTTTATACCTCTCTGTGTAAATGGTCTGAAAAGTTTTAACACAACCCCACCATATATTTTAAGCAAAGTTTTCATATGTCTGGTATGAGAGAATATTCTTTGTATGTCGAGTCAAAGTCCACACAATGGATACAACGTCACCTTGGTTATTAATACCCTGGTGCATCGTATCTGTTTGCTACATCAAAAATGATTGTTCAAAATGCGAAGCCTCCAAGAAAAGAGAAAGCAATACTCATCAACAACTAAAAAAACATCAAATTTCTATCCATCATCAACTATATCTTCTAACTAACATCCATCCTGCATCATAATATCATTAGTACTATATCCATCCTGCATCCTCAATGTCGTCAATAAATATCATCATGATAATAAAGCAATGAAAACATCATATATCATGTGTAAGGCATCCACCCATCATATATCACCATTCATCATATACATTATAAAACATCATATGAGACAATATGATCAATCCATCCATCCACATCATATGCATACATTAGAAAAGTACAAAAACATATATAAACATACATCATACATCATCATCCATAAAGCATCACATAAACACATAATGAAGCAAAATCAAAGCATGTATATCTCATATATATCATTATAAAAAAAAGAGAATGTCATGGTAAATCATCGTGGAAACAAGTGTGATAGGATAATACAAAAATATACATACATACGAGACCTCAACTGGGCCGATGAATATATATACAAAATCATGTCTGCAATATAAGTATCTGAATAACAATATCATAAAGATCAAGTAGAAATATGCCACTACCCGGTCGAAGGAGGAAGACTCTAAAGATTAGGCTGCACATTAGAGTCTGGATGTCTAACCGAGTGTCCACCCAACTTAGCCCCTGTTGCAATACTAGGCTCTCCAAATTGTGGACGTCACTGTGCTTTGGAAACAAAGGCCTCATACAAGGTCTGATAGTATGTTTCTTTTTGTAGCAACTGATCTCGTTGGAATGAAGACTATCATGCTTTGTCCTAAGATTGTCCCTCTTAGTGGCAACAACCTGCAACTATGTCTCTACAACTAGACGATGCTTGATCTCTATATCTCTCTCTGTCTTGAAGCTCTCTTTCTCCTGCTGAGCTGTGTCTTGCTCTGCAATGAGAGTGACAATCTGTGCCTCTGCAACCTGTCACTATAACATCTTGACATCTCTGATAGTTGTAATCTGTAATAACTGTGCAACTCCATCCCAAAATGGTGGAGGGGGACCTGGAACTTGTTCCTGATCTTGCTGCATCTGATCACCCTGTCTGTCCTAGGCACCGTCTTGTCCAGCCCTAACAAGCTGCTCTACAATGATCTCGATGCATTGTATTTCTCCTTAGTGAACTATGATTCCTACCCTACCCACTATGGGAACACCAAAAGGATCTATGAATATCAAAGGAAGGCATTGTGCCTACCACTAATCATAATCAAAAGTAGTCCCTAGATTAGTTGAACCCACTGGCCAACCCCATCTAAATGGGGCAAGAGCTCTAAATACATCAATAGCAGCACCTTGATCAACCTGTAGACCCCAGACACAGACCTCTCTAGTGGCCTGACCGAATCAAGCCTCGTAAGCATCTGGAAATCAACCCCATCTCTCTCCAAAGTGCCTGTAAACCTTGTCAGGAAGATACCTCTCCAAAAGAGAGTGCATGTGACCAATCAACCATCTAGTCTGTCTGTAGTATACCAACTACTTCTGATCGCCAGGCCATGCCTCTAAATCCATATATGGCCTCCATATAAAACCTGACATGTCATCAAATACATGGCACCAGTAGGAAAGTTGTCCAGGCAATGTATAATGCATAAAATCTCCCTAATGATAAGAATATGGATCCCTAGTAGTACAATTCAGTATACCATTAGGCCGTGTAACTGAGATGTGCTCCCAAGCCCATGCATGAAGAAGAGAGACACTGAAAAAAATAGATTTCCCATTGTGTGCAAGTGAAATTCTGAGTCTAAAAATGCAAAATGAAACGAATGCAAACAAGGAAATACACAAACAACACATCAATGATTAGCCTAGTTGAACTTGAACAAAATGAAACATGAAAGGATGTATGTTACCTTGCCCAGGTTGATGAGTTGGTTGGTCCTGTTGATTCGTTCGATTGTGTGCTCCTTCAGATGGAAAATAACATGCAACTTAGTTCTAAATGATCGTGAGTAGATGAGGAATGCAATGATGCAAGTGGGTATTTGGATAGATGCACATTGTGGATGCAAATGGAGCTACAACAATGGAGGTTATGCTTGGCTTTGATGCTTGAGAGTTGGAGTGCTAAATTGTGTGCTTGATTGAATGAATGAAAAATGAGGGAAAAATCCTCTAATTTCAGGGGAAATGCCTCTAAGAAATGTAGGGCTGAGATGATGCCAACATGGACAAGATCGAGGGCCAAGGTGAGTTGAGAACTCACAATCCCTCACATCTTGCCATGTGCCCAGTGAGATGTCAAAAGGGAGGTGAGGTGGAGGTACCTTATGGTACATTGGGATTGGGACAAGATCTCATAAATGAGGTACTTGTCTCCATATGGGTGATGTGACACATGAGGAATTAAAAATTTCTCAAATATCCACATGGGGAAGAGGAAAGGAATTAAAAATTCCTTAAAAGTCATGGGGAGAATAAATGTGAATTTTAAATTCACATGGAGGAATGGGTTACCTTCTCCAAAAGGAGAAAGAAATTAATGAAAGTTGACTTGGGGGTATGCCATAAATGGCATAAGATTAGGTTGAACTAATCATGTGATTAAAGTTGTACAAACAGGGGATTAAGTTGATTAATACAGGATTAAGGCAAGTGGAGAATTATGGAGGATGTGACACTAATCCTGATTAAGGTCATGCACATCCTAATCATGGATTGATTAAATTAATCCAAATTAGAGGGGGATTATGGAGGATGGGATAAGGAGAGATAAAAAGATGAATTTAAAATTGATTTAAATTCATGAAACCAAATGACTAAATTAAATAAATTAAAGCATTTATTTAATTTAGAGAGGAAATGGGATAAAAGATAAAGTATTTAATTATTTAATTAAATACCTAAGGAACATTAGAAAAAGAGGAAATATTAATTAAATAAACTATTTAATTAACACCGATGAAGGGATGTGGGATAGAAAAATAAAGGGGATGAATTTGACCATATGGGGGTGGTCAAATTCAGATCTATATTTTGCCCCTCTTCAAAATACTATTAGAATAGCAGTGTTTTGAAGAAAAAGAAAATGCAGCTGACTCGATGGAAAAGGAAAAAAAAAAGTGATGCCTTGGTGCAGGAGGAACTGTGTAGGCTGTCTAATTGTGGAAAATGAAAGGAGATGCCCTGGTCTCTCAAGGAGGTGGACATGACAAAGGATCGAAGGAAAATGATAGGGTATGCCCCCTCAAGAGGGCAGATGGGGAAGAAATAGGGGCCCCAGGCGACTTCTCAATATGAAGAAATGGAGGGTACCACACGATAGAGCACGTAAAACCATGAAGAATGACTTTTGAATAGAGGAAAGCAGACAAACGGGGTGCAAATGGCAGCTCGTGAAAGAAAGGGGATTAAATGAATTAAAAATTGGTTAAATAAAGGGTAAAAATACCCAAAACTTAAAAAGTTAAAAAGGGAGGGAAAATTTATAAATAGTAATTTTAGAAATTACTATTCACCATTTGCACATTTGATAGTCGACTCATCAAGAGAGAGAGAGGAAGAGTGACGAGGATGGCTGACGGGAACGATGGTGAGGGATTTGTAGATGACAAGATCATCCACTGAGGCAACGAGGTGCGCCTGTTCTACTACAAGTGCGCGATACCTCGCTAGGTTAGATTCAAAAACCCTTCTCTGTGATTTTTGTTTAAGATTTAAAATTTTATGGCATTTTAAATTTTGGCTTTTTGGGTAGCTTAGAAAAGGGGCCGTGGCGGATGGGCGAATTTTCCCATCCGTACGAAAAAATCTCCCATTTGAGGGTGCAACTAAGGCGAGAGGTGAATTTTCCTCTAACAAAGGCCAATTCGCCGCATGGAAAAATTGCCCCTCTAAGGGCGCAGATGAAAGATAGAGGCGAATTCGCCTCTTGCTAGGGCGAATTGGCCCAATAGGGGGCAGACGAAACAAGGCGTATTCACCTATTGAAAGGGAAAATTCGTTAGGGAGAGAGAAAAGGTGGGTGTGCCCTGGAAAAGGGTGAGTTTGTCGAGGGTTGTCGAGAAAAAGGCGAAAGTGCCAGGAAAAGAAAAAAGGTGAATTCGCCTAGGTAAAAGGAAAATTTGATGGACTATAGGAAAAGACGAATTCGCCTTGGAAAAAGGCGAATTTTCCTTTTCAAAAAGGAAAATTTGCAGCAGATGGAAAAAAAAGGCGAAATTGCCTGTGAAAAAGGAAATTTTTTCGAACATAAGAAGAAAAGGTGATTCACCTTAGAAAGGGGTGAATTTGCAAAAGGGCTAAAAAGGGAAATTTTTCCCAACACAGGGGTGAATTCGCCGAAAACCCGGGGTAGGGGAAGAATGTAAGAAAAGGAAAGAGACTTGATGAAAAAGACTAACATATTGTTCTGTGTGGATGCAGAACATCGAGACACTGCAGACGAGAGAGAGGCACTCGACAGTGTTAGAGGTGACCATTGGGGCGATGAATTCCCACGACCATGTGACACTGGATAGGAAGGGTTGCTTCACATGTTGGCATATCCCAACATCAGAGCACATTGGGCACTGCTTACGACTTTAATGGAGTGATGGAGTTCAAAGACATCAAATTTTCATCTCTCGACAAGGGAGATGACCATGACCCTAGAGGACATATGGAGGATACTATGACTACCGATCAAAGGGCACCTAGTGAGTTGGACACATACCTAGGGGCAAGAGCGAGACAAGAGCCTGTGGGCCATCTTTGGACAGGAAGATCTCCCTATCTAGGGGCAGAGTTAGACCTAGACAGATGTTTGGGATTGGGGGTGCCTGCACTGCCATTGTACCTCTGTATACTGATCAGTGGGATCTTATTACCAGACATGAGCATGTAGTTTTGTAACCTCAAGGTTATTGAGGTTGTGTGACACATTGTGGAGAGGAGGGAGGGAGAGTTCGCATGGGATGCATGCATATTGGCTCAACTATATTGGGATCTGCATGTGGTCTACTATAGGAGGGCCCTTAGCATTACACATGTGATACTACTTTAGGTATGGGCCTGGGAGCACATTAGTATGTCGAGGCCAAGGATTTTGACATCCGGGGCACAAGATGATACACTACTAGTAGCATACTGGTATGGTATGAAGTACAGGTGGCGGCTGCACTACCTTGATGTTAGTGACTTGGAGGGATGGAGGAGGAGGTTAGATGATATACATGGAGATTAGATTGTATGGAGACCATACCAACATCTACGGTTTTTGAGTTGGAGACAGGATGAGAAGAGGCACATGGGCTACTTCTTTATAGTATGCTACTTGATTAGTCGGGATCCACACATCGTTTAGCTCCACAATCCAGACAAGGTGATGAGGCAGTTCGGGGTACAGTAGGATATCCCTTTAGGACTACATAGGTTTTAGTGGATTATGTGAGAGTGGTTATGGGGTGATCAGATCACAGGAGAGTTCGCTAGGCAGATGTGGGAGGAGTTACAACTAGTGCAGTATCTAGGGAGATGAGCGATAGCAGATGCATGGATGATGGTGTGATATTCTGCATGGTGGGCACGACACAGGCCAGGGAGGATTACGACAATGCACCTGATTGTAGGGGCACTAGAATATGGCTTAGAGGACGAGGCAGGATTAGTCAGATAGAGAAGAGTTAGGAGGAGAGGGGGTTGATAGAGGAGGGGCAGAGATAGAGAGGTTGAGGAAAAGGAGGAGAGAGGAGACCATCAGGTGAGAGGATAGGGGGAGGCGATGGAGGAGGATGCCCTAGAGGTACATCCACTAGCTATAGTACCATATGTACCTCCACCACCAGAGGATCCAGCTGTACTACTGACAGGCTCTTTAGCGAGATTATGGATCACAGAGCACAAACTCAAGGAGTCAGAGGCAAATAGGGACAGGTTGCAAACAGAGGGGGAGAGGGATAATATGGCCCTAGTAGATGATGTAGGATGATGGTTACTGGAGGCACTGGTAGAGAGGGATGATGCCCAAAGACAACTAGCAAAGATGTGGATGGGGAGGATTGAGCTGAGGAGAGAGCGGGATGAGCTCCAAGATAGAGCTGAGGTTGTAGAGTAGACAGTCGGGGAAGCATGGTCGGTACTAGAGAGAGTAGAGGCAGCAATGGCACAACTGTAGACCATGTAGGATGAGAGGAATGTGGTAGAGGCATAGGTACATGACTTGCAGGATGAGAGAGATGCAACAGAGGCATAGGTACAGGCCATGCAGGGTGAGAGGGTTGTAGTGGAGGCATAGGTCCATGCATTGCAAGGTGAGAGGGATGCTATGGAGGCACAGGTACATGCCTTGTAGGGTGAGAGGGATGCAACAGTAGATCAGATGTCACGAATGCAGGCACAAATAGACCAACTGAGGATGGCACATGATGCATGGGAGCAGGAGAGGAGATACCTGAATGGATTATGGGATAGGTATAAGGTGGAACGAGACACAACCGGGATAAAAGCAGCAGAGAGGGATGAGTACATGAGAGAGTCTAGCTACTACATGGGGGATTAATTCAAAGAGGTTCCAGATGCCACATGTCATGTACCTCCCTATGTCCGAGCGGTACCATAGATTCCAACACCATCGTAGTCATTAGGGACACATACACGAGGGTACAACAACTATCAAGAGACTCCTCCACACAGAGGGCCAGTGTCAAATTCCCCACAGAGGTCAGATGAGGCTAGCACTGGGTAGAGAGGAAAGAGAAGAGAGGACAAGATACATGTTTTTTATAGGTGCAGGGTGGATGTGCAGTACATAGGGGCAAAGACCACAGATCCCATAGTGCAGATCAGATATAGATCATTTTGGTCATTGATGTAGTCTCTACATTTGATTCAGAGCCCTGTACTTGTGTTTTATTCGATGATTATTGATGTATATAATGGAATTTATCATGGACCATGTGATGGACATGATATTTTGATATTTATATGCTATGTGATAGCCCTTATCGACACTATGTGGTGCTTATGTGATGAATGATTTATTTATGTACATGTGTATGTATGTGTTTTATTATGGATTATTATGATGATTTACATTGATATCTATGTGTATGACATGGATGAGATGCATGATGCCTAATTCTTTGTGATGAAAGATGTGATGAATGATTTATGATGTTATATGCAATGGACATGAGCCTAACAATTTCTGATGTAGGATGTGATGCATGCGTGAAATAATCAACAAATGTGATCCAGAAGCATTGATCAACTCATAGCAAACAAACATCTGTGTTGTATACTGTACACTCAATTTTCTTTTATTATGATTTGATGTATATTATGAGAATACAATAGGATGGACCAATATATAAAATGTAATGCAATGTGATGCATGCAATGTATGTAATAAGATTGACTAATATGAAAAATGTTAATGCAATGAATTGATAATGAAATGAACATAAGATGCTTAGAATAACCAATTAAGATTAATCTAAACAACTTAAAATGAACATGATGTGATAAATGCACATGGGATGAAATGCAATGAAATGAACCTACCATGCTAGATGAGGTGAAATTTGCGCCATTTGAGATCAAATTGCACTCTAATATGACCTCGACCAAGATTGATGAATGATTGGATTCACCTGTTTCTATGACAAGCATGCTTTTCCTTGTAGTTATGTATCAATATCAGTTGCTTTGCTCAATTTGTATGTCATAGACTAGGGATTTGACAACAAAGATGACCTTGGTACTGTCGGTGGTATAAAATGAATGCAACCTATGTGAGTGATGGGTGTAATTAAATTAGCATGAACATGAGCATAAATAAGGGCTTGCATAGTGATGGAAGCTAGTGGTAGGCCTCCTTTATTTGCGTATCATACTCACTTTTGCTTATGGTAAGTAATTTCCCTATAATCATTATGAAAATAAGGGATGATGGGTGTGAAGCTACACCTGTCAAAAACCATAGGAATCTTGAGAAGAAAAATAAATGGGAAAATAATTTTTGCACAACCAAAATCACTAGTCATAGGTTAGGGACAGGGTGGATGGAGGATAAATGCAATGCAACAGGATGGAAAATGAAATACAATATTAATGCTATTTACCATTTTTGGAGCACTAATTTTTGCTATAACACAAGACACGATACGCCAGGGTATGAGGAACCAAGGTAGATTAGTGTCTAATGCATGAAACAAACACAACAAACAAGGAGGCTATCCCAATATCCCAGAGTTAGAATGACATTGGTTGGGCCAAGCATTGGGATAACCACAAGCACAAAGGATGCCCCAGCATAACACAAGACCGTAAAGGTCTTGGTGGGTACTACATGTGATAACCAAGCGGATAGAAACAAACAAAAGATCAAGATACACCCCTATGATCACCAGTCAAAGAGCACCATAATATGATAGATTATGGTGAACTTGACAAGGTATGATAGGAAGCTCAAATGATAAACAAAATTCCCAAAGTATCATAAGAAATCAATCAATTTCAAATATCCTTTGCCATAGGATCAAAAGGTGGATGGGATTGATGTGGTTTGATGAGGAAGGATGCATCATGTTAAGACCAAAGGTGGAGACTAAACTAAGTGATCGACATGACTTAGGATACTTGAAACTGATCAAACCTCGTGATACTAGTGGATCTTGTTTGTGAAGAACTATCTAGATAAGGACATACTCAATGACACCACACAAGAAACAAGACACAAGACATAAGACACAAGATCGACACACCCTAGAGACCTAGGGGCTCGGGGGCTGATCAAAGATTAACCTTGCCTACATGAAAGCATAGATCCCTCATACTTCGATAAAAGACCATGGATAAAAGTAGAAAGAGGATGATGGAGATGAAGATGGATAACAAAGACCGAATGGAAAAAAACCTTGGGGGTGGATCAAATGATCGACCTTGCCTACATGAAAGCGTAGGGGAAACATAGTTTGAAAAAGATTGATGACAAAAGATAGGACCAAACAGACGAAGGACGGAGGACCGACATGATAGGGCAGATGAAGGAAATCCCCAAGGGCACATCTAAGTCAGTTTACAGACCGTACTATTCCAGATACTAAAAACTAATGAGGATATCCATCGGGGTGGACCGTGGCCACATAAAGGCGTATGTAGTTGGATTCATTATTATTGACATGACAGGACGAGACCTAATGAGGACTGACACAATGAAGGATCCTAGGTGAAGGTGAGAGACCAACTGACAACACAAACATATGAGACAAGCTCAGATTGGGATAAAAGCTCAGGGTTACAAATAGGAGATGAGGATCATCTAATGCTCAACTAAAACATACCAAGTGGCAGATAAGAGGACGCGAATGGAAGGAAAGGATCGATAGGATGCTAGGATAAGATGTGAGGTTAAGATGGAGGGAAGCATAAAGCAACTAGGACACAAGGTGGATAATGATTAAGCTCTCTATGAATGGCGCCTGTCACTAGGTTTTCACCTAACATACTTATCCAAGGTGCCACCAAGGGTGGTTTTCACCATAGGACAGATTATTTCTCTTTACTATTTTTGGATTTTTTTGCATTTTTTACTTTTTTTGGTATTTTTCAGGATAGGATAACCCAACCGACTTAGGTGTAAAACCTCTTTAGGTGCATGATGTTGATAGACTCCTCTAGGGGCTCCCCTTCAGGTGTAGCAAGCCTATATGTCTTTGATCCATATTTAGCTGTGATAACGTAAGGACCTAGCCAATTAGCCTCAAACTTTCCTTTCTTGTCTTGATCCTACTGAGTACATTGATTCTTTTGAAGGACTAGATCACCAACATTGAGCTGGCGAGGTCAAAATTTCTTATTGTAGCTTCTCATAAGAATATGTTGATATGCTTGAAGATGATTGTAGGCCCTGATACACTTTTCATCCAGGAGCTCTAATTGACCAAGCCGTGCAACCCGAGTGTCTTCATCACTTATGAGGTTCTTCAAAGATATTCTAAGTGATGGGATCTCAACTTCAATTGGAAAGATGGCATCGACACCATAGATGAGAAAATATGGAGTGGCGCCAATGGGAGTGCGGTAAGCCCAAAGGGCAATATGGAGATGCAGATGCCAATCTCAACAAGTATTATTAACCACCTTTTTAAGGATCTTAATTAAAGTTTTGTTGGTTGCCTTTGCTTGACCATTACCTCGAGGGTAATAGGGCATGGACCAACAATGCTGGATATGGAAGGTCTCACATAGGTATTTCATAGCCTGGTTTTTAAATGGCTTTCCATTGTCGGTGATGATGGTGGAAGGGATTGCATATCTATAGAGAATATGGAAGAGGATGAATTTGGATACTTGGATACTTGTAATTTGGGAGAGTGGAAGTGCTTCCACCCACTTGGTGAAGTATTCAATAGCGATGATTATGAAAGGGTGGTCGTTAGAAGATGGAGGGTAGATCTTGTCGATCAAGTCAAAACCCCACTGAGAAAAGGGCCATGGTGTTATGAGAGGTTGCAAATCTTGAGCAGGAGCATGTATTTAATCCGCATGTTGCTGAAAAGGTAGGCATTTCTTCATGAACTCGCAAGAGTCATGTTCTGGTGTCGGCCAATAATATCTAGCTTTGAAAATACTTTTGGCGAAGGCCATACCATTAGAATGGGCCCCATAGAAACCACTATGTACCTTTGTTAATGTAGTGCAAGCTTTTGGTTTGTTTAGACACCTAAGAAGAGTTCCATCATACCCATGACGATAAAGTGTATCTCCCACGATGGTGTAGTGGGAGGAGCATTGGATGGAGGATTTACGTTGATTGCATGTAAGGTCAGGGGGTAAGATGTTATCATGGAGGTAGGTGTAAATGTCATGATACCATGGTGACTCATGACCTATGATGTCACACACCATTTCACTCCTAGGGATATCATATGTAGGGATTAAAAGTTGTTCAACGAGGAACTTGTAGTCTGTTCAATCTTTTGGCATGTCAATCAGGGAACCAACTGTAGCCATTGCATTAGCTACCTTATTCTGAACTCTAGGGATCTTTTCAAATTGGATGAAGGTGAAGTATTTCTTGAAGTCATCCACCATGCGTTTGTAAGGCAACAAATTTTCATCCTTTGTCTAAAACTCATCATTGACCCGTTTGATAATCAACTGAGAATCGCCAAAGACTCACAAGCGAGTGATGTTCCATTGGATGGCGATCCTAAGAACAATGATAAGAGCTTCACATTTTTCTATATTGTTTGTGCATGGGAAGGCTAACCTGAATGACTTCGGGATGTAGTCACCTTGTGGGGTGACGAATAAGATACCTGCACTAGCTCCATTATGCGTGTATGACCCATCAAAATAGAGTGTCCATGTAGTTGCTTCTGTGATTGTGAGGACCTCTTCATCAGGAAAATCTGTGACCAAGGGATAAGAATCCACCAAAGGAGCATTTGCCAACTGATTTGCTATTACTTTCCCTTTAATTTCCTTACAGTCCACATAATCTATATCGATCTCGCTCAGTAACATGACCCACTTAGCCATGCAGCTAGTTAAAGATGTTCTGGATAACAAATACTTGAACGGATCAACTTTTGATATTAGTTTCATAGGATGACTGAGCATATAATGGTGAAGATTTTATGAATTGAAGACTACAACTAGGTAAAAATTTTCCATTTGAGAATAATTGAGTTCATAGCCCACTAATGTTTGAATGATGTAGTAGATTGCACGTTCCTTAGAGGACTCATCATTAGAGGACTCATCATGCTAGGCTAATAATGCCCCCAATGCAACTAAAGTAGCTGAAATGTAGAACAAAAGCGGTTTACCTAGAATAGGAGGCATGAGGATGGGTGGATGAGCCAAGCACTCCTTGATTTTGTCAAAACCTAGTTGACACTCTAGATCCCACTTGAAGGTGTTGACACTCTAGATCCCACTTGAAGGTGGTATCTTTTTGCAGGAGATGGGTGAACGATTGGAACTTGTCAGCTAACTGAGCTATGAACCGTTTGATGGATTGTAGCTTGCCTTGAAGGCTCCTTAACTATTTGAGATTGTGCGACAGTGGCATTTCCATAAAATTGCTTTGAATTTAGCTGGATCTACCTCTATAACCCGTTTAGAGATGATGAAACCCAATAGATTTCTTGATGTAACTCCAAATACACATTTCTTCGGATTTAGACGTAGCTTGTAAGGCTCTAACCGCTCGAAGATTTTCTTCAGGATCATAGGGTTCTCTTCTCTAGTCTTGGATTTCCCCAATAGATCATCAACATAATCCTCCATTATGATGTGAATAAGATCATGAAAGATGAAAGTCATGGCACATTGATAAGTTTCCCTCACATTCTTAAGTTCAAAGGGAATGGAATTGTAGTAGGAGGTGCCCCAAGGTGTGGTGAAGGCAGTATTATGTTGATCCTCTGGTGCGATCTTGATCTGAATGTAGCCAGAGAAACCATCCATGAGGGGTAGCATCTCATGTCCCACGGTTAAATCAACCAACATGTCAATGTTTGGTAGGTGGAAATTATCTTTAGGACAAGTTTTATAGAGATCAAAAAAATCTATATAGATCCTGATATTCCCATTTGGTTTAGCAACATGCACTATGTTGGATATCCAATCAGAGTAGTCGATAGGCCTTATGAACCCGACCTCTAACAATTTTTCCAACTCTTTCTTGACCAACAAAGCTACTTGAGGAGGTATCTTTCTTAGCTTTTGTTTGATAGGTTTAGCATTTAGATGAACATACAAATGGTGTACCACTAGAGTAGGATCCAGACCTGGCATATTTGAATAAGTCCACACAAAATTGATGATTCCTTCTTTGAGAAGCTGAACGATGATGGAGTGCTCTTCTTCTAATAAGGACTTGGCTACATACGTGATCTTAGGATTTTCTTCGGTTCCCAAGTTTACTTCCTAAGTTTCTTCGATTAGAATAGAAGATCATTCAAAAAATTGAGTTCCCATGAGGGGAAGATGAACGTCCCCATATTTTAGTGCCTCGTTGAGGTTTTCACTGTCAGATACACCCTTTATTTTTACTTTTGTTGAGTCAAGAAGTGCCTTAGAGAGGTTTTCACTGTCGGATACACCCTTTATTTTTACTTTTGTTGAGTCAAGAAGTGCCTTAGAGAGGTTTTTACTAGATGACCCTTTTTTATTTTGTTTCTTCTTATTTTTGCAGTTAGATCATTCATCCTCCACCAATCCCATGAGGTGCACATAAGTATCCATTGACGGAAAAGTGTCAACAGGTGCACTACCACGTAGGTCCCAGTAAATGAGCTCAGGATGGTGAAGGGAAAGGCTTATAGAAAAGATGGATAGACAATCAAACATGGAAGAAAGATCCACGTCATCGTAAGAAAGTATGATGGAATCTTCCTCAAGTATGTCTTCAAGGAGACCATTGTCCACACTAACATTGTTAGAAGTACTAGTCGAGGGCGCAGGACCTTTGTGCTTTGTGTCATAGCCTAAGCCTAAGTGTTTTGGTTGTACAGGAGTGTCAATAGGTTGTCATCTCCTTGCTCTTCTATGCCAAGGCCTCCCCCTTGATAATTATATTTTTCGGCTAACTTAGAGGCATGCGTATACGTCTCTTAGAAGTATTCCTTAAGGGGCGGGGAAGGTTCAAGCTCCTCACGATATATCCATTGACTGATGTCATCTTCTGGTGTATCTTGTCTTGTTCCAAGAGAATGGAAAGTGTTGGATCCCACATTCTTAGAGCTCAAAGTAATTTTCTTCTATTCTTGCTTTGGCGCAGACTAAGAGGGTTGGCCATACGTAGGAGGTGAGGGTGGCATGGTTGCCACATTTAAAGCTGTGCACAATTCATACTCACCACAATCTTTGTCAATGATTTGGACCTTGGTGATTGTGGAGCCAGCTGTGGAAGAAGGAATGGATGATGTGGTGGATAGCGTGTTGGAAGATGGAAAGAATGATGATGCCTGAGGTGCCCCCATTTCCACTCCTAGACAATAGTGAGAGTGAGGGAAGGAAGCTTCTAGTACATGACAATACTCAAATGGTTGCGGATCAACATGTATTATTACTTCCATCCCATTAAATGGGAACTTCAGACATTGATGGTAAGTGGATGGGATGACTTGCATGGCATGGATCCATGGGCAGCCAAGAAGAAGGTTATACGGGAGGTCTAGATCAAGGACATGGGAGGTAGTGTATTGTACAATAAGACCAAATTGAATTGGAAGACAAATAGTTCCCTTGGAGTCACGTTCTGCATTGTCATATGCCTTGATAGTAATAACCTGATTATTTAAGTCAACATGGGTGTAGCCTACTTGTTTTATGAACTTTAATGTACAAAGATTTAGGCCAGAGTGATTATCTACCAATATCTTTTTCACTTTATGTCTGGCTATGAGGACCTCAATATGGAGGGGATGGTTATGGTTTGAATCAATGCAAGGAATATCATTTTGACTAAAGCCCAATTGATATGTGGCTGGTAGGTGTCCTACCAATGCTTGAAATTGGGTAGGATCTATATCGTTGGGAACATGGGTATCCTGCAAAGCTTTGGTTAGGATTTATTGGTGTACAGGAGAATACTTAAGAAAATACAAGATAAATATTTGTGCTAGGGTCTTTCCTAGGTGATCAAGAATATTATATTGGGAGCTTACAGGCACTGGTTTGGTGGACGTAGAGGCACCAGGGACAGTGATGCAAGTGCGTCGAGTTGTAACAACACACTGTGGGTATTTTCCTTTAACATGTATCATAGACACACTGGGCTCTACCTGACTAATGCACATGGCAATGCCATCATAGTTATAAGGAACATTTTTGTAACTGATGTTATTTGTGTTGTTGCTTTGATTATTATTGTTACTCAACCTGAGGTTTGCATTTGAAGTGCTAGCACCCTAGTTATGCTTTAGGAAGGCATTTTGATATATTTTGAAGTTGAGCATTGGACGATGGGGCCTGGTTGGAATCCACGTGTATATCACTCCGATCAATAAGATCTTGGATGTAAGTTTTTAACCCCTGACATTTTTTTGTGGAATGCCCTTTGATCTTATGGAAGTCAATATTCATTTTCCTTGTACTAGGTTGGCTTCGGTTTAGACTCATCAAAAGGTTTGGTCATAGGATATGTGACTGGATAGCTGGCTTATTGGAGTCTATTGAAAACGACACTTAAGGACTCTCCCAATTGAGTGAATTGGTGTTTATTGTTTCCCTGATTATTTTGATTGGACTGTTGAGGAGGACGAGGTGCCCCCTTTGGCATATATATGGCATTGGGGATTGATTGCTAAGGAGGGACATACTGTGGCCCCTGGGAGGTATTGGATACATGGACATGTTGGGAGGTATTGGCTACCTGGACATGTTGGGAGGTATTGGCTACCTAGACATGTTTGGTGTCGGTGACACCATCATTGACTGTGTTCTTGTTCTTATTCCAGTAGTGTGACTTATCACCTGGCAACTTTTCCTTATCAGGATTATAAATTTTGATTTGTCCCTTCACAATAAGTGCTCTCTCAATGATGGGACCTTTTTCTATGACCTCTACGAAGTTTGCGACATAATGAAGATTAATATTATGTGTCATATATAGATGAGCGTTGTCTACGAAGAGGGTCACCATGTATTTTTCACTACAAGGAGACTTCATGCGACTAGCCAAAGCACGCCACCTTTGGAGGTAGCTTGCAAAGGTTTCTCCCTCATGTTGTTTCTCTTTCAGAAGATTGAGGGTGTCGATACCCTTCTCCAGATTGAAGGAGAACTGTGTGATGATTTTTTTTGAAAGATTTGCAAAGGAAGAGATTGATCCTTTTGGAAGAGCCATGAACCAATCAAGAGCCACCCCTGTTAGACTCCTAGGGAATAACCGCGGGAGGTAGTTGTCATTGTGTAGCACTTCTTGAAAATGGGAGTAGAACTCCTGAAGGTGGTTCTTCAAGTCCTTGGTTCCTTTATACTTGTCAAATTTGGGCATTTTGAAATGCTTCAGGAAAGGAACAAGTGAGATCGAAGGATCAAAGGGATAGGGACAAATCTATTCAAACTTGAAAGACTTCTTAGATGTCCTAGCTTGCAAGTCTCTTAGTGTGGCTTTGAATTCTTCCCACTCCTTATTAGTGGGTGCTGATGGAGGCGGATTGGACGGATTGGATTGATTATAAGGAGCATATTGTTGGTAGGATGAAGATGGGGTTGAAGTGGTTTGATCGTATGCTAGTGGAGGTGTATACAGAGGCGTTTCTAATATTGATTGGTATAGGTGGATTGTGGTTGTGGATTGACGTAGGATTGATGATAGGATGAAATTTTTTGGTAATATGAAGTGGAGGCCCCTTGTTGATATGGTGGAGGTGTTTGATAATATGAAGTGGAAGTACCCTATTGGTATGACGAAGGGGCTTGGTAATATGACAAGGTGGAAGCGCCTTGCTGATAGGGTGGTTGTTGTTGGTAATATGAGGTGGTGGAAACACCTTGTTGGTATGGTTGTTGTTGCTGGGTGTAATATGGATTGGATTGGTAATTATACGTAGCATTTGGCTATTGGCTAGTATATGAAGGTGGTTGCAGATTGGATGTTTACTAATAAGGATTGGATTGCGATTGTTGGATGTTTGTGTAAGGTGGCGGTTGGGATTACTGAGGGTCCTGATGAAAAGGATTGGGATTAGGATTAGATGGGGTGGTAAAGACGAAATATGTACTAGATGGATGGTAAAGGTATCGAGAAAGAGGATTGATTTGTGTTTGTGTCAAAATTTTGGTATGCTTGGGTGGTTGTTGCTGATGTGGTGGTTGTTGATAGAGAGGGCGAGATGGGATATGTTGCTACTAAGGGATTGGTATTGAGGCACCTTGCGGTGGTTGTTGAGGTTGTGATGTAGCCTGTGTTACCTGATGTGGAAGTTGTGTGGGAATGATAGTATGTTGTGTTACTTGAGATGGGATGGTGGTATGTTGTGGTGCTTGAGATGGGATGGTGGTATGCTGTGTCACTTGTGATGGGATAGCGGTATGCTGTGTCACCTGCAATGGGATAGTGGTATGCTGTGTGACCTGCCATGTGATAGTGGTATGTTGTGTCACCTGCGATGGGATAAAAATATGATGTGTCACCTTTTGGAGAGGTGGTTGCGATGAAGTGGACTATTGTGAGTTAACAAGAGGCTGTTGGAATGCGGGGATGTTGCATTGGGGCAACTATTGAGATGTGAAAGGTGGTGGCAGTAGGTTGGATGCAGGTGTAGATCCAGGAGGTGGTGACAGTGCAAGAAAAGGGTTGCCCCTAGTATTTACCGGTGGTTGACTTGGCTGATTAGGTGGAAGAGGTGGTGTAGATGGTATGGGGGTCAGACCTTACAGGATAGGCATGGAAGGTGGCAAAGGTGACATATTTTGTAGCATACCATAAGCAAGAGGATCGTTAGGATTAGGTGATGCTCCCACGATTGAAATCGAAACCTGGGGGTAGTTTGCGACTTGATACATCATGAAATTCCCAAACCTAGGCTGATACTAATTTTCCTCAAGTGGACCCTTGTGGACGTAGGAATTTCTTGGGATGTTAAGTGAATTTTGAGGGTCCTGAGACACTGGAGGGGGTGTGATGTTGATGTATTGGGATAGGTCAATGTCAGGTGGCGGTTTGACTCCCTTCAAGAGTAAGGTGACAAGGATTTTATCCCCATGTTCATTAAGGAGATGATTTTTCATTTGAACATTGGAGGGATTACTGATTTATTCATCAATTGTGACTTTAGGTTGATTGACCATGTTCTCGTCACTAGGTGGTGAAGTGTTTTGGACCTCGGTATTGGATTGTGATGAGCCACCATTATTGGGATCTTGAGGGATGTTAGGCTGGGTACCTTGAACTTGTTGTTCTTCCATGAGCTTCGTTGCTTGCAATTGGGTAAGGGGCATGAAAATGCAAAACTACCGGATGGACTAAGATGATACTACACCCTAGGATGCACTTAAATGAAGGATCTAGATGAAGACTAAAGGATTGACCAAATTGGATGACAGATTGATTGATCATATGATTGGATAAAAGATGTGATTGGATGTGATTAGGATGATTGACGAGATGAGATGATCAATAGGATTGGATGATTGACTAGATTAGGTTGATGAAACTAATTCTAAACTAAGTTCAGAGGTTCGACTAGATGACGTAAGGTGCTAATTGATCAGATTGAACTGTAAAAGGGATGATTATGACACTAAATCTACCTCAAGTTCGAAGTAGATTGATTGGGTCAAAGATGATAACTGACTCAGGATGGATGACAATCCTAAGCAGATGTGGATGATGACGATCAAGATTGGACACCTAAGCCAACTTGGATAAAAACCTCTAAAACGAAGTCTAGGGGATTGGGATTGACGAACCGAAGATGGATATGCAATCTAGAGATGTTATAAGATGCACCTATATGATTTGATTGATGGATTGATGCATTTTGGAAAATGCAAATGGACTAAAGTGATGATTATGGGTAGACAAATGATAAAAAAATTTCGATCACGAAAAAGAACTCAAAAAATGACAAGCTTTTAGTGGCCCAAAGGATTCATTCTCTGGAATTTGTATGGGGAACGGATACACCTCCATATCATGCGAATTCACCTCTCTAGGTCACAACTTCATGTATCTAAAGGGAGCAAATTTTCCTTTGTGTTATGCAAAATCACTTGTTCTGGGGAGTCAAATTTTCCCAGAGTCTTGATGACACATAGGGAACGGGCGAAGTTGATGAGAAAATTTTCCTATCCCTAGAGGAGGCACAAGAAACAGGCAAAATTGATGATACAAATTTTCCTATTTGATAGCAAGGTCACCCAAATACTAATAGATTCACCTAAAGTCTGACAAGCTCGCCTAAATCTTGACAAAATCACCTCTAATTAAGGCAAGATCGCCTAAAACTAGAGGAACAAGCAAACTTGGCTTTTAGAATCACCTAACAAGATGGAAAAATTTCCTATTTCTTGAACAGTACGGACATGGAATGAAATCGCCTAAAAACAAGATTGCCTATTAGAGAAACGAATTTGTCTAAATCTTGAATCGAACGGATGAAGGACTCAGATGGGAAGCGAGATCACCCTTGTGAAGAGAAAATTCACCCAAAGATGTGGAAAATTCCCCTATTCTAAGGAGAACGAGTGAATTTGAGAGACAAGGACTGACGGGATGACTTGGAGTAAGAACAAGATCACCCTTGTGGTCAGCAGGTTTGCCCCAAGAGATGGAAAATTTTCCTATTTTATGGAGAACAGGTAAATTTGACAGACAAGGACTGACACAGACTTGCCTATTTTGAAGAACATGCGAAAATAGGGTCACCTAAAAGGTGACCCAAGAGAAAATTCACCTCTGACGAAGGAAAATTTTCCAAAAGGGATGACCTGGATTGGACCGAGACATAGAATCGCCATTTTGTAGGGAAAAATCGCTTGTCTATAGAGAAAATTTGCCTCTGTAAGGAGAAAATTCACCTCTATAGGCAGGGGCTGACTGTGGCAAAGGACAAAAAGCACAACAAACAACAGACAGAAGGCTGGACTGACTCAACTAAAAATAAAAGCACTGGTATTGCACAATGAAGACACACCAGGTAGCACAATCTAAAATTAGTGATAAAGGTTTACAAACTTGATGTAGGCCCACCACCTTGAGTAGACAACCCAAGGTTAATACTCCATGATACCGGAGTGGTTCTTTGGATCACCCTTTCTCACGAAGGCAAAAAGCTAGCGTTCTAGTGGCACAAGGTCATCAACAGACGCCACGAGCTCACCTTCACACTCTCACTTGAGGACTATTGTAGTCCACCACGAGGATATCTATCTCAACCCAAGGGAGTACGTGGTGAGTAACTTTGGGGTACAATGTGTATCCCCTGCACTACACCAAGCCACAGTTAAAACACGAGTCTCTATCTAGGCTAGACAAGGCTATCTCGTGAGTCCCTGATATACGCACAGTACGTGGGGCACAATTGTGAACACCAGCCTGTCACAAGCGTGAGTCGAGAGCCCCAACGAGGTACTAAAAACTTGGACCAACTCTGTAGGTCTTATCCAAGTATCACCCTAGCTTAAACGCTTCGCTAAACATGACATGACTAGATTGAGGTACAACTTTAGCTCTCCCCCCTTTATATACCCTACCGGTAACACGTGGTTGGGATCGTCCTCCGGGTGATGAAATCTTATGTAGGTCCCGCTAAGGGAAGAAGATACTAGGTTTTTCAACTGGTCCCCAGGCTCGCACGTAGCGCAAGGGGAGATCTTAGACACACTAGCACCTCCTAGGTAGATTGGACTAGACTAGAATAAATTGTGATTTCTTGTCACCCAGGATCACCGAATGACGCAAGGGGATTGGATAAGTCAACAAATCACACTCAAACACAAGAAACAAGTTAATTGACCCTTTAATTAATCTACGTGTGCCTAGCTAGTATGAAAAACAACATACAGACTAACTAAAGGGTCTTTGACTAATCGTCTTACAAAAAATGCGTCAGTAATTTTAGCCACCAATCTTGGATGAATGAAGACAAGCTGCACAAATGGTTAGTAAAAACTAGGCACACTCACAAACAAATGAGTTAGCAGATTAGTACCGAAAATCAAAACCAAACTGAAGCTGAAAATTGAAAAACCAAGTTTCGGGTTCACCTCAAATTCTACTCTATAGTAGGCAAGTTCGCCTGTTCTGTTGAGAAAAATTTCCCCTGTGCTGAGCAACTTTTCCTATTCTGCTGGTCAGATTCGCCTGTTCTTAGAGGAAAGGTGAATTCTCTTTCACCTTTGCAACTGGATCATTTTCGCCTATTTCTGGGAGGGCTCTGCAAATTCACCCCTGATTTGAGCAACTGTGCCCTTGATTTGAGCAACTTCGCCTCTTTTTGACAAAAGGGTGAATTTTCTTTCACCCTTTTTGAACGTGAACTCACCTCTGTAACTCAAAAATTCGCCTCTAATGTTAGATTCGCCTTTTCTTGGAAGCAAATTCACCTATGTAAGGCACAAATTTTCCCGTCGGGGTAGATTGGCCCCTGTGTGTAAAACTTGAACCTGCAAAACTCAAACAACAACAAACGTAAAAGGGCAGAGCCATGATGTGGGTCCCACTGGGCATGCCATAAATGTGTATAGGTGAAATTCCTAGTCTAAAAATGCAAAATGAAACAAATGCAAACAAGAAAATACACAAACAACACCTCAACGATTAGCCTAGTTGAACTTGAACAAAATGAAACACGAAAGGATGTATGTTACCTTTCCCAAGTTGATGAGTTGGTTGGCCCTATTGATTTGTTCAATTGTGTGCTCCTTAAAATAACAAATAGCATGCAACCTAGTTCTAAACGATCGTGAGTGGATGAGGAATGCAATGATGCAAGTGGGTATTTGGATAGATGCACAATGTGGATGCAAATGGAGCTACAACAATGGAGGTTATACTTGGCTTGGATGCTTGAGAGTTGGAGTGCTAAGTTGTGTGCTTGATTGAATGAATGTAAAATGAGGGAAAAATCCTCTAATTTTAGGGGAAATGCCTCTAATAAATGTAGGGCTGAGATGATGCCAACATGGACAAGATCGGGGGCCAAGGTGAGTTGAGAACTCATAATCCCTCACATCTTGCCATGTGTCTAGTGAGGTGTCAAAAGGGAGGTGAGGTGGAGGTACCTTGGGATTGGGACAAGATCTTCTTATAAAGGAGGTCCTTGTCTCCATATGGGTGATGTGACACATGAAGAATTAAAAATTTCTCAAATATCCACATGGGGAAGAGGAAAGAATTAAAAATTCTTTAAAAGTCATGGGGAGAATAAATGTGAATTTTAAATTCACATAGGGGAATGGGTTGCCTTCTCCAAAAGGAGAAAGAAATTAATGAAAGTTGACTTGGGGGTATGCCATAAATGGCATAAGGATTAGGTTGAACTAATCATGTGATTAAAGTTGTACAAATAGGGGACTAAGTTGATTAATGTAGGATTAAGGCAAGTGGAGAATTATGGAGGATGTGACACTAATCCTTATTAAGGGTGTGCACATACTAATCATAGATTGATTAAATTAATCGAAATTGGAGGGGGATTATGGAGGATGGGACAAGGAGAGAGAAAAAGATGAATTTAAAATTGATTTAAATTCATGAAACCAAATAACTAAATTAAATAAATTAAAACATTTATTTAATTTAGAGAGGAAAGGGGATAAAATATAAAGTATTTAATTATTTAATTAAATACCTTAGGAACATTAGAAAAAGAGGAAATATTAATTAAATAAATTATTTAATTAATGTCGATGAAGGGATGCGGGATAGAAGAAGAAAGGGGATGAATTTGACCATATGGGGGTGGTCAAATTCAGATGTCTACACCTGCCACAATATGGAACCTCATGCATATCTCTATATAGGTGGGTAAGGAGACATGGACCCCATGTGTATCTAGTCCCATGCTCAAACATTTTCTCGATGCATATACCTCATCCCATAGGAAACTGCCGACCTCTCCTATCAGGAACAACAATACCTGACACCAAACCATAGAGAACAAGTGAAATGAGATCAACACTGCCAACAAGATCTGATAAATCTATCTCGGATTGCCGAACCTCCATAAATCTCACACGAAGAACACGACACATAGCGTGAGTGCCCCATCGAACATAATATTTAACAAGCTCTCCATGAATGCGTATGCGGAGGATCCTCCACACATCCTCAAGAGTGATGGTGGCCTCCACAATAGGTAAATGGAAAGATGAGGTATTTGAATGCCACCTCTCCATGAGTGCAGTCATCGCACTATGACATCTGATGGTGGTCATGTTGAAAATGTGCCACACCCTAACAACATCTAAAATATCTCACTCCAATACATCGAAACCAATGATCAAATCGAATAGATCCTATGGTTGTCGCTCCCTCAAATGGAGCATATTAAGGACCACCTACAATCATTCAACCCACAATGTTAAGGATTTTCTCTGAAAATGCAAAATGAACCTAAAACAATGAACAAATAGACTTAAGAATCCAAAACACTCAAAAGTGATTTTTTTTGTCAAAAGCATAATTTTTTTTGACAAAAGGAGAGAAATAGAAAAATACGAGGAATTTTCAGGTAGAAGCGATGGAAAATTGCAATAGTGAAACTTTCAAAAGCGTAAATGTTTATCAAAAGCATAAATTTACACCAAATGCATGAAAAATGAAGGAATAAAGTCAAAAGTGCAAAAGTTAAGCAATGGCAAAAATCAAGTGCGCAAATTTAGGTCAAAAGCGCAAAAATGGAGCAAGTGTGGAAGAACATATTAAAAGTGAGCAATTTACAAGATCAAAAGCACTAAAATTGATTCAAAAGTGCAAAATTCCTAAACGTAGAGTTATCACCTAGTTGATCTTTGTGCATTAATTACGCAAACAAAGAAATACAAAAACAAAAATCGAAAGGGTACATAGCGGGGCACTGACGCTTGCAAGCCGTCCAAACTGTTGAACCGCGTCTATGTGATGTGGGGCTCCCCAAATCCTTGCCATAGCTCCTTGACAACTGACAAAATGAGAAAACCAAAGGCAAGAATTCTTTATAGGCTCAAAGTGCAAATGAGGTAATTAGAACCCTAATTACCTATTTTAACCCCCCAAAACCCTAATTTTTGCTTAGGAAACCTTCCTAGGGTAAAATTAGGACCTCTTGGGAACATATTAACTATCAACAAGAGACCTATAAGCTTAATTTTTCTCCCTCTACACATTGGAAGTGAAATAAAATAGTGTCGTGAGCCTGACCTACAAATTGATATTTTTGGCCAACCTCTCGAGGGGGCGGCCCAGAGTCCTACCATCATTTTGCTGACCACCAGGGCACAATGGGGCATATAATTTTTTTCAAATCTTGATCTTAACATTAGAATCTTTGAAACAAAGCAACCAATACTTTGTCTCAATGAGGGGCAAAATGTAGACATGTAAAATTGATCTAACACTTATCACACACCTTAAATGACATTTTTGCATCATCAACATCATTATCATTGAATATCACTGCATTTCACATTAGAAGCATCAAAAACCCTAATTTCCTCCATTAATTGAATAATATGACATTATTTAATTAATTCACTTTTTCACCATTTTTGACGAAATAAATAAATTTCATTTATTTAATAAAGTCCTAAAACCCTAAGGAAGGTGGCGTGGGTATGCGAGTCTGGTTTTCCAGTTCGTGCCCACTAGGGCTGACTTGCATGTTGACTCTCTCGTTACATGTTTGTCCTTTTTCCAGATCAGTGTTCAGATTCTCATGCTCTTGGTAGGGTGGGGTTTATTAGTGTCTGCGAGGGTGAGGTGATTTTGTGGTGAGACTATTGCTTTGCTTCTTGTTTCCAAAGGTTCTCCATTCTTCTAGCTATCATTGACATTTGTTTTGCTTGGGCCAATTCTGGCTTTCTTTGAAACACTTGATCTCTGCTGGCTTAGTGTGGCTATCGAAGTTTTGGCTACTTGTCTCCCTTGTGGGCTTGGAGGGAGCCACTAAGGGCTAGTTTGGTGTGTAAACAGTGCGCTGATCCTTCTTGGGGTCGTCTTATTTCCTAGAAATGTAGTTCTTTTGTGGTGCTTCTTCTTTTGTTTCCTTGTGTATATGAGGTTTTTAGTGGGCCGCATGTATTGTCGATTGGTTGGTGAGTGCGCATGGTTATCCGGCTGTGGGGTTTTTTCTCTATGGGCTGTGGTACCTTTGGGTGTATGCCCATCTTGGGTTGTGCCCAAGTGAATTGAGGTTGGTGCTCTTGTATGCCTGTCTCGGGCTCAATGGATTATTCTCAGGGAGAAAATTCTAGGGTGCCTTCTGACATGAACTTCTAGGCGGCGATTGGTTTGAAGTCTCTGAACCAAGGGATAAAGACTTTTGACAATGATTTATTTGCTTCAGATATTGGGCCTATTGGTGTGGATTTGTCTAATGGTTTGAGGATCACAAAGATTAATGACTGTCTCAAGCGGTGTAAGGAGAGGCCTAAATTGGTTGTCTTGCCAAAGATGATTGTTGAAGATGTTGAATATTACTCTAACCACTCCTTATATTGTAAATTTTTGGGGATGAGGGTTTCGCTATAGCTTTTGGAGTCTTGGGCCCAAAGGACTTGGGCGCTGGAGGGAGAAATGGAGATCGTGCTACTGGCCAATAGTTACTTCATTGTTACTTTTAATTGTATGGTGGATCGCATTAGGGCCTTTGAGGGTGGCCCTTAT
The DNA here is from genome assembly GCA_007258455.2 of Sequoia sempervirens. Taxonomy (NCBI): domain Eukaryota; kingdom Viridiplantae; phylum Streptophyta; class Pinopsida; order Cupressales; family Cupressaceae; genus Sequoia; species Sequoia sempervirens. The sequence continues at coordinate 21,193,934 of VDFB02047230.1, read as the reverse complement.
TTCTATAACCAGGTGGGAATATTTATCAAACCATGGCATGTAGGCTTTAACACCTCTGAGGAGCTACCAAATTGTGTTTCAGTGTAGGTTCGTTTACCTCAGTTTTTAGTGGAATGTTGTTGGGAGGATGTTTTGCACCTGCTTGCTTCGCTCCTTGGAAAACTAGTTGGATGTTCAACGCAAACCTTGGTTAAAAAGGTAATGAATTTTTCCCACATTTGTGTTGAAATTGATCTTAGTAATCCTTTTCTCGATGCTGTAGAGATGTGTGCGGGATCATACTCTTGGGTGCAGTAGTTCAATTATGAGACCCTTCCTTTCCGTTGTCGCTTATGTCATGAGTATGGTCATTTGCAGCGTAGATGTCCAAGATCTAAGCCTATGGAGCCTCAACCTTCACAACCTCCTCGCAACCCCCTTGGGGCTGACAAGGGAAGGGCCTTTCTTTGGGTGAGGTGGTTGGTGTTGAGGGTTTTGTTCTGGTCAAGGCTTGTAACAGAAATAGGGGTCAAAAGAGGACCTTAAAGGAAAGACAAGATGGGGATGCTTTTAATAGGTTTGAGGTATTGGATGATCTTTTCCAATAGGAAGTGAACCCAGGTTTGATGAGCTCAGATCAGGGGGTTGTGGGTTTAGTTCAAGGTGGCCATATTTCTAATGCTTCTTTGAATCCACAGGGTGATGATACTTTGCACATGGATACTGATCAACAACTGGTGGTTTTGGAGGTGCCGACTCCCTTTGCTGAAGTTTCGACAGGTGGTGGGGTTTCTTCTCATCCTAGATGGATCACGAGTTTGGATGCGGCTAGGAGCAACAAGCCTTCTCCTTAGTTGGGCCTTTTACAAAAGGATCTTAAGAAAGGCGGGGCCGAGAAATCTGCTAAGCTTGGTAGAAAGAAGGATATGGAAAAGATTAAATTGACAGGTGAGACTTTGGTGGAGTCAGGGCCAGTAAAGACTCTGGATTCTCATTTTTTGAGCCCCTTGAAATGATTGTTTTATCGTGGAATGTAAGGGGCTTGAACAGTGGCCCTAGACAAAAAGCGGTTCATGATTTGGTTAGAAATCAAGGTCCTAATGTTCTTTTTCTACAGGAGAATAAGTTATCAGCTGAGACTATGCTTGGTTTGGCTCCTAAGTTGTGGAGGAACGGGGACTACTAGTGCATTGGTACTCATGGGTCTTCTGGGGGTATAGCTTGTTTTTGGAACCCGTAGAAGATCTGTCCTTTTTGGTGGCTATCTTCTAAGTTTGCTATATCTATGATTGCTTCTTGTTTTGATATGGGGGAGGTTATTCTCTTTTCTAATATCTATGCACCTATTGAATTTTGGGGTAAGCAATTTATGTGGTCCCATATTAGATTTGTTTGCAGTTTGGCTCCTTTCCATCCTTGGATTCTGGCTGGAGACTTTAATGTTATTTTTGAGTTCGCTGAAAAGTGTGGTTGTACAGCGAGGCTGGAGCCCTCAGTGCTACTTCTTCACAATAGCATCAATGCTTTGAATCTTGTTGATATCAAGCCCAGTAATGGTCAATTTACTTGGAACAATTGCAGGATTGGGGATTACTATATTGTTGAGAGATTGGATCATTTTTTGGTTTCCTGTTACTGGGTTGGTGGTATGTAGTCTTCTTGTTCTAAAATATTGGATTGGAGAGGATCTAAACACTGGCATATCAAGCTTGCTATTGAGTCAACTCGTGTGCCTTGTACTCCTTCCTTTAGATTCCAACTCATGTGGTTGCGGGATCCATCTCTATATGATTGTGTAGTTGATTGGTGGAGTAGTGGTAGAATTTCTTATGGTACGACAATGTATACCTTTGCTAAGTTACTTTAGTTTGTGAAGTATTAGCTCAAGCACTGGAATCGTCAATGCTTTGGGAATGTTTTTCATGCTAAGGCATCTGCTCAAGTGGAATTGGATGGTATCATGAGATTGATAAGGGAGGATGGGGTGACTAAAGAGTTTCTCCAGGAAGAGGCTCAGGCTTTGAAAGCACTAGAGGAGTGTGAGCTGCGGGAGGAAATGTATTGGAAACAAAAGGCCCAGATAGAGTGGCTTCAGGAAGGGGATAAAAATACCATTTTTTTCTTTAATTTGGTGAAAGCTAGGGGGCATGGCAATTTTATCTTAGTTCTAGTGAATGATAGGGGTGAGCAGCTTTCCTCCTTTCTTGAAATCTCAAGTGAGGCGATTCAATATTTCTTCTCTCTATTTGGGGAAGACTCACATGGGGGTTCTCTCTTGCATTCCCCTTTGGTCTCTAGAGAAATGAATGAGTATCTTATGAGTGATCTCAACGGAATAAGAAAATGTTAAGGGATTTAAATTCTACATTTTTGGCTCTCATACCGAAGTGTTACGGGGCAAATAGGTTAAGTCAATTCCGTCCCATTCTCTTTGCAATGTAATTTATAAAATCATCCCTAAGTTAATTGCTGACAGGTTGAAAAAGGGGCTTAAAGAGCGGATTTTTGAGGAACATAGTGGTTTTGTGGCGGGTAGGAAAATTCTGGATGGGATTGTTACCGAATCTATTCATTCTATGGCCAGCTCCAAAGAAAAGGCGATGTTCATCAAGTTGGATATGGCTAAGGCTGACAGGGTCAGGTGGTCCTTCCTTCGGAAGGTTCTCAGTGCTTTTAGTTTTGGGGAAGAGTGGATTCAATGGTTTATGAGTTGCGTTACCTTGGTTTCCTTCTCTATGGTAATTAATGGGGAGCACTTTGAGTTATTTGGTGCTTCTCAGGGGCTTTGCCATGGGGGGCCCCTTTCTCCTTATTTGTTTATTCTCCTTGCTGAAGGTTTGGGGCAACTGATTCAAATAAATGTGGAGGTTGGTCTCATCCATGATTGGCAGTGGGGAGGCGACTTGCCTCCGTAGTCTCACTTGCAGTTTGTGGATGACACTGCCCTAATGGGTAGGGCTACAATGAGAGAAGCTGCTAATATATGCAGGGTGTTGGATGTTTACCTAGTTGCTTCAGGGAAATCGATTAATGAAAATAAGTCTTCCATCTTCTTCTTCAATACCCCAGTCACCATTCAACAGATGATTGCTTAGACTTTGAGATTTCAGATTGGGCTCTCCCTTTGAGCTATCTTGGAATCCCTATCTCGGTTGGTAGGTCACCCAAGGAGTCTTGGCAGAATATTTTGGATAAATTTCAGGTGAAAGTCAATCATTGGAATCATCGGTGGTTATCTTTTGCTGGACGTGTTCAGATAATCAAGTCCATGGTGAAGGCTTTGCCCATTTACAGATGCATGCTCCAGATTGTCCCGGTGGGCTTTGTTAAGGAGTTAGATTTTATAGCAAGACAATTTTTATGGGCTGGTTGTTTGGTGTCTTCCAAATGGAGTCTAGTTAGATGGGAGGTTGTTTGTAGCTCGAAGTAGTATGGTGGTCTTGGATTACGATAGTTGGATTTGATTGGGGTGGCTCTGGCTGCGAAGTTGTATTGGTGGTGGTGTGTTGAGCAGGATAAGCTTTGGGCCAGGATTCTTTCTCAGAAGTATTTCTCAAGGACCCCTTTGCTTGATATTCCTCGATATCCCCTTGTGGGAAAAGGCTCAGTGATTTGCGACACTCTAAAAAAAGGGGATGCGCTTATTAAGGAGGGCTTATTTTAGATTTGTAAAAATGGAATCACGACCTATTTCTAGTCTGATTCTTGGGATGGCTCTCCTCCCATCATCTCTCAATTTCCTAATTTGTTGAATCTATGCCAGAGGTTTTGGGTGAAAGTCAATCATTGGACTCATTGATGGTTATCTTTTGTTGGACGTGTTCAGTTAATCAAGTCCATCATGCATGCTTTTCCCATTTACAGATGCATGCTCTAGATTTCCTCGATGGGTTTTTTAAGGAGTTAGATTCTATAGCAAGAAAATTTTTATGGGTTGGTTGTTTGGTGTCTTCCAAATGGAGTCTGGTTAGATGGGAGGTTGTTTGTAGCTTGAAGCAGTATGGCGGTCTTGGATTATGGCATTCAGATTTGACTGGGGTGGCTCTGGCTGCGAAGCTGTATTGGTGGTGGTGCGTTGAGCAGGATAAGCTTTGGGCCAGGATTCATTCTCAGAAGTATTTCTCGGGGATCCCTCTGCTTGATATTCCTTGATATCCCCTTAAGGGAAAAGGCTCGGTGATTTGGGGCTCTCTCAAAAAAGGGGCTGCGCTTGTTAAGGAGAGATTATTTTGGATTTGTAAAAAAGAAATCGCGGCCCATTTCTGGTCTGATTCTTGGGATGGATCTCCTCCCATCATCTCTTAGTTTCCTAATTTTTTGAATCTATGCCAGAGGTTTCTTGAGGCTGGTTGGTCATGGGTGAGTGACTTTAAGTCCTTCTCTTCTAGTGGTTAGTTGGAGGTGGCAAGTTGGAAGTCTCTTGATGCTTGGCCACATGTTGGTTTGCAAGAGGATTGTGTTGAGCTGCAAAATATCCTTTTTAGTAGAATGTGTAGTTCACTTTGGGATAAAGATGTGCTTTCCTGGCCTCTTAATCCTAAGGGTGTCTATACTGTTGCTTCTGGATATCAGGTGTTATTGTCTCATAGGTTGGACGGGGAGGAAATTCAATGGTGGAAGAAGGTTTGGAACAAGTAATCTTGGCCAAAGTGTAATTTATTTGTCTAGATGTTGGCCTAGAATAAGTGTTTGAACCAGGATAATATTCAGAAGAGGGTTTTCTAGGGCCCTTTTGTATGTGTTGTGTGGGGCTACCGAGGACTCTTTAGCTTTGGAATTTTTGGTGGGGTGTTTGGTGGGTGTTTGGGTGTGTTCATGCTTCCTCCTTGATTGAATTTTGGAGTGGTATGGGTAGGCCTCCCTCTATGGCTTCTTTCTTGCAGGATGTGGCAAGTTGGAAGTCCTTCTCTTCTAGTGGTTAGCTGGAGGTGGCAAGTTGGAAGTCTCTTGATGCTTGGCCAAATGTTGGTTTGCAAGAGGATTGTGCTGAGCTACAAAATATCCTTTCAAGTAGAAGGTGCAGTTCACTTTGGGATGAAGATGTGCTTTCCTGGTCTCCTAATCCTAAGGGTGTCTATACTGTTGCTTCTAGATATTAGGTTTCATTGTCTCATAGGTTGGACGGGGAGGAAATTCAATGGTGGAAGAAGGTTTGGAACAAGTAATCTTGGCCAAAGTGTAATTTCTTTGTCTAGATGTTGGCCTGGAATAAGTGTTTGACCTGGGATAATATTCAGAAGAGGGGTTTCTAGGGCCCTTTTGTCTGTGTTGTGCGGGGCCAATGAGGAGAACTCTACACACTTATTTTTACGTTGTCTTTTTGCTCTTCAACTTTGGAATTTTTGGTGGGATGTTTGAGAGAGCCCTTGTGTTCATGCTTCCTCCTTGATTGAATTTTGGAGTGGTATGGGTATGCCTCCCTCTATGGCTTCTTTCTTGCAGGATGTGTGGCATGTGGGGCCTATCTTCATACTGTGGAAAATTTGGTTAGAACGAAATAGAAGAATTTTTTGTGGAGAGAAGAAGTTTGTGCAGCAAGTCTGGCAGATAATTTTTGGCATGATTCAAGAGACAGTGGAGGCTGAGTGTGATGTGATTTTTCCTTTAGAGAAAAGGGATGCTAAGGTGGTGGAGAGATTGGGGATTCAGGGGATGTCTATGACTTTTGCGTGTGTCAGGAGAGGATAAAGGGAAAATCAGAGAATTCACAGGGTTGGTAGATGGAAGCACCCTCTTGATGGTATTCTAAATATTAATATTGACAAATCCTCGAGGGGAAATCTTGGGCCTATTGGTATTGGAGGGATTGGTAGGGATTCTTCAGGTTTGGTGATCTTCTTCTTTCAGTCCATGAAGGGACACAAACTATCAACATTGTGGAAGGGTTGGAAATTCTTCATGCCTTTGAGAGGGCTCATGCTTTGGGGTGGAGAAGGATTATATGTGAACCTGATTCCCAGGTCTTGATCAATTTGTTTATTAAGCAGAAAGTGGTGTATGTCAGTTGGAAATTGGCTCTGGTCATGCAATAGATTTTGCAGGTTAGTTCGTTGATGGAGATGGTGACTTTTGTTCATATTCCAAGGGAGTGGAACAAGGCTACTGACTGCATGGTGAAATGGGATTTTGCGCATTTAGTTGATTGGAGAATCGAGGAGTGGGAGTTGGTTCCTTTGGTGCTCCATTAGGATTTGGAGAGAATTCTTGCTGAAGATAGGGATGGTTATGGAGTTGGATGATTTTGTTCTGTTTCTACTCTTGTTTTTATTAGTTCCTGGGACTTTGGTCCTTTGCTTTGAGTGTAATGTTCCTTTCTGAATTTCAATAAAGTTTTTACCCCTTTTTATTAAAAAAAGAAAAAGTCCTGAAACCCTAATTTCTGGTATTAATTGAATAATACAACATTATTTAATTAATTCACTTTTTCATCAATTTAGGCCAACTGAATAAATTTCATTTATTTAATAAAGTCTTAATCTAACTTTATTCCTCCTGATTAATTAAATAACACCAATTATTTAATTATGTCACTAATTCACTTTATTTACCTAAATAAATTAAATTATTAAAACATAATAGCTTAATTAATCACTTTCCCTCCAAAATTTGAATAAATAAACTATTCAAAACATCATAAAAAATCAAATAAAAAAAATGCAACTTTGTTTGGAAAAGTCAAACTTGATTTGCACGTTCAACTCCAAAAAGGATTAATTAATTAAATCAATTAATTAAATATCCTCAACCACTTTCATGATTGAGAAAATTATGAACCATTGATTGCTCACTTTGATTACCTGATTGATCAATCTATTTCTTGATAGATCAATCTATTTCATGAATGATCAATCTATTTCTTCAATCACACTAATTACATAATAAATTTGCACAGATTATGCCCATCTAAATACTCTCAACATCTTTCAACCGTCAATCAAGATATTCTACTATGCGATCCTGATCGTCCTTTTCAAATCAAAAATTCTATATAACAAACCTTTTTACTCTAAAAAAGGATCAAAGAATCAATATAGTTTATGCAACAAAGTAATGCCAAGATCCTAATTGACATTGAAAAAGCTTCAAACCACATCTTCGATCAACACACACACATTCTTCAAGCTCCCGCACACACAATGGAGACTTTGCATTGAATTGAACAATCCAACATACGTCAATACAAATACACTTTGACATAGGATGGTAAAGCTATTTCATTTTGAATTCATTGTTATTGCTTTTTGTCAATTTTGTTCTTGAGTTCTTGATTTTATAGTTACATTTTGTGAGTAATGGGCATAAATCAATTAGAATTTTGTTGTTTAGATTAGTTTCTAATCATCAATCTGATCTTCTTGCATCTTCCCAATTTCCCCATTACACAATAGAGTACCACAAACTAAAGTAGGTTCTCAGATACACTTTTAGTGTGAAAGAAATATAGAAGCATAAAAATAGTTAAATCTAGGTTTACAAAATTTTGCATACAAGATTAAATACTATTATGAAATCTTGGTAATACAATCTTAGGGTGAACATATAATAGCATTTCAATAGTAGTTATTTCATTATGCTATGCCACGTGTCATCATCTTGGGATTCCTAGGAAGATGCCTAGAAATGTCTCGTATCCTATGTGTATCTATTAGAATTGGCTATGGCTGCCACCCAAGATCTATGGACCAAATGGAAAGCACAAGAAAAGAGAGAGAGAATATGATAAGAATAAACTGTATTCAATGTCATTGATATGATATGATTATGATTATTACAATGAGAGATATCCCTTGGTTATATAGCCAAGGTGAGAACATAGAAGGGTATAAGATTATGACAAGTGTCGTAATCTTATGACATGAGACAACTATGAAGAGTTATCACTCCACAAAAGGTGGAGAGATAATCACATGATGTGTCCACAAAAGGTGGAAGTGATGAGGTAATGACATGTCAAGTCCACCAAAAGTGGAAAATCTCCAACCCCCTATGTGGTCCCTAAGTAAACTTAACTAAGGTGTAATCATGACCTAGGACAAGGTACAAGACATTTAATTACACCAACACCCCCCCTTAAGTGCAACTTAGGGAGAATGTACACAAAAGAAAACAATGCAAGATGGGTCCCAGCTACTAGGCCATGTTATGGTACCTCATGTAAAAGAGATGAAATATAAAAAAGAAATGCTCTCAATGATGAATGAGAAGGTAAAAACCCCATGTGAGGAAAAAGACCCCCCCATAAGAGAGAAGTAGAAGAGAGACAAGGTAGCCCCCCCTTAATGTTGAGTCTCCTGTAATGATGGTAGAAGCTCGACATTGAATGTTGAAGATGATCCAATCTCGCCGAACAACGTTCCTCCCTTTAGGAAGAAACAAAACCAAGGATGTATGCAGGATGTCATGAAGATGGATGATGGATGATGATGTCTCTGAAGCATGCCCAAGTGTCTCCATGTCGATGCCGAAAGCTGTCACACTCCAAACAGGCGTTCTAGGCCACACTGCTGAAGAGGAAAATCCAACATCTAGTAGAGATGAATGTAGAGCACAATCCAAAGACAAAGATATCCCCTCTGAAGACAAAGAAACCAACTCCAAATGTTGTCCAAAAGTATCCACACTCACGCCAATCTGTGAAGAATGATCATGTAGAGAATGAACAAGAGGGTCAAGGTGTTCCCTCACAACAACTGAAGAAGGTTCATCTTCATCAAAGAGAAGATGAATGCTATCAATGGTGTCCTCCAAATCCGCAAGATGAGACTCCACAAACAAGTCTGAAATACCTGTGAGGAAGCCATCCAAAGTAGCCATATCTGGAAGACTGTGTATATTCTGCTACATTGAATCACTAGGAGCCAAAACTGTAGCAACACAAGTATCATCAAGTACAACAGTAGATGAAGATGTGATCTCAATAGGAGGAGGAGAAGCAAGAAGAGAAGTCTCTTTATCAACTGGAAATTCAAGACATTTATTATACTCAAGCTCCTCTAAAGTATCATCATCATAGGGTATATTATCAACATCATCAAGGGGAATAAACAATCTACAACAGGATCATCTGGGAATGGAGAGATATGATGGTCTCCAAAGATCTCCCAAATCTTGGTCCAAAGTGTGTGTGGGCACTCGATATCTGAGATCTCCATAGGAATATCAACACCAATATATGAACCAATTAATCCTACAATGTGATCATTATTATTACCCCAAATTGATTGCTTCCAGGGTGTGTCTGGTTCAGGTATGAGCCCATAAAGGTATGGAAAAAGCTTAAGCCACCTGAGATGTGTCAGGATACCTTTCTTCCAAGACTCATAATTATCCTTATTCAGCATTACCACAGAAGGATGAATAGAAAAACCCATGATACCTCCTCAAATGATCAACACAAATGAATCAACCACAAGAAGAATCCCCCCCAAATTCACTCAATCAAAGAACCCCCCAAGCAATATCTGATTTGGCACTTTATCAGTAGTGCGTTTACAATTGCCACTTGCCAAAAACAACAAAGTGGTCTTTGATCTTGGTACATGCAAATGCCCAAAATAGGCCACAGTATCAAGTACAATTTTTGGTACAAAATGAGATCAATCTAATCATACTACTGAGAAGTACACAAAAAATCATGCACTTTCAAAAAAAACTGCACTAAAAAAAGTTACTGTAGGAGCAAGATATGAGCTCCCGAAGTTCCCAAAATGAAGACGAAGCAGCAACACCTGTGAGAATCTGCAAATTCTGGAAAAACCAGGCACCAAAACCAAAAAATTATTGCACCAGTACGTAGAGCACAAAAAATTAGCCCAAATCAAAATAAATTTCTCTAAAAAAGGAGCCAAAATGACTAAGATATTAGCCTTCAAAGTTGAACTGCAAAAATGAAAACTCAAATGGTGAGGGGGCAATTTTTTTTAAAAAATTGATGACGTGGCGCTGACGTCGTCTGATGAATGGGTTAAATTTGACGGGCTGGTGGCCGTCAAAAGAAAACTCGACCCCTGTCTGGAATATTCGCCAGTATATTCTATGCGTCAATGGAATATTCTTTGTACCCTGTTGGAATCTTTGACCGCTCGTCCGTTGGAATAACAGCTGCCAGAATTTTTTTTGGAACTTCCCGCCGGTGATAAGTCTGCCGGTGGCAGATGAGGAGGGCCCGTGGGGGCCATGGCGGAACGCCACGTGGCGCACAGCGATCCCACCCGTGGGTACTGCGGGTAAAGGCCCGTGTACAGTACCCTCTACGGTACTGTGTACTGCGGCCAGAGTCCGCAGGAAATTTTTTTTTCCTTTTGAATTTTTTCACAATGATTTTAATACAAATTTTTCAATTCAAAATATTTTTACAATGAATTTTCAAACGGAAAAAATGAAAATTAAAAAATTTCCATGAATAAATTATTAATCAGAAAATTCGTACCGTCGACAATTATGATGACCTGGGGGCCGTACGGCTCTCGGGTAAATTTTTTTTGCCTCACCGGATGACTTGCTCCGAATCGGACGATTTGACAGTCGATCTTAGGGTTTTTGGCCCTTTTGGATGCGATGGTAGGGTCGGATTTGACCCAAAATGCTCCAAAATTGCAACTACCTTCTGGATCTGGCAACCACACTTCAGCTTCAAACCCTCATAGATTTGGCCTCGTATGTCCGATTTAGACGAAACAAAAGGAAAAATCAACTATCTCGAACCTTTCAGACACAATGGTGAGCTCAGATTTGCACCAACAAGCTCGGATATGAACCTGCAATAAAGAGCCAAGAATGGAACCTCCTTAGATCTGGAATCTCTCTTCAGAAAAAGACTCTCGAGTGGCACCCAACCCGCTTTGATACCATGTTAGAATTGGCTATGGCTGCCACCCAAGATCTGTGGACCAAATGGAAAGCATAAGAAAAGAGAGAGAGAATATGACAAGAATAAACTGTATTCAATGTCATTGATATGATATGATTATGATTATTACAATGAGAGATATCCCTTGGTTATATAGCCAAGGTGAGAACATAGAAGGGCATAAGATTATGACAAGTGTCGTAATCTTATGACATGAGACAACTATGAAGAGTTATCACTCCACAAAAGGTGGAGAGATAATCACATGATGTGTCCACAAAAGGTGGAAGTGATGAGGTAATGACATGTCAAGTCCACCAAAAGTGGAAAATCTCCAACAACCCCCTATGTGGTCCCTAAGTAAACTTAACTAAGGTGTAATCATGACCTAGGACAAGGTACAAGACATTTAATTACACCAACAGTATCATATTTAAAAATATTTCTTGAGTTGGATTTTATTGTGCAAGCTAAAAATGGATGTGAAATTGAGATTAATGTTGCATAATTTTTTAAGAGAAAATAAATTTAGAGATGAAAAGATAAAAAAAATCCAAAAATTAATCTAGATGTAAAATCTATTTAAGACTTTTTTATACCAAAATTTGGTTTAGATTCTAACTCAATTAAATCAAGGCTTTGATACCATTAATATATAGAGGTCACACATCTAGGTGGAAGATGGGTGAAACAATGACATATAATATACAAAGGTCACAAAATTAGGAAATTTTTTAAGTAGATGAGGAAGTCCATGGATGTTGCACATGTCTAGATCACATAGTGGGGAATGGATACAAGTGAGATAGGTGTAAGGATTTCATAATGTTATCCATGTTAAAAAAATTAAGGGAACTAGATTTGAAGGACTAGGTGATGTCAAATCTTTAGGTATCTGGGGTGATATGTGGCGAGATCTCACATAATTTGATGTTTTAATTGGGAAAGCTATTTATCAATATCCTACACTCCCTTTAGGTTCCACGTGACAAGTTATCACACTATTAATAATTTGTGAGAAAATAGAAAAATTGTGGATCTAAAATTCAAAGAATAGAGTACAAATTAAATTGGATCTTAAAGGATCTTAAAGGAAAAAAGTTACTTTGTGATGAATATGGATGTGAAATAAAAATAGAATATTATTGAATCTAGGTCAAGCCCAAAGTAAATATGATAAGTTATAAAAATAAACTAAGATGTTAGATTGATTTAAACATAATATAAAACTTAGTGAGGTCCAAAACCAAAGGAAACAAAGTAGTTAAAACTAGATGAGATAATGATTGTAACTATAATTGTAGACATGGAAATTTATTAATTAGTTAATTATGGTTATTAAAGCTAAACCTATAACTGTAGTCACTAAGAACTAAAACACACAAAAGGATACAAGAAATAAATGAATTATATTTCCTTAAAGACTAACTAAATCTTGAAGATAAGATCAATTAGATAAAACTAGAGATGAGTTTAATTATGAAACTCAAGGGGGGAGACCCTGTGGTGAAATGGTGGGGTTGCTTGCTTGTAGTGCCAACAAATAATTGTCAAGCCTCACGGGGTCACTCTCTGCCATGTCAACAATTGAGATTGCTTACCCTCAAATTTTGAGGTTCATCCCAGAGTGTGATGGTTAAGTGGTGGTGTTGTTAGAGTGGTCAATAAGGTTGAAACCCCTACTAGGCTATTTAGGTTGCAGATCTTGTACCCTCACTGATCCAATGTGCTCATGGGTTCAAACCTTAGTGTTGATGTTGTTGGCATTCATTCCAAGTGACTTAGTGCTCCAAATTGTGCTCTAGACCTCGATTGTGCTAGAGTGTTCACATGATTTCACCCTCTCTGCCCCTCCTGGGTTGTGCTCGTAGGTCTAGATGATTCATAATGATGCGTGTTTATTTTGGGGATGAGGTCCTTCGTTTGTGGCCTCAACTAGAGTAGGCAAGGTTAAAAATCCCTCCTTGCCAAGCAAAAAAAAGGAAACTCAAGGGATTATTTGCATCTAGACATCCAAGAAATAAGCCCTAAAACTTGATTATATAATCTTGGAAAAAAATAAAATTTAGAGGAATGATCAAAGGGGCCTCAAATTTGAATAAATTAAGCATCCTTTGTGTAAAAATTCAAAATTTTAGTCTAAGTACGGAAAATATTCTAGAATGTTAGGGTCTAGAATCTCTAGGTTTAGTAAAAATTGAACAAGTAAAGAAAATAACTCATAGAGAGACTAACTAATCTTAGTAAATGCTAAGAAAAATATATGAATCCTTTAGGTATCATCTGAAGACAATAATTTCAAATGAGGAAAAAAAACAAAAGAAAAAAAAATGTAAACCAATCTTTTTACCTCAAATGGAGCTTGCTTCTCAAATAGAGCTAAGATGGAGTGCACCCTTGCTCCACTTGATATGCTCTCTAAAATTATTTCTTAACTATTATGAAGTGGAATGTGTATTGATCTTCAAACCAACATAATCTTGGTATAGTTGGAGGATTTTGATAGCAAAATGATAGCATAAACTTACTAGCAAATGTGTTGTTGATAATGGGGGTGAGGGATTCAATTTAAAGATTCTCAGTGTGAGAAATGGAAGGCTAAGATGAAACTCAAAGATCAAGGGCTCACAATTGATGAAGATATCAAGCAAGAGGGATTAAACAAGTGTAAAAAAAGGGTTAAATGGAAAGGGAGGCTAATGATGGAGATTGGAAAAAGAAAGTGAGATCTTGGGAGGATTTCTTAAAAAGGATAGATTTGTCTTGTTGCACATTCCAAAGAATATGGGGAATTTAAAATTAGAATTGATTGAAAAGATGTTTATTATCCCATGTGCACCTAATTGATTAATTAGCCTAAATCAATTAATTAAGTAGGTATTAATTAGTTGCTTTAGTTGGAGGATTTGAGGAAATAATACTAAACAAATAAATAAATATAAATTTATTTAGTTAAAGGTGAGGAATAAAGGTGAAGGGTTAAACTTAATTACATAGATGGTAAATTTATTTAATTAAGGGTGAGGGATAAAGGTAAAGGGTGGATTAATTAATTAATAAATAATGATTATTTATTTAATTGTCTAGGATAGGTTAAATTCAAATGTGGTTGGGTATGAGAAAATTTAGGTGTCTATATTTTTCCTCTCTTTGATATGATGTCATGATTGTAATATAGCATTGTATCAAATAAGAATAAAACATAGTAGGTAGAAAGGTATGAGGACTAGTAATGTATGATGACCTAGTCATTGTAAGGATGAGGAGGGATAATGAAGAGGGGTTTTGGTATGCCCCATCAAGAGGATAGGTGGGTTCGAAGAACATGAGTGTACTCTTGAAATGATGGGAGGTTTGGATGAAGAAGGATTAAAGGACATGAGAGAAGATGGATGGAAGGAGATAGGGATGATGGAGAGATAGATGGAGAAGGAGGATTTATGATAATCATGATGTAGAGGTATATGAAATTGTGATTTGATATTGTACTTGGGGTGATCCCACAATAGTGGTTTACAATTTTTGGCCAAACTAGACACTTAAATTATTATTTTTAACTAAATCTTCACATTCAAACACATATAGCGGCTAAACCGTGAGGAATTTGAAGATGATGCAAACTAGAGTCTCATCACATTTTATCTATAGATTCTAAAAATATTTTTTTCAAAATTTTTGGAATCAGATTGCACTTCTTTTTCCATCTCCCATGAAAATTGGTTTTTTTCAGAAAACAACATTTTTAAAAAGTGACGCACACCGTATAATGCATAACTTGTTTTCAATGCAAGATAAAATTCTAATTATTTCGAATGTAGATTTGTAACTCCGATATCTAGTGCTTCCACTTGGTTAGATAGTTTTTTATTGAATATTTTTTCTTTAATCAAGTTTCAAAGTCAAACCAATTACAATTCAGACATAGCGCGACCGTATAACGTGTAACTTTTTTTCTATATATCAATTTTATTTTATTTTTTGTTGGATCAAGGACTTCAATATCTGGTGCACTCATATTTTCATTTTTTTTTTGATAATCTGCTATTTTTCCAGATGTGCGAACAGAGACCTTCATTTTCGATGAAAAACCTATTTTTAATAAAACTAAAAAAACAAATACATAATAAAATTAAAACGTATTAAAATTATATTCATTGGATAGCTCGTTCCGAGGACTACCTAATTCCGGTTGATTTTTTGAAGACTCCTCCATTTTCATCCTCAACCCGAGCTTCAAAGCATAAAAAATTAGGTTTTTTTGTGAACAATTTCAAAAATCAAGGAAAAGGGGGGTTCGAGTGAACCAGGGTTCATTCGAACCCCCTTCAATATGAATTTTTCTTTTGTTTTTTGGGTGGGAAATGTGGGCCCAGTAATTAACGGGTTCGCTCGAACACTAGTTCGGTCGAACCCCTTTTTGGTTCGGTCAAACTTGTAGGTTCATTCGAACCCCTAAAACCAATTTTTTTGCCATGGGGTCATTTTTTCTCAGTTTTCCTTCCTCCATCAAATTGTAAACCACTATTGTGGCTTCACCCCTTGATATTATCCACCAAGGTATAAGGAACTAGGGTGACAATATGCCAAGTACGTAATCAGAAGGTCAAATACAAATATATTCCTTATGAAACCATGATATGGAAGACCATGGCACCCCTAAAAAAATAGGTTGCAAAGAACATGATAAATACAAACAATAATAACACAATAGCAACAAGCAAGCATGCACAACAAGTGAAAAAAACCAAGATTGTATCCCTAGTCAAGTTGAAAATCAGTTGATTGATTGAATGGTAATGATGAGGATAGGAAAGTTAACGATAATAATAATTCATATCTTGAGGAGTAGGAATGATGTATCCCTATGATAATAATTGGATTAAAGTGGACCAATGGATTACCAACTAATTTGGATCAAAATCGATGGATGCTTTGGGATGATGTGCTATATTAGAAAATTGGATTATATGGATTAGGATTGATTGCATTTGGATGGAATAATTTGGGATGTTTGGATTGGAATGATAGAGGGAGGATAAGTTATTTGTATGAGATGGTATGGGATTGCATGATAGATTAAGGAGAATGGAATATAGTGAATATGATGGTTAAGATAGTGGAATAAATGGGAACTAATGATAGGGAGAACTAAGGTTTGGTAAAAAGAGGGAAGGATGGAGGAATTGCTTAGATATGATATAAATGGATTGAGTGAATGGATGGTGATGGTATATAAAAAGATAGCATATGGAGGATAAGAAGATGGAGCTCCAAGGACTATTTTGCAAAATAAACAAGATTCCCCACGCTAGAGGTAGTGCAATTAAGGAGATGGGAGGATGGTGTTCAATGGGTATGTATATAGGGAATTAATGTTTTTATCATCCAAATCATGCATGTATGTTTTTCCCCTAATATTGAATAAGATCAAAGATGAAAATGAAGGATGAATTGGATATGATCGGAGGAAGGGGTAGGATGAGGGATACAGGATGAAGGGGATTGGACGATGTGGATAAGATGTGCTAGGTGGGATGGAGGGAAAAAGTTCTCGCCAAAGTGTAAAGTGCAAGAGGATTTGTGATTATACATGATGCATGTTTACTATAATTTCATCATGGTACTTGCCTGAGGTGCCATGTAAAGTGGTTTTCACTATTTCAAACAAATTGTTTCTCTTTACTTTTTTTTTCAATTTTTTTTTTACTTTTTTATATTTTTAGCATAGTGTGGATGGAGAGGGATAAGGATGTGGATATGTGTATTTGGAAGATAGTGGATGGGTGATAGAGAAATGGAGGAAGTAATCAAGCATCTAGTTCCATGGATGGTATCCTTTGGAGAAGTGATACAATGGACCATGAAAATTGGAGGTATGCTCATATACATTGATAACATGATAGTAACGGGGATAAAAAAGATGTGAATATGGAGAAGGATAAGGGTTTATGAAAAAGGATTGGATGAAAGGGATGAAATTTTGGGGATAGACAAGGATCTATGCAAAGACTTGAATTAAAGGAGTGTGATGGGGAATGAAAGTTGGATAAAGGATGGGGTGTTGTAAGACTTGTGGATGGGAATGTTGTCAAGGTTAAAAATGGAACACACTTGAGGGCTGGTGGAGTTGTGGAAGAGAAGTGGATTTTAAATTTTTAGATTTATATGGAGGAGTAGAGGTGGATTTTGGGACCTAAGGGCCCAAAATGGATTGAGGAAATGATGAACTTATGATAATGGATTTTGGGACATAAGGGACCAAAATAGATTGGGAAGAGGGGGAATTTTTAGATCGAGCATTGGAGGAATTATGAGTGGAGGAAGCTTTTGGGGGAGTAGATTTGGATGCCAATTTTTTATTATTCTTTGGGATGCATTACTTATTTTTTTCTTGGGAATCCATATGGTTTTTATTTTTTATTTTTACTTGATGGGCCTTATGGTCTTTTAGATTGGATTTTTCTTGGATTGAACATGGCGATCCTTGGATTTGTGTGGATTTTTGAATTTTTGAATTTTTGAATTTGAGATTTTGCATCCAAATTGCTTCCAATATAAATGGTAGGGATGAATGAGGATGGATGAATTGGGTATTTTATGAATGGAGTGATGAAGAGAGGACGTTGGAAGGAATTCAAGGATGTGTGCCTTTGTTGATTTTGATTGGAAGTTTGAGGTGATGGAGTGGTGAAATTAGGAGTTGTTGAGATAAAGGTGATGGGGGTGATGGATTAAGGGACATAAGGTCCCAAGATGGATGGAAGGGATGAAGGATTGGTTCTAGGACATAAGGGACTAAAATGAATTTGAAAGGTGATGGATGATGATGCTTGAATTTAGATGGAGAGATGTGTGTTTTGGGAGGAATACCACCATATTGAGCATGAGGTTTGTAGCCAATATCATGTGATAATTTATGTTTTATTTCTAGTATGGATGGGTTTCAATATGCCTTGTTCAAGGAGGCCTAAACCTTTGCCTTGATAGTGCATGTTTTGATAAATCATGTTTTCAATGGGATACTTGTTATTTTGGAAGGAAGATGTGAGTCCATTTTGAGGGGGATATAAGATGGAAGGAATTGTAGGTTCTTGGAGGAAACCAAATTGGATGAAGATGGAGGAAATGAGTTGATAGGTTTGGGATTCGTGCATGTGTTGGATGGGGGATGATGGGATCTTGAGAAGGATTATGATCATGGGGGGGATTAAGAGGGATTCTTGGATTTTGAGGTGAAAGGAGACCATAAGATGGATTAGATGGGATTTTTAAATCTTGCGATGGAAGGAGATCATGAGATGGAGTGTAAGGGATGCTTTGATCTTGATTTGGAAAGGGATCATGAGATGGAGCAGAAGGGATGATTGGATCTCTATTTCGAAAGGGATGATGAGATAGAGTGAGAGAGATGCTTTGATCTTGATTTGAAAAAGGATAATGAGATGTAATGAAGGGATGCCTGAATCTTGAGATGGAAAGGGTTCATGAGATGAAGTGGAAGGGAGGTTTTGATCTTGAGATGGAAGGGGATGATGGGATGTTGAAGGTGTGATAAAAGAAATGGTGGAAATATTTAGGTCTTGGAATAAATCAACAATATGTTCAAAAGAGTTTTCATGAGTGCCCCAATTGGTATTATTAACAATGAGGAAGGCTTTAGCCACTTTCATGAGGATGAATTCAAGTTATGAAAGCATATTTTTAAATGATTTGTATATAATATCTTGGTGTCGGGTGAAGCCACAATAGTGGTTTACAATTGAAGTGAGGAAGGAAAACTCACAAAAAATGAATGCATGGAAAAAAACCTGATTTTAGGGGTTCGTACGAACCTATTGGTTCGACCGAACCCATAAGGGGTTCGCTAGAACCTGGGTTCGGGCGAACCCTTTTAATGCTTTCCCGCCAAAAAAGCCAACATAACCCCTTATAAAAGGGGGGTTCGAATGAACTAGGGTTCAAATGAACCCTGGTTCGAGTGAACCCCTATGGGTTTGCTCGAACCCCCCTTATTCCTCATCCCCCCTCGAGACACAAAAAAAACCCTGAATTTTGGCACTTCGGAGCTCGGGTTGAGGATGAAAATGGATGAATCTTCACAAATCCAACTGGAATCAGGTAGTCCTCAGAATGAGCTATCCAATGAATATAATTTTAATATGTTTTGGTTTTATTATGTATTTGTTTTTTTAGTTTTATTAAGCATAGGTTTTTCATCGAAAATGAAGGTCTTTGTTCTGCACATGTGAAAAAATAGCAAATTATCAATTTTTTTTTTTTGAAAAATATGAGTGCACCAGATATTGAAGTCCTTGATCCAACAAAAAATAAAAAAGAATTTCGATATATACAAAAAAATTTATGTGTTATACGGTCACGCTATATTGAATTATAATTGGTTTGACTTCGAAACTTGATTAAAGAAAAAATATTCAATAAAAAACTATCTAACCAAGTGGAAGCACTAGATATCAGAGTTACGAATCTAAATTCAAAAGAATTAGAATTTTATCCTTCATGGAAAAAAAAGTTATGCGTTGTACGATGTGCATCACTTTTTAAAAATGCTGTTTTTTGAAAAAAATCAGTTTTCGTGGGAGATGGAAAAAGAAGTGCAATTTGATTCCAAAAATTTTGAAAAAAATATTTTTAGAATCTACAGACAATGTGACGAGACTCTAGTTTGCATCATCTTCAAATTCTTCACGGTTTAACCGCTATAGGTGCTTGAATGTGGAGATTTAGTTAAAAATAATAATTTCAATGTCCAGTTTGGCCAAAAATTGTAAACCACTATTGTGGGATCACCCTGCCTAGGATTTGTTTTTGAAGCATATGTTTTATAATTCCTTGTTCATGTAGTCTAAGGCCTTTGCCTTTATATCCCATATTTTTACAAATACAAAGGCCCCTAGTGTGTGTGTGTTTATATATATAACATAGAGAATACATTTTTCTTTGCATATTTTTTATTCGTTTCATGAGAATTCGTCTTCACAAAAACTCTTCTCTTGTAGCCTATGAAAGTTATGTGTGCACTTGAAACCAATCAAGACTTAAAAAATCATCATCAGTAAGGAAAGATGAGGAGGTTGTAGCACTTTCTTTAGTTTAGAGGACTTGTAGATAGTACACATGTTCCTAGTTAACTTCTTCTCTATATTATCATCATCTTTGCATTCCTTTAAATATTCTATAGTTGCACATTAAGGTGTATGAGTAATTGAATATTTTGCTAGTATAAGAGAATGAAAATTTATAAGACATATTAGTACAAGGTTTTGTTTATAGCTATATTATAAATTCATAATAAATCATTAAACATGTTCATTTCTTAAATTTTAAGATATATTAGTGACAATCTCTAGATTCAAATTGATTCACAATCTAACATACCACATAACTTTAAAGCTAAGGTGAATTTATTTGTAAGGGCAAAAGCATTCAATCTATAATAGGTATTCATGCTGTTTATACAAGCTATACCCCACCACAGTGACATGTGACATCTGTATAAAAAAATCTTAAAATCTAATCGATTCATAAATTGTACATCTATCACACACGGGAAGAATCGAACCGGCGACATACGGCCGCTGAGCAAAGCAAATTTGTAACGGAACATTACAGTCATGCATTAAATCTGTGCTTAAACTACTACTCAGTGGGATCGATCTGACGACCTTCAAATGTATGAGCCTCAAATAAAATTACAATTCCATTTTGCACTCAAATTTGGCTCCATATATTATATATATATATATAATGTATACTTTGAAATTGAGGGGTTTCCTCTCTGTCAATCAGCCATTTGAGCTGCTCGAAGTCATCGAGCTCGCAGGGAAGAGAAAGGGGCCCCCTTTGATCGTACCCAAATTCCTTCTCCGCCTCCACCAGCAGCTTCGTAATGAAGGGATGGGATAAATACAATATGAATCAGCCTACTTTAATTGCCACGCAGCCCTGTGGAACAAGCTTCGACAATGGGCTGTCCAGTGGGATTCGACCACGAGACTTCGACGATATTTTCAACACAGTGTGGGTGAGCTTCGTTTCCAGAAAGAATCTCCCCATTTTGATCTTTATTGCATGTGTGGGTACGTAAAGCTTGAGAGGACGGTGTGTATATAAAAGGAAGTGGAAAATGGGTTCTCTGCCCACATTCACAGTCCTTTGTGCATGTGTTTACACGGCCGACTTCGTCGTTTTATTGGGTCAACATAGACGGGTAGTGTAGTCTGAAATTTCAAGTCATACAGTATACTGACCCAGTGTTTTTTATTAAGGTTTATTTGTTGAACGTTTCATCATATTTACAGGTGTCAGTATTGACGTGAGTGTGGATGTTGCTTCCCACTTTCTCGCTCAGTGTCAGTGTTTGGAAGTTTACCGTTGACTTACAGATGTCAGTATTGGGAATGCGTTTGGAGTTTGGCTATGGCGCGGGTGCCACGTTAGAGGGAAGTGCACTACATCTTTGGGAAATTTTAAGTTTTTTAATTGCAATATTTATAAAAAAGGCACACTCTTAAAGTTTACGTGGGACAATGTCTAGAATAAAGACGAAAGTTAAAGATGGGTGACACAAAGACATACTCTTAAAGTTTATGTGGGACAACGTCTACAATAAAGATCAAAGTTCAACAAAGAGTCAAAGCTTGAACATTAAAAAAACTATGCAACTAATGCAATATGAGGGGAATCCTTATCATTAGGTTTTTTTTCCAAACATTACTACAAACAAAATTATTATCAATTAGAACCCAACTAGCTAGAACACCCTCTTCCTCAAGAGCGTCATATGAGGTTGTTGAGTAGAGACTAGAAAAATGCTCATCTCTAGGCAAGGGAATTTGGTAGAGTCTAGCCATCTAGGAGCACTACAACCATGAGAAGATGTGAAAGGTTGCCATGAGGGTTAACAACGATGACAAAGAACATAATCTTTGTTTCCCAAGAGTTAAGAGCCACAAGACTAAGATCTATGATTTGTTTTGGAAGATTGGTTATGACCTCTCTTATGCCCTTGAGGAGAAGAAGAGGGAGAGGTATGATTCTAGCAACAATGCATGGAGCATTACTCCAATGATCCAAAAGTCCTTGTAAATACGCCATTTCAAGTGCCACTTTACTAGCTTACACTTGAATCTATATAAGCACATTAGAGCAAATTGTTGCTTTAGTATATAAAGAAAAATGAGCATTAATTAAAAATCCTAAAAAAGAGTTGCATTTCTATCTTTCCAAATGTTGAAGATAATTTCCACCTTGAAAACATGCCATATCTAGGCATACTTGAATTTAGGTAGACAAGGCTAGTCCCCTAGTAAAACCATGCCACATAAAAGGATTGAGCCTAAAAGGCTTAAAGGAATAATGAATCCAGTTCCAAGCTTCCTATGCTTTGGTGCAAAACTAGAAGAGATACTGGAGAGTCTCAAATTATCTACAAAATGGACAACAAAGATTAAGAACTCCCAAATGACTTAACTAGGAACCAAGTGGAAGGATTTGATAAAGAATGCACTAGGAAAAATGGGCCAACCTAAGCTTAAGAATAGATGACCAAGGATAGACTATAATCGACAATGTCAAGTACTAAGAAAATATTGAAGAATACCATCAATAACAATTTGAAACATTTTTTGATCTTGATTGGAAAACCTAAATTTTGTTTTAATTTCTAGCCAAGGAAAAAAGTTCTCGATAGCTCTATTAATGAGTTTTGACTACACTCTAGTGCCTCATTTGAAAATTTTCATGGCATGTATCTATGATACCTTAGCCAAAGGATGGTCTTGACAAAATAAAACAAGATACCACTGAATAAATTATTGATTGATTGAAAGGTCAGTCTGGAAACTATTTCCCTCTAAAAGAAGCTAAGGCTTGATAATCTCATAGGCTTTCTAAATGATCTTAATGAAAAAAGTCTCTTAAATTGAACTAGTTTGTCCATGGTGAGGAGAGTACCAAGATCCAAGCCTTTCTAAACTTATTTCTTAGAAGACACACTTGAATTGGTGCAATGCTTGAATTTTTTTTAGGATTCATTTCTCTCAAGGGCCTTAAGAATCTATTCAACACATAAGGAAATACTTTGTTGATATATTAAAAGCAATCCTAAGTGACCAACATCATGAGAAAGACAATATAATTCCCAAGCAACATGATGAAATCATTGATGCTCATCACTAGAGGACTAGAGAAAGTCTCTAATCAAAATTTCAAACCTTCAAATTCAAAGAATACCAACAAGAGAAATAATAAATATAGGTAGCAACCAAAAGTTGAGATAAAATCTAAAATTTACCAATGGCTTAGTAATCAAATAGTTGATTTTTTTCTCTCTTAGCAACAATAGCTTTCCATAGGACAACATGATAAAATTAAAAAGTAAAGGGAATGCCGAAGAATTGAAACACTTCCCCATGATTAATCCATTTCTAGCCAAAATTATCTAACTAGCCTGGATTAGGAAGAAATGACTACCTATAGCATTGGGTCTTTTGTTGTTGGATACTAAAAATAGAGGCTTGGCAAAAAATATCAAGGCACTGAAGGTTATGTTTTACATTGTTTTTATACTCAATGAGAATGAGGAAGGAATCATAAAAAAATGACCATTGACCAACTTGTTGAGAGAATTATGAAGAGCAATCCCCTTAACTAGGGTTTAAGAAACCACATGGGCCAATAAATAATCAAAGCCTTCTCTTGCAAGCACATAAAGAGTCAATGCAATAGGGGAAACTTGATGGATGGACTAAAAATACCAAACAATTTGGATTGTTGATTATTAATGGTCATATAAGTAGAGAGATCAACAGGAAACATTTGCTCAAATTAGATAAAATGAGGTCCAAATCCAAGAACTTGATTTGATATGGTCATAAGCCTTGGAAAAATCAAATTTTATAAAAATAATAGATTCTTTTGTATGTTGGACCCATTCCTTTCGTTCCCAAAATAATAATAATATTATCAAGAATATATCTAAATTTGATGAAACCAATTTGTTTAGGGTAGACTACCTAGGGAATAAGAGATCTAAGCTTAAGAGTTTGATCCTTGGCACTAATCTTGTATGCGGTATTTAACAAACTAATAGGCCACTAATTGTAGATTTCTTGAAGGTGACTAGCTTTATGTATAAATTTGATACTCCCTTTATTGAATAAATTTTCTAAAGAATTTATATGAAAACCCTCTAGATATACATTATGCAAATCTTCACCCATAGCATCCCATATTTTTTTTAGTAAAATTCAAAAGAAAATTCATCCAAACGAAGAGGCCTGTCATTAGACATTGAAAAAATAGCCTCCCACAAATCTTCTAGGTGAGAAATTGATCATAAAGAATATGTTGCAAATTTAAAACTTCACAAGGAACCACATTGAGGTGTTGCTAAAAAGTAACTAGCCAAGCTAAAGTATACACTTGAAAAATAAAAACTTGCTCACAATGTCAAATAAAAGCTTGTAAAATATCAAGAATCTGACTAAAGAGTTGTTGCTCTTCCTATATTTTCTTAATGGTTTGAGATGTATGTGAAGCATGTAGAGCTTGAAATTATTCTCTTAAGGCATTGTCTTCTATCTTGAGCCAATGAAATCGATATTTTATTTTGGCTCCACACACACTATGAGCATCTACAACCTATTTTTGGTGGAAAAGCTAAGCCACTCGAAGCTAAGTGGCCAAATCAAAGGGATACACTTTCAAAGTTACAATGGCTTAGTAGAGCTCCAAGGTGATGGACATGTATGAATTATGGTAGAAATAGGCCAATTGAAAACCATAAATGTGAAGAAAATGGGAAGTATGGGTGATGAAATCATTCCACTAGGCTGTCCATTTAGTCTCATGCATGGGACATGGTTCTGAATTTCAAACACATTGAATATGAGCTAGTGTGGCCTTGTGATTGAGAAATGATATGTGTAGAAAAAAATGAGTCTTCATAGACTTGGGTTTGGCCAATTTCCACTCAATGCAAAATCATATTGGAAAGTTATCTAAAAGGAAAATATATGACAAAGGCTTTGTTGGAAAAGAGTGACAACTAACAAAAGGAAAATATATTGAGTTGAGAACGTGTCTTTAGATACTTGAGTGCCATATCAGGCCCAACTCTAAGATCACTCCAAGTGTATTGCGTTGTATGATATTGGGATCAAGGTCATAAATTATTGCACATCAAGAACCACAACTCTCATTCGCTAGCTATCATCCACATATGAAAGGCTCCACATTTATCATAGGCCCATTTCAATCATATTAAAATACTTTCACATAACCCAAGTGGTGGTAGACATTGAATTGACAATCCATATCCAAAGGGTAGATCTCTTGACAACATCATTTGATGCATACGAATTAATAACTTTAAAGGAATGATTATTAATGCTGAAAAGAGCCCACAACTCTTAGTTGGTGGGGTCACATCCTTGGTCAACTAAATGTTCATGTCACATAAGAGGGAGAAAGGTAACAACGTCATCCCAACTTGCTTCAATATTACTACACAAAAAATGATTAGAAGGCCAAATGAAATGACAAGGTATAGAAATTAAAAAAAAAAACTAGAAATCTAAGCACACCATTGAGTCTAGAGCATTTTAGAATATTAGTTTTACTTTTTTTGTATCCAAATTGGATAAAGGAGGTCATATGTACAAGGGTTTGGATGGTACATATTGGATTTAGGGTTTGTTCCCTTGATGTTTGGGTTTAATTTTGACCCCTTATGCAATGTATAGGAGAATGTTGAAAAAACATATGGTGTTCACCTTTCATAATTCTTATAATATAAAATATAATATTTAATTGTGTGGAATCTAGGGAATCTAGAGGGATGCATGTGTCACATGTATTAAACATTATTGGAGACAATTTATATGTTGTATGTAACATTGAGATAAATATTCAATATGGGTTGCACATTGGAAAATATTTAATAGGTTACCAAAAAATAAATGAGGGGGGCATTGTTTTGTAAGCTCGTGGTTTATGTAATACCATTGGTGGTTTTGTGCAAGTTTGTTTCTATAAAATCCATAGTCGAAGATCAATCCCACTCAAAATGGGCACTCTAGATTAAAGGATGAGGTATGTAATTACTTCTAGTAGCTGAGTGAAGCAATGCCATCATTATGAGTTGTTCTAGTGGATGGAGGAGAAGTGTGCAATTTTCCACATGGATACACAACAAGTTGCACATTTGTGCCCCCTTTCCCTTTTCGGGGGTTTTGACCATATTAAGAAGCACCACTATGCTTTCCCATTCGTCCCCTTTATTGACAATTTCAACCTCATCAGGAATTGTTGAGACTTTCATTAGGAACCATAACTCATCAGAGGGAACCATGGGAAGCTTTGACAAACACACTTCTTCATTCTTATACCTTTCCTCAACCTTGGCTCTTTATCTTCATCCTCATTGAAGGTTAGATAGGAATTGAGAACCACATTGGAGGTTCCCATGGTTCCATGAACCATGTGAATGCCGACATACTTCATTAAAAAATAACAAGGGCATAGAGAAGGAGCTCGTTGGGGACAAAGGAGGAATCATGAACAACACTCAACATGATGACCCTTATGGAAACTTCTTAGATTGATAATTAATGAAGGGTCATACTTCATAGGCACACAAAAGGAAGGGACTCAAGCAGAACGGACAACAGGAAATTGAGTCCCAACAAAAACATCACATTCAATCCCATCATTAGATGAGAGACACAAAAATCAATATACTAGACAAGCCTTTGTTAAAAATCCCCCTTCCCTTATGCATTGATGGATTCCCACACCTTGTTCCAAAGCTCCCAGTTTTGCACAACTTGCAAGGATGTTAGAAAAGATTGCAAAGTCTAATTTTACTCTTGTTGATTCCATTTTCTCAAAAGTTCCTAAAGCCTCTTCAACATATCCATTTTGTGTATATGCTACAATCATTGAATTCCATGTTATCTTTTTAAAACTTGTTTACTTGTTTAACATGTTACCTACTTGGTGTATATGTAGTGATATTCCCTTATGTAGAGTCATCCACATTGTGGTAATCTCCTTATATATAGCATCAACTAGTGTCATTTGCAACATGACATCAAACATGCTGAGCTTGTTGACTTTTCTATATGACTTGAGGTACACATGGGGTAGGTCAGCAGTGGTGGGCCACATAGACATAAGTATAGGTGCCAATGTCCTTACAAAATTTGAGTAAAGCCAATAAAGATGTTGTTAAATGTCGACAAGTATTGATTTACAATAGTTAGTTACATTTGCTTAAAAGTTTGTAACACCTTTCCAATATTGAACATATCCTACAATCATGGCATTTTGTGACACCACATTTCTTTGAGGCATTATGTTAAACTTTGGGAGATAAAGCTTGTTAAAAATGATAAACATGGGTTAACAGAAGAGAAAAATGACTAGACCAAGGCTTGACAAGTTTGAGCCTATCACACTACAAGGAAAACCATCAATATTGATCATGAAGATAAAGTTGTCAGGTAGGTCATGATTGATTGGATGGTCAATGCGCATGGCGAAAAATATTGACATAGTGCATGGCCCATTGCCCAAAATGGGATGTGTGCACTTAATTTCGCTGCTAAGGGCCTTTTGCTTGCCCTCCTATCAAGGCTAGCCATGCATCCAATTGCCGAGAATTTTTGTAGAACATAGTGAAAGATGCAAGACAATAGAATAAAATATGTGAAAAACATATTTACATAATGACGATAAGAAAGTATCAAAGATTTATACTCTACCATAATATTACTTTGAAGAAATACTTTATGAAATTTGCATGCAAATAATAACTCTTTTGAAGCAAGGCTCCAAAGTTTCAACCAAACAATTGTGTGCATGCTATAGCTATTGCTCCAATGCTGCGAGATTAGGCCTTTCACCAGATTTGCATTGAGGTAGTAAACCTTAAATTTAGGATAATATAATGGTTGTTTTGTCACCAAAAGTGAAAGAAGATATTTTCTAGATATGAGCATGCTAAAGAATAGATAGAACTATTACCATCAAGCCTTGCCAATTCCAAAAGCGATCGTACAATGAGAGTCAAGGTTAATTGAAATCATCACTAGGAGCCATGTATATATGGTGGGGTCTACACAAAGTTAAAAGTTCAAACGTGCCAACTAATACTACACGATGGGCAGAATAATGTAGTGGGGAGTTAGAAATTTACTTATCAAAAATCAAAAAGTACTTTTAACCTACAAACATACGTAATAAGCCGACAAAAGAAAGTAGAAAGAGTATGAAATTCAATAAAGTTCGCAAGAATTCAAGCTATACCCCACCATATTCATATGTGACATCTTTTTTATCTTGAACTTTTTGTAAAGTCTTTATAAAAAATTCTTAAACCTAATCATTTCATAAAGTTGGGCATCTATCACACATCGGAGGAATCGAACCGGCGACATACGGCGCTGGGCAGAGCAAATTGAGCAAATTTACAACGGAACTTTACAATCATGCATTAAATCTGTACATGCATTACACAATGATCGTCTGTGTACTCAAGAGGATCATCTCACAACATTCAAATACACGCACCGCAGAACAAAATAAAAATTCCTTCCTACACTCAAATTTGGCTCTATATACATATCAAATGTGTATACGATGAAATTTAAGGGTTTCCTCTCTGTCAATCAGCCATTTGAGCTGCTCGAAATCATCGAGCTCGCAGGGAAGAGAAAGGGTTCCCCTTTGATTGTACCCGAATTCCTTCTCCGCCTCCACCAGCAGCTTCGTAATGAAGGGATGGGATAAATACAGTATTGGAATCACATAACGCTGCTGCTCGCGGCCTACTTTAATGGCCACGCACCCCTGCGGGACAAGCTTCGACAACGGGCGGTTCAGGGTTTGAGTGCTCAGCGGGATTCGATCGCGAGACTTGCACAACAATATTTTCGACCGCACGCAGCAAAACAAACGGCGAACTAGGCTGGGGAATTTGATGAGCAACACACTGCGGCTCAGCTTCGTCCTTCTCGTTTTCAGAAACAGTCTGCCTATTTTGATCTTCATCACCCAACAAAGTACGCATTCAGGCCATGCAAAGGGTATTTGTACGCCTTAGGCGCTCTTATCTGACAAAAGGCTTAGAAAATTCTAAATCAATGGTTTCTGATTCTTTACAAGACCAGAAATTAAATCTTGACCACGCAAAATCTTCTCACTTTCTTTAGAAGGTGGGAGCTCCAGGCGGCATTGGCAGGTGGCAGTTACTATTGGGGTTTTGTCAAAACTTTTCAATGAAGATCTCTTTCAAATCCGATTTAGGTATGGTGGCTTGTCTTTTCAGACTAAATTCTATATGCCAAGCCCGCCTTGTCTTATACGGTACCAATATTTCAATTTATACAACACTCTACTTCTTCTGATTAACGACACTTTTACTTCTGCCTACCGGATAGGTATTGTTTTGTTTTCTCTGCAGGTGTATCTCTGCGATGCATCATTTGAAGCCAGACCTCAGACTTGAACCCAAGACCTCGGGGAGGATACCCAAGACTTAAGTCTCCTCCTCTATTTGTGTGGGCTTGATCGCTAGCCTTTGTTTACACCTACACAACATCCATTATAAAATATGCCATGTGTTCTATATAAAATTAATTTGACATTTTCCCCTAGGGAAGGTGTTCGTAGCAGTGGATTATGTATTTTGCTTGTTCGAGGGGACATTGGATAATATGGTAGTAGTAGTAGTAGTAGTATAGGCTTAACAAAATAAGAATGAGGTGGCAATAGTGATGAGAATTTAGATTTGATGATCAATTATGTTTATCAAGTAAATTTTTCATGAAGATTATTTATTTGAAGTTGTCTTTCAAATATCAAGGTCTCTTTTATTTTAGAATAAATCATATAGACTAAATATATGTATATGAAAATAATGATAAGATATTTTGATAGTCTACCTAAATCCTCCCATTTCAAGTGATATAGTCTTCCTAAAAGTGTAATTGTATTTTACAACTAAAATGAACTAAATATGATCATATTGCCATCAAATTTAAACTCTAGTAGTGATAGAGTTGTATAGGACTCTCAAAGATCAAGGGCCCTATCTACCTAATCAAGTGGTTAGAGACCTCTCTTGAAAGTTTGTCTTTCTTCTTTTTGACTCCAAATCTAAATCTCTCTTCACTAAAATCTATTGTTGTATGTTTCGACTTTTCTTCTTCTCTTACAAATAAATCTTGCTTCATTATTTATTTTATTTTTGAAAACTCGATCTAAGGAAGAACACTATCCCTATTATGGGGTAGCAAAAATGTTCCTTTGCCATAAACATGTCATATGTGCTTTCAAGGAAGCTTTATATAGGTGCAGATCAAATATGATGGAATAATCTTGTCAAATTTATTCTTCTTCCCCATTTTAAATTTTGATATTTATTCACTTGCCAACTCTATCTCATTTTCCCTCTAATTTTAGAATGGAACTACTCATTTGTTGAAATTCAACTTACACTCCAAAAAAATAGAATGGAAGTACTCATTTGTTGAAATTCAACTTACACTCCAAAAAAAAGAATTATGTAATAAATTGGTACATCCTACACACATTTTTCTCCTATTAGGTTGAAGTCCTGAGTTGTCTAAAGTTTAGAAATACATTTGATTTAGAAAGTGGCTTAATTAATTTTTATTCAAAGGCTAATATTAGAAAGCTAACAATAAGTCTTGCCCTACCCTTTCCCAACAACATGTCCAATAAAATAATGAGGACATATGAAAGTCCAAGGTGAGTTAGGTGGAATACATACATACCTATGTGAAGAGGGGATGGCTGAATTTTACTTGGTGGATACTTTATAAATATTGTCTATGCCTTGCGTATCCACATACTATTTCAAAATATATAATATTTAAAAAGGGGCTATCCTATGAGTAGATTGCTCTTATAAGAAATTTTATGCTTGGTTCCTAGCTTTTCTTAACTTTTCAAATACATTTGATTCAGATTATGACTTAGTGAAGCTTAAGTCTCAAACACAAATAAGCTCATTTGATTTTGTTTATTTATTTATTTTGAGTTAGTGAAGTTCAAGGTCCAAAACACTATTGGTATGGTAGTTATTTTAAAAGTGGGTAGGGGATATGTGTATGATGTCAAATGCTAGGAATGGATCACACCTAATTGAGGTAAGAATCACCCCTACTCTATGAATTATTGAATTGGATTTTCTTTGAATTGGATGAAGGATTTTAGATCTTTACGTCTTTAATAACATAATTTTGGATTTTCAGAGTATGAGATTCAAGGTTTTTGAAATCAATTAGAATTTTGGATTTAAAATTTTGAGACTTAGGGATCCAAATGCATTTTATACTTTTTGGAGCTTGGGATTTGGGGATCCAAATGGATTTTATATTTCTAGATTTAGGAATTTTGGATTTGGCAATCCAAATGGATTTTAAAAATTTTGACTTGGGGATTAGGGATTTGGTGATCTAAAGGGATTTTGAAATTTTGGATTTAGGGATTAGAGATTTGGGGATCCAAATTGCTCTTTTGCTTCCTTTTTGACTAGTGGACCCATGTGGCCTTTAGGAGCAATTTTGATTAATGACTTGATTTTGAAATGATATTAGATGTTGATGCTCTAATATGACATGGTGATCCCTTGGGAAAATAACATTTTTGAATCTCATAGCTCCATTATTTTGGACTAAGTCAAATGGTGTGTAACTTTTTTTATCTTGATTGATTGATTTAGGTGATAAAATGTCATGTTCACTAATAGGAATGGCAGTGTCACTAGAGGGTTTGATGACAACAAACTCTTTGTAGGAGTGACAAGAGGAACTAATTTGTCTATTGGAAGAAGTTTCCTTATAATCTACAAAAGTGTCATTGACATCCTTAGTGTATTTGTCAAGGGACTTGTAATTGATGCACCACAATATTTGATTTTCTTTAACAGGAATGGGTCTTAAGATTTGTTTATCATTGAGACTTGATCCTTTTCTTTAACATTTCATGATTTGATATATTTGATTTATGATAGAATAGATGTCATGATATGTGCACCCATGTTTAGGTATCTAAGAATCAAATGTTGTAAATATTAATATGTTGCTCTCTAAAAGGATCAAACTAGATAATGATGGTTGGACCAAGCTGATAAGATTGTTGCAATTTATGCTTTTCACATTTATGGTTCCTCGATCAATTATAAGTTCAATGTGATTGATCATGACTTGCTTATCCTCATGCTTGTTATGACCAACATTATTTAGAACTTGGTTTCCAATATGCTTGTTATGCTTGTCTATGTGTTCAAGGGGGTCATGTGTCTCATCATAAGAAGAAAAAGGTGGATGGATGGTAGATAGGATTAGTTTGGGTTTCTTTTTCTTGGGATTTTATGATATGATGAATGGAGTTGACTTGGATGCCTTGATCTTGATTTGATTGGGAGAAAGTTTGATAATTCTTTAGAGCAAGATCTTGACATATCCTTAATTTATTTTTAGACAAGATGAATACACTTTTATTTGCTTTGATATCCTCTATATTGATTAGGCATTTGCTATATGTACCTAATTTCACATTTCACAATATGCTTTGGCTAGTGGGATGTCTTTAGACCTTATAGGTTTTATGGACCTCATGAAATTTTTATGCTTTTATTTTGGGGGTTGACTCATGGAGATGGTAGTGCTAAGGGGATCTTGGACATGCTTTGTAGGCTTTGACTTGTTAATATTTTTGTATGATGGCACTTGGATGTGGGTGTTACTAGGGGTTTTTGGGATAATATTTTCTTCCTTTGAAGACCATAAACTTGCACTTGCTAGAGGATGATGATATTGGATTGGGGGTGTTGCAAGATACCTCACCATTGTTCTTTCTATGATGATTATGATTTTTCCTAGTAGTCCTTGGATGATATCTTTCATAGGTTTCTTGGTTAAGGTAAGATTGAGTGATTGATAGGATTGCTTATTAGAATGTTGATAGGATTGTGAAGGCTTAGATAATGAAATATTTTCATGCAAGTATAAGGTTTTATTTTTCTTTTCAAGTATTTGGTATTTAGACATGGATTGGTATTGAGGGTCTTGTCCTAGAATGGCGTTTTCCTTATCATAGTTGACCCTAGAATGATAAGTAGAAGATGGGTGGGAGGATGTAATATTTGTTGCAAGTGTACTTAAAATAAAATTCTAAGGATTGGGAAGTTCATTATGGTCCACAAGACTATTATCATCATCAAATTCAAAGGGATTATACTCTTCTTGATCAACAAATTTTCCATCATCATCCTCATCATCATCATTGTGAATGAATCGATTTAGGAAAATAATTTGATTGAAGTGGCTCATGGTGCTTAGTTTACCCTTGATTACAATTTTCAGCCTTGTTGGGGGTAGGGTATGGATTCATAATTTGGTTTCAAAATTTCCTTTGGTTTTTAGGATATTTAAATTTTCATTTTTTTTAGAATTTGGATTTCTCTTTTTTTTTTTTAGATTTTAGAATACAATTAAAATACACAAAGAAAATAATGCACAAAATAAATCTTATGGCCTAATTTGGATAAGTGTCCCATTTTGGTTTAAGGTGGGGAAGGTGATTTAAACATCAACATGCACACAATACACATGAACAAGCCAAAGTAAAGTAGGTTTGTTAATCCTTGTAGGCTTAATGCACCACAAAAAAAGATGACCAAATAGTCTCAAACTAGGATTCACAGGCTCAACTAGGGTAATATCCTCATTATACTAGAAGGGCATGCAAGGCCTAGCTCTATAGATGAAAGAGAAAAATGCCAAATGGTCATGAGAATTTAGGGTACCCAACTCTCCACCTTCACTTCTTCTTGAGGTATAAAGTTCTTAGAGGATTAGTCTAGATTGAAAAGATTCCACTTCTAAGAGGTGTGTCTTTCGATTCACCCCCCACTATTTATACTTCGTTAGAACATGGGAATTGAGGTCATCCCCTAGGATGGAAAATTACTTAGGAAAGCCTCCAAAAAGAATAATATATATATCACACATTTTTTATCCTCAAGATCACTCTAAAGTGTAAGAGGAGAATTTTAGAATCCAAATCAAAATGTGATTGATTACTTTTAAGCCCAATTTTAAATATGATCCAACAAGGAAAACATGATATTCTAAAGAAAAAAAGTAGTACCATTGGACTCTTTACAAATTTTTGATAAATTAATTTTTTTTTGCTAAAAAAGGATTTCATTTACAAAACTTATGAGAATTTAAAAATTTAAAAGAAAGAATGAATTTAAAAAAGTGTACCCTATTTTTGGAGAAAAAATTCAAAATAAAGGCTTGATCCATAGTGTAGAGCTCCAAACTAGCATTCTAGTGCCTTTAAAAACTTGAAAATCTAATTGGTAAGCAAAAAGTTATGATTGTTTTTACAAAACAAATTATTTAGAAAATGCATAGGGGGGGTGGGGGGTGAAGGTTGGTCACTAAGTGACTAAGGGTTGGGTGGTATGGTCTAGGTGCCAAGTCTAGCAACACCCTTGATCTCCCATATGAATAGGGGCGGAGATGCGAAAAATAAAAACAAGAAGTTAAAAATTATTAAATTTAATATTAATAAAATTCAAACGAAACATAAATTTTTTAAAATCTAAATTTAAAATATTATAAGAACACATATAAATAATGGATTCCAAAGGCGAATTCAAGTTTTATAAATGTAAAGTGAAACCACAAAGGCATAATTGTTTACTATGTATAAGACATATGTGGATATATACACAAATATTTGTCCCTTTTTTCTATTCCACAAGCATATATATAATGATGTGGGCACAAATACACATAGGCGTAAGTGCATACATAGAAAATAATGTTGGCCAAGGAAAATAGCAAGGGTTATATGTGCCACCAAGGAATATATACATCAAGTATATGCTATAGCACTGTGTATATATGCCAAATAGTGTTATGCATACCTCTTACCAAATCCTATAAATGACAAAATTATGTGTATATAATTATGCAATGTCACAAATCCATGTATATGTACCTTTGTGATTTTGTGTATACCTATGAAAATGACACCAATTTATGTGTATATGCTTTATGTGACCTTATGTGTATATTTTTTGCAAAACCCTAGGTACATACACACTATATGTTTTCCCTCTAGCATTCAAAACAAAAAGAAGATAGCTACTTAGAAACCATAGACTAAAATTCCATACAATCGTACAATTTTTCACATAAGGGTCCTTAGGGACTCCTGATTTTTTTTTACAAAATTTGACAATGATCTAAATATAGTAAATTATATATCAAAAGTCATCTTTCAATCCTCTTAGGTACAACTGTGACATTCATTTTGTGATACAAAGTCCTTGTAAAAAGTTGATCATAGAAACCACTAAAAAAGATAAGAACCTACAAAACCCAAGTCAACCAAAATGCACTACAAACCACAAATTAAATGATAGAGTTAGACAAGAGATTTATCCCACTAGGCATGCTAGATATGTAGACCTTCAATCTGAGCTTTAAAACCAAGTTGGGTCAATATATAAACCCATAAAATTAAATAAAGAATACTTAGATAGAGAAACGTTGAAAGCCAAACAAAAATTAAATACAAAATGAAATCAAAGTTTGAACCTCCATTGTGATACGGCCATAGATCTTCTCTTATATGGAATGTAGTTTCCCAAATTAGCAACATGCATTTGCAAATGTTCATTTGAAAGGCCTTGAAATGACAAATGAAAGAGTTGATCTATAGAGCTAGAGAAGGGAACATGAACAATGAAGATTCAAGATGAATGCTTGAGATTGAATGAGAGAAAGTGGGAAATATTGATTGGCTAAGAATAGCCATGTGGATCACAAATGGGTGTGGATAATTATCTTCAATTATTTATTTATTTTGGATAAACAGGTGTGTATGGGATAATAATAGAGATGACATAATGAGAGGGGGCTATAAAGGAATCTTGAACGAATATTTTGGATTTTTTCATAAATAGTAGGTATAATTTATTATTTGGAAGCTATCTAAATAGATAATATTTGGATTTTTAATTATTTTATAAAAAATAGATTTTATTGAGATAATTATTTTAGTGAGGATGGGTATGAAAGGGGTATTTGAAAGGGGACTAGGAAATGGGAAATGGTTATGACTAAGATATGACATGGTACTAGGTGATATTAGGTGATGGTTATATATATATATATATTCTACAAACTACAAGCTAAAAACTCCTAAATTCTTAATTCTTGGAAGCTTTGTCAATGAGTAAATAAGACATGACATGAAAATTTTGATTCTAAAAACCCCCTTTACTTAATTTGTATTCAAAGATACTATTAGAAACCTAATAGTAAAGCTTTCCTTTCCCTTTCTCAACATCATACCAAATAAAAGGAATGGGGTCACATAGGAGTCTAAGATGAGTAGGGTGGAATACATACACACCTCTATGTAGGGGGATGACTACATTTTACTTGGTGGATACTCTGCAAACTTTATAAAGCTTGCTTGTTTATAAATATAGTCAAAATATGTTCTAGATTTGGTCTTATTCTTTTTTCTAATATAGTACTAAACAAAAAGTTTGTTATGAAAATATTTTCTATATCCATGAACTACTGGATGTTAGGTTCTATCAAACGATATAGATTATTTTTAAAAGCTCATTTTAACTTTATATTTTTAACCATATAATGAGTTAGTAGGAATATTTCAATAGAATAAAGATTTATTCATAGAATTATATTGTCCAAATTGGTTTATAAATATAAGGAAGAAGAACAAGTTAGTATAATATATTCTTACCATATTTTGATGTTCCATATAAAATAATATTGCACAAAGCTTTTATTTCCAACTTTCCATCACAGGGAAAATTTCTTGTAAATCTAAATCAACTATACAAAGCATTACTTGAAAAAAATCCCCTTATATTTTTCTTGATAACATTTTTCAATGTGTAAGATTTTGATGATTTAGTGCCCTTCATTTGAGACATTGAAGCAAATGGTTTTCTTGCCTTATTCAAAGAAGTCCACTTTGTCAGAGATGAATATGAGAAGTCCTTATCCCTTTTCCTCAAGGTACTACCATACCTTTCAAATTATTTACTTTTTACTTTTTAAGAAATATCAAACAAATAATAAGATGATTTTAGAAAGTTCTTGTGAAATAGGCATTGATTGCATTTTATTTGGTAAGTTATTTTTTCTCTACATCAGAGGGATTGTAGAGTTTCTAGCATTACTTAGATATAATAGTTTTGTCAAGTTATCGACTATTTTGAAAAATTAAAGTTTAATATACCAATAATTGTATTCATTATATCTCATTTGAGTTTATTTCATGTAAACAAATAAATTTGGACATTCAAAGGTGTATTTACAACTAATTTTGCTTGCAACTTGTGCATAGATATAGTAGTTGTGCCCTTTTTTTTTTGATAAAATAAGAAACATTTGCAAGGCATTATAACCAAAATAAAAAAGGACCTAAGGACAAAGAATTTAAATAAAAAAGGAAACTAGGATCATGGGCCATAAACATACTAGTGACAAAAAACTTGCAACAATGTCACAATAGAGTATATATTAGAAATAAAAAACAAGAAAAACACCTTACTTGGGAAGGCTTTCCTAATCCTCCACGAGGAATTTAAAGACATATTGCTTCTATTAGCTAGAATTGGGATCACTTGTTTTCTCATGATTTTTTATTTCCTCTTGCAGAATAGAAGCCAAAGTTACAATATAGTGATGTATGAATTTTAGAGTGAAATAGGAGAGGCCATTAAGTTTCCTCTCCAAAATTTCAACCCTAGTCGATAAAGCCATGAGGTCTTGGGAAGTCTTCTCACAGTTGGGGTATTTATCATCATTGTTCTCTTTTGTGGGGGTGGATTCCTTTGATTATTGAAGCATTGTATTGAATTTAGGAAACATGCTTGGACCATCCACATCTGTCTTAGCTTCATTTGCATCATCTTCATTGCTGCTATCTTCATCCTTCTTGGCCTGTTCAAAATCATTTTTGGAAATCTCATCAATAGTAATGTTAGGGGCCTATTTTCTAGCAAAAATATGGGATCTCCGCACACTCCAATTAGTATGGTCAACATCAATATTTGGGTTGAGTTCTCTTTTACTCTCATCTTTGTTCATGTTTAAATTTATTATTATCATCAATATCCTCCTCATCAAAAATGGCTTCTTCGGCATAGAAGTTTGTAGTGGATTTATTTTTCTTTTTGATAGGTCAATCTTTCAAAGTTGTATTAGGTATTTTACCAATCCTTTTGGGGAGGGGATGTGTTTAAGCTCACATAGCCCAACAAAAACTATTTTTTGACTCAGGGATTTCTAAGTTTTAACAAATTTGGGATGCTTAACTGGGGGATTTAGATTTGGATCAAGAGTAGCATGTTTGGTGGCTAGGGTCAATTTTCCTTTTGGATGAGGTTTGAAAACTTTTGCACTTTGAGTGTTCAGGGGGCTTCTGGAAGGGTAAGGAATAGTGAAAGTTTCCTCAACCAAGCAAGCTCTAATTGGCCTGGCGAGACACAAAGAAAGGTGGAAATGGTATAATCTGAGTATGAGTCCCTAGTGGAGTGGAATGAGTGCCCTTTTGTTACTTCCTTTGATATCAATATATTTTATATATTTCTTGAAAGACTAGGCTGTAAGTTTTTGATTAACTATAAAAAGGTTTTGAAGGGGCCCTGAAACCCTGTACAAAAAAGAGCAAGGGAAACAAAGATAAAGCAATAGGCGATCCACCCAAGACACCAAAAGACAAGCTGATTATAGAACCATCAACAACCCATCAACTTAAAACAAAAAGCCACAACAACAAAACCAAACAAAAAATAACAGAACAAGTGACCATTAGAGAAGTTCCTTAAGCATTTTGGCCACTTCTAGGTCCTTAGAAATAACCCTGTCATACATTTCCATGACCTCCTCCACATCCTACCTTGGCACCATTTTTTAGTTCTTGGTTTTGCTTCGAGTGTGAACACTCGGCCCCATGCCTAAGTTCACGGTTTACAACTCCTTATCAACATTCTCCCCCATCTCCTTGTTCGCTGACTCACTGAACAAAGATATACTAGTCTATTCCTTTGCCTTCTCATTTAGGAACACAAGCCCTTCAACCAATGATTCCAATTTCTCCTTGCTAAGATTGATGATCATGTCCAGGTCTTTACACATCAGTCGATAGTTCCTTTCCAACATAGACAACCTCAAGCCATAGCCTCTCTTCAAATTGGCCATGTCTTCCACCAAAAGGACTACACTAGAATTCAAAGATTTAGCTAGTATGAAAATGGAATCCTTCTCCTTAAGACCTCTAAACATAGAGAGATTGCAATGGGAAATTGTGTCATGTTTGTAATGGAGGTCCTGAACCTCCTGAACCAACCACATAAGTAGATTGAAAGAAATATAAGCCCCTTCCTTAACCAAACCTGAGGCTTTTGAGTAGTCCATGGAACCCCAAAATAAACCTCTCCCCTGATGGGAGCTCACAAGAGGATCATCATCTTGAAAACCATCAAGAAAATTAACTTTGGACTTACCCTTGTCTTTAGAAGCCGATGCATGAATAAACTCGTCCACATCCACCACATTGTTCAACTTTCCAGTAGAAGGGGTCCCTCCACCATCACCATATCTCAGGTCCACATTCCCAAAATTCGCCACCTCACCAACCTGGTTAACCCCTAAGACCTCCAAAATATTTTCTGCAACATCCTTAGAGCACACCAGCCCCTGTATCTTAGCCTTCTTCCCACTGTTGCTTCCCTCAACTTCTTCACCACAAACCTCCTGAATTTTGCGCTTTACACGCGGGTTGGAGGGTTTTTCCTTTTTAGCAGAGGGTTTCTTCCCACTAGAAGAAGGAGTGTAGTCTAAGTTAGTGTGGTACCCATTCAACCATGCCTTAGACTCCTCCTCAATTTTTGTCCCCTCACTCTCAACCACCTCCTCAATATGGCATTTCCCACTCCCCTTCTTCTTCTTTTTTGGCTTGAAAGAATCAAGAGGATGAGGTGATTAAATAACATAGTTAGCCTTAATGTGATCCATGATAAGAAACATTAAACCCTCATGTAAGAAAGGGTTTCTCAAATTCTTTTTGTAATTCACAATCCCCTCTTCCAATGAAAGCAATAGATAGAAAGGGAAAAAAATGAGCTTACCGTGACAAAAATGATTGAGCATCACAAAGTGATGACCATACAAGGCCGAATACTTGCCATCCAAGGTGAAATAATGCATCAACGCCATGACAACCTCCTGCCACATAGGTTTAATCTTGGACCTATCATATCCGCCACAGTCAAGCCTCACCATTTTGACTCTCTTTGTCATGGAGAAAATTCAATCTAGTAGCCCTCGAAATATTTTTTTCTCTATAGAAATTTCTACCTTCAGTCAACATCCTAGTTACCTCTGCAATGAATTCCTCACTAATAGTGGTATCCTTGCCAAACATGCTCAAAACCCGACCATGCCAGGCGTCGAAAAAATCTTTGGAAACGCTTGTTTTAAAGCCATCTAGTCTCTCAATGAAAGGGGTAACCCCTCCATTCTGCAAGATTTCTCACACATCAACATTGGCCTTGAAATCATCACAAGAAATCAGCTTTGTTTTGTACCTCTCCCCACCCATCATCAAACACTTCATAGATGCAAAGAGAAACAATAAACAATTGCAAGTAAACACCAAGGTGAGAGGAAGAAAAGCACCCAAAAAGCGTGTGAGCCTGCCAAGTGCAGTACTGAGGACAATAATGGAGAAGAGCCTCCTGCATTTATGATTTAAATGCCCATAGATTCCAAATATCTTCACAAGTATGAGGTATCTAATCAACCAGGGATGGACATGATTACCACGCAAGCCTATAGATGAGGAGATGACTTCTACCAACGAGCTAGGATTTGTTGTTATTAAGCAAATTAATTAAATCGATGGGCAGGTTATCATTAGCCTCCCAGTATCTAGTTGACGTCACCCCATGATTCACCATCTAGTTAGCCACCCCATTTACCTCACGAAAGGCGTGGGATATATACACCTCATTAAAATCATGCAACATAGCTCGAGTGTCCAAAATAAAGGTTTCAATAGCCCATGAAGGAGGAGAGCAATTCCTAAGGTAGTTAATTATATTTAGAGAGTCCCCTTTCAAACAATAAATTTGAGATCCCCTTCTCCCTAGCTAGCTTTATCCCTTGATAGGCTGCTGCAACAGGTTGTAAGTTGCATACATTTATAATTATTGCTTATCTATTACACTATTTCTTTGAATTGTAATTTTAAGCCAATGTTATATCATATAACCTTTAGGTCAAGATAGATACATGTATTATATACTTTTTTTCATTTGAGAGGATCAATTTCTTAGATCTTACTAGGTGTCATATATGCACTTGTATGTTACCTCAGTTTGTGTACATTTTGATTTGATAATACCCTTACTCTTGGATATTCCTTAGATTATATTTCTTTAAAAAAAATATGACCGCAATTACTTTGTTAAGTAATAACCTACAAATAACATATTTACATTACTTGGGCCTCTTAATCATAGATGGTGGTTTGACTACCTTAAGTGCCATTAGTTTTATGGTGTGCAATTTCCTCATGTGTAGTGAAGAGATGACTAGTATCAATCTTGAGTGCAAACATATCACCATATTCCTCACCAAGAGGATATTCTAATGTATTTTTTACCAAAGATTGAGACTATAAACACTTTCCCATTTTATTATTAGATATTAATTATTTCACTACTTATACAAAGATTTAGGGGCTTCACCATTAATGACATTTAGTACCTTAATCAAGTGGTTTGATCCTTTTTGTTCATAAGGTTATCATCTTTACACACAAACAATTTGTAAGGCACTTATAGAATAGTTTCATTAGATGACTTCCTTTATGTATAGTTACAAGATTTTTATAATATCTTTTGTCTATCGATTATATTTCATGATTTAATTATTTTTGAAAATTATATTCCTTAAATTTAATTTTATTTGTTCATAAATGTTTTATATATTTAATAGAATTTTTATAATTTAGATAGCAAATGACATTAATTTAGAAATTTTAATTTTTAAGATAGATGTATAATGCACTATTATTTATAACAATTTGACCTTTAATTTTTCTTAATATAAATGACTAATTGTATTAAAATATAGAGTTGACATATTAAATTAAAATACATATATAATTATGAAATAGTCCACTTTCTTTTCCTTCAACATATTAGTGATTATATAAGAATATAATATTATTGGTTATAAAACAATTCATTTCAACATTCTTTATAATCATCAAACAAAAATATACGTAATCAGGATATGGTCCATATATATATATATTGTTCTTTTTGCCACATTATTGATTATATAAGAATGTGGGTAATTTATTATTGATTATAATACAATGAATTTCAATTCTTTTATATTATAATATACACATCATGTATCAAATCTACAAAGTCCTTTCTACTTTGTACTTTAGTTGTGAAATTATCATTTGTTTCTTGTATTGTTTGCATCTTCAAACATAATTACTAGTCATAATAATTAGGAAAGAAAATGAGCACCACATATTTGCATACACATATTTCACTATGTCAATAAAAAGAAAAGACAAACATAGGTAAAATTTGAGGTTGATATTTTATATTATATTTTAATAGATGATATGTTGTGAAAATGGGATAAGTTATGTGGTTACAATGTGGAAGAGGGTGAGAGCATACAAATTAGAAGAATTATGAGGTGGGAATATGAAGTATACGTTGATAAGAAACTAAAGGTGAAAGGAGAGAGAATAAAAGGCATATGAATAGGCGTGAAGAATTAATAACTCTAAAGAAATACAATGGTGATACTTGAATGAGTATTTATAAATTTTGATAACATTAGGGGATGTGACTAATTACCCCTTAAAATAACATGGGTCATGCCCCACTTTCGCATATCAATATTAAATGCATATGAATGATTGTCACTATGATCCAATTAATAATACTAATCACACATAGCTATCAATGTACCCATCACATATTTGAAATGTGATTGCTAATTATGACTATATTCCCTTAACCCTCACATTTAATTTGTATTTATGTATTGCAATCATATATCCTAACCAATTAATTTAGTTATTTTATTAGCTTAAATTATTTATATGATGTGGTTTGTTACATTATACTAGTCATAAGATTAATTATATAAACAGACAATCACATATACATGTTATAAATATTTTATACACTAAAATATTAATTCACCACAAACAATAAAGTCATGATATATGACAATACAAATACAAACAAAGATAGGTAACCAACTCTTCACCTATTATCAACTTTAAAAGAAATAGGTCGCGAATCTAGAAATAAAAATAACCCGAATCACATAATTCATATAAAATTATTTAAAATTTAAATATCAAAGAAAATATTATTTATAAAAATAAAAAGTTGAAACTAGGTAAAAAAGTTATGGGATTATCACAATTTGAGATTTATATGGAAACACCATTGTACATGATGAGCTTAGTTAATGGCTAATATAGGGTTCAATTCTATAGATGTATGGAGCTGAATGATAATATTTTGGAGCACATGTAACTAGACAAGTGATAAACTAGCTTGGAAAATTTGAGGGGTAGTGGACGTGAGCTAAACTTCAAATTTCTTCTTTTCAAATACCACCACCTCACTTTCATTTCCATTATAGAATAAAGTAGAGTGGGAAATTTTATCTATCAATATTGTAGAGGTTAAGATAGAATTATTTTATGTTTACTTTGTGGACATGGAGTGGATGTGAACCATTTGTAATTATAGATATATTTATATTGATTGAATGTATTTGGTTTTCATGTTTTTGAGATGTGAGATCAATTTTTAAACATGTTTTTTTTTGGTGTGAAATAATATTTTTAGTGTATATTTAGACTTGAGAACCTACAAAAAAA
Source organism: Sequoia sempervirens (assembly GCA_007258455.2). Taxonomy (NCBI): domain Eukaryota; kingdom Viridiplantae; phylum Streptophyta; class Pinopsida; order Cupressales; family Cupressaceae; genus Sequoia; species Sequoia sempervirens. Next base: position 21,150,052 of record VDFB02047230.1, on the reverse strand, counting down.
TCTTATTGACTAATACATTGATTAAGTGAAAGATAGAGAAAATCAATTTCACAAAGCTTATAAAAGATCTAGGCAACATATGATCTAATTCTCCCAAATAGGGATTTGTCAAATAAACATGTGTTAAAGACAAGTTAATACTAGACCAAATAAAATCTAGATAAAATTTAATTATTAGTTTTTTCAATGTGTTTTAGGGTTGGTAAGAAAATCAATTGACCTATCATGTTAATACATATTTGGCAATTTTTTTTTTTAAAGTTGTTTAAGATAACTTTCAAGACAAGACCAACTGAAATGGAATTCTAAAAGAGCTCCAATAACTTGATAGTGTAAGGTTTACATTGATTTTAGAGAGATTGGAGTGCATTCCATAAATCTCGAAGTCCATGTATGATAATTATTTTAGTAACCTTAAGAAATTTTAATTGAGAGTTATATCACCTTTATTAAAATATTAAATGGTTGATTATACTTAAATAAAAATCTAAGAAAACATAGTCATCATTCAAGACATAATACATTCATTAATGGAACCACGAAAGTATGAGATGTGGAAAATACATGTTTGACTTCTAAGTAGAGAACCACTCATCATCACCCACAAATTGACATAGCTCATGTGCATATAAAATAACATCTCATCCAATGGAACCATGGAACTTGGTCCACAAAAAAAACATCTCATGCATATAATTATAAGTTTTCATCCTCTTTTAAGACATAGAATTCAAAGCCACACAAGGGATATTGAATATTTTTCCAATCTTATTCATGTTGAAAAAACTATTAACATTTTTTAGATAAAAACATTCTAACTAGCTAAAGGGGAAAAAAATGATGACAATGTTATTTCAATAAGTAGAAAAACTTGGTAAATATTAATACATCTACTCTCAAAGAGGAAAAGGAATCTTCTAGCCTTTTAGAACTTAGAGCAAAAATTCCTTAGACATGTGTTGCTCTCTTCAAAGACGTAATGGTGGAGAAACAAACAAAACTTATGGCACAAATGTAGCTCTACAATTCAAAGAAATAACATTTTATTTTGTATTTTTTGGCAGGTTTACAAGAAGCAAAGCATTTACATGATAAAAAAAATAGAAACATAAAACAAGTTGATTTTGACAATTGGGGTTTGATTTATTTGCTACAAAATAATGTGGCATCTTGTTCCATTATTACACATTGATTATGATCCTCATCAACACGTCTTTTGAGTTGCATATGAGGGAATCACACCTTCCCCTAACACATTATACTTACATCAATATATTTTTAAATTTAGGACCATCATGCCTTCTCTTCACACATTGTGCTTATTATTACTATATATTTACATCTGGGGGCATCATTCTTTCCCTATTTACTCACCTTTGCACTTTATTACATTTTTCTGCCTATATGGAACCATTATCTTGTTATGAGATTTTGCACTTACATCTTACATTGTTGTGCTCATGTGATTCGTTCACTTCCTAAGTAGCTATGTTGCCACATTGAGGTGCATCAAGAGTCACACCCTCCCAAATAAATGTTAGAAATTTGAAATAGACTGAATAACCAAAGAACAAGTTATTAGAGAAAATCAAAGCTACATAAACTAGAAAAAACATAAAGAATGCACACCAGAACTCCGAGAGATTATGCAATGTCAATATGATAGAATGAATTAAGAGCTTCCAAGCTGAAAAGATATAATGCAAATATGCATGAATGGATGCAAGAGTATGCAATGCAAAGATTTCACAAATATGCAAGAGTATGCAAATACAAGCTAGGTAGTGAGTTTATATACAACTTAGGAAAGGACGTAGGTGGAAAATCCAACCAATAGGAATCAACCACAAAAAGTGGAGATGGACCACCAAAAGTAGAAAGTGGTTCCACCCTTTAAGGAAGGGGACACCACACACTTATCTCCTAGTTATATTAAATAATAAACTTACTTTATTATCCTAAGCAAGCTTAATTAAGTGTAGGAAAAACCTAGGACTAAGGGTAACCTACTAGGAAAATAAAAACCTACACCAACACCCCCCTTAAGCATAGCTCAGGCGGATGTAAAAGATGATGGGTCCTGGAAAATGAGGCCATGTTAGGTACCCATGTACATATCAAATTCCCCCCCAAAGAAGAAGAATCCCCATCCCACAAAAAGTAAGTACACCCCCCATAATAGAGAGAGAAATAAAGAAGAATTAAGTACCCCCCCCGAAGATATCCAATGGTAGATGCTTGAAACTGGATGGAGAAGATAGTCCATGATCATCGAACAATGTTCCTACCCTTAGGGAGAAACACAACCAAAGGTGTATGCAATCTATCTCTCAAGTCTTAAAAGGAATATGTAGGAAGAAAGTACAAAATGTGTGAAGTCTTTAAATTCGGCTCAAGTATCCCCATGTCGATGATGAAAGTTGTCATAATCAAATAAGGCATTCTAAGCCACATTGCTGAAGATGACAAATCATAATCTCCTAGAGACTGATGTAGAGCATAAGCAAAAGACTCAAGTATCTCCTCTGAAGATGTCTCCTCCAAATGATGATCCAAAGTATCCAAATTCATGTCAAACTATGATGAATGATCATGTAGAGAATGGACAAGAGGGTCAAAGTGTTCCCTCACAACAACTGAAGAAGAATCATCCCCATTAAAAATAAGATGAATACACTCAATAGTGTCTCCCAAATTTGCAATATGTGTCTCTATAAACAAGTCTGAAATACCTATCAAGAGATCATCCCAAGCTTAATTAGGAAGACTATAGATAACCTGTTGTAAGAAGTTATTGGATGCTTTCAAAGAAGAAACTCTAAACTTTGAAGTATCAATAGTGGATGCAAGAACAAAAGAGTGGTCCTCAAAGAGAATATGTATGTCCTCAATAGTGTCATCTAGATTTGAAATGAAGGACTCTACAAATAAGCAAGAAATGTTTGGTAAAAATTGGTCCCAATGAACCAAATTCAAAAGACATAAATGATCGTACTGCAATGTATCACTGGAGGCTCTCGATGAAGCATCTCTAGAATCTGAATCTACAACAGGTGATGTCAATGTAATTTCAACTTTAGGATGAGAAGCAAGAGAAGTCTTTATGTCATCTAAACATTCAAGACGTGCATAATACTTAAGCTCCTCTAAAGTATCATTATCATAGGGTATATTATCTACATCATCAAGTGGAATGAGGAAATCTGCAATAGGATCATCTGGGAATGAAGAAACATGAGGGTCTCCAAACATCTCCCAAATGTTGGTCCAAACTGTGCAGGGACATTCAATGCCTACTATAACCAACAAAGAGTCATAATCAACATGACAACCAATTATTCCTATTACATGATCAATTCTATTACCACAAAAATTCCTCTTATCAGGTGTGTCTGGTTCAGGAATGAGTCCATAAAGGTAAGAAAAAAGTTTTAGCCATCTGAGATGGGTTAAAATGACTTTTTTCCAAGACTCATAATTAGCCTTATCCAAAACTATCATAGAAAGATGAGTAGAAAAACCCATGATACAATCCTCAAACGATTACAAAAGAACACCAAAAGAGAACATCAATACACTCCCACCCTTTTCACTAGTATCAAAGATCACCCCCCAAATATTATAAGGTTGACACTTTATAATTTAGTACGTTTACAAAGCCTTTTACAAGATACAATGCTCATTAGGCTCAAAATAGCCAAAATTACAAATTCTAATACAAAATGAACTTGAGATAAAATCTAAAAAAAATAGCCTTATGGCTATGTAGTGCTCTTCAAGACCTTTCCAACACCTATTTGTTTTTGAAAATCAGAGCACGAGGACGAAAGTTATGGCCTATTGAAGAAATTAGCACAAGACAACTTCAACCTGAAATATTGGTACAAAATGGCAAAAAATTCTCTATGAATGGAAAGTGCTCATCTTTAGCTTTCCAATGATATCTTATTTGTTGAAATCTAATGCTTGAAGCAAAAGTTATGAATTTTTGAAAAACTGGTTGAATTTAGCTTGGAGGAAACAATTTTTTCTAGCCAAAAGTTTTAATTTTGATTTGATTTATGAAAAATATACTCATTATTTTTAGACAATAATAGAAACCCATAAATATTTTGATGCTAAGAACAAAACCCAAAAATAGTTTTTTGATCTAGCAAGTAGAAGATGGATATATATATATATATATATATATATATATATAAACCTTTAGCCAGTAGAAAAATGATGCGTAAAACTTTTTGTACAACAATCTTCTTTAGATCTATGCAAGGTATGCATAATATAAAAGATACCTTGTTGAGACTTCAACCCTGTCTACAAAACCCAAAAATCATTTTTCTCAAAAATGAGTGGAAGTTGGATTTTTAGAGCAAAAAACAAAACAACTCCAATGAAAAACAATTTTCTTCAAACCCCTACCTGCAACTATGTCAAATGATCTCCAATTTGGATGAAACAAAAGCCAAATCTAACTTTCTCGAGCATTCTGGACACATTGGAACAGTAAAAAATACTGGCAGTATAACCAAAAATGATGCAATCACCCAGATCTCACAAAACATATATACAATATGAAGAGGTTATTAAATATTTGCAACCCTTTCTGATTCTCTAGATCATTCAAGAATGCAAGAGAAGAGCATACAAGAATTTAAAAGATTTTTACAAAAAAATAATTTCTCAATCACAAATCTAAGAACTTAGATTTCTCATAACAAAAGCTTTGATATTATGTTAGAAATTTGAAATAGATTGAATAACCCATGAACTTTATAAGAGAAAATCAAAGCTACATAAACTAGAAAAGCATAAAGAATGCACACTAGAATTTTGAGAGATTATGCAATGTCAATATGATAGAATGCATTAAAAGCTTCCAAGCTGAAAGGATACAATGCAAATATGCATGAATGGATGCAAGAGTATGCAATGCAAAGATTGCAAGAATATGCAAGAGTATGCAAATACAAGCTAGATAGTAAGTTTATATAGAACTTAGAAGAGGATGTAGGTGGCAAATCCAACCAATAGGAATCAACCACAAAAAGTGGAGATGGACCGCCAAAAGTGGAAAGTGGTTCCACCCTTTAAGGAAGGGGACACCACACATTTATCTCCTAGTTATATTAAATAATAAACTTACTTTATTATCCTAAGCAAGCTTAATTAAGTGAAGGAAAAACCTAGGACTAAGGGAAAATAAATTAACCCACTAGGAAAATAAAAACCTACACCAACAACAAATTGTGTACCCACACTACCAAACCATGTTTTAAGGGTTATCTTATGGCCTTCTCCATTGTTTTGGTTGCATTCCACATACTTCCATTTTCAGCACCTCTAGGGACTTATTGTCTTACCTAAATCAATGTGTGCACATGTTCTTGGATGCCAAATTAAGGGCATTTGCCACTCCAATGCCTTATGTACTTGTATGAGTGTTCCTAACACTAAGAGCCACATCATCGTTTTTTTTCATGTTGAGGTAAACATTAGTCCTTGATACCATCTCCAACACATGTGATTATTGTACTTATGATTTGAGATATTCACATGATTTCATTATGCGATTCATTCTTATACAATCATTCCTATATATGTTTACATGTTTACATGCTTATATGTCTAGATTGTAATTACTTTTCATGTATTTTTTCACTCTCCTACAATTCCTTGCATCCTACAAATGCAACCAATTATAGAGGGCATATTTTATTGCTAATAATTTTATGTTTGGTTATCTATCTAGTTAAAATTGCTTACAAAGATTCATCTTTAGATCCATTGGGAAGTACATGATGGAAAAACTATATGATGCCATCCTTGTAGGGATCATTACTTTAATGGGCCCTCTTTCATATCCTTTGATATTTGAAAATTTATTTTACATTGATGTATGTGATTGTTACATAATTTTAGATGCATGACCATTTTATGATTCACATGCACCTTAAAGTGGGGGGCAAAATGTAATATTAAAATTTACATACCCATGATATATACCATATAGTTTTGTGTTTGTTATGGGGAGAGTGTCTTGGTACATTGACATATAATAGTCTAAATTTGTACAAATTTGGGTCTCTTCCCCTAGGTTACCTACTTCCCCTACACACATTCCTATATGTTTATCTCTTATCTCATCCCCTTGTTCACACATTCCACTATATTTGTACATTTATGATATCCATACTTGCACACCATGCAAGTTTACTCATGTTGATTTGCCTCCTTTCATGTCCTTGGTCAACTACATATGCTATGTTGTTGACCACACAAACATGGATTTTACCCTTTCAAATACAAAATTCAAAGTTTAGCTAACTCCCGCATATACTCTTCTTCTCTAGAACTAACTAAACATAAATTTGTATCAAATTACTATATTCTTGTATTAAAAAGCATTTAATGCATCATTTTACATCATCTAAGTACATTTCCTAATCTCTAAATATTTGATTATTTGTACTCTATCATTTAAATATGATACATTTAAAATATTTTATATCTACATAACCATTCTAAAAATACATGCATAACTAAAAAAACATTATTTTTAAATTTATAAATTGACCATAAACATGACCTCTTATAGCATGATAACCAATAATCCTTACATTTTAAAAATAGAACAAACTGCATCCATACATTTTAAAAGTAGAAAATACCTAAGATAAATTGAAAAAACTAACATAGTTTTACAAACTGCCAAATTGAGTCCATTTATAGTTTTAAAAAATCTAATCCATAAAAGATTTGAACCCACCACTATCTTAGTGGGGTAGGTATGTTGCTATTAACATGGTAGTGGAGCATCACTACCAAAAAAATATTTTGTTTTTCCCTCCATCATCATCAACAAAATAAGTCACCTCGCTTTTTGTTCAACCAAATCTTTTATACAATCATTAAGTACTTATTTTTCTCATTTAAAATGATGATAGACTTTATTTTATATAAAAATTGAAAGTAAAAGATAAATGTTTAATTAATTCATGTAACTAGGTAAGTTACGATAGTATTTGTTTGTTTGTAATGTTAAGAATAAGTTTTATCAAATATAGTTTAAGATATATTTAAACACACATGATGAGTTAGGGTACAATAGTTATGTGTAAAACAACAAATGATAAATTACTACTCTCATTGATGATGTAAGGTTGAGAAAGGTATTTCTTCTGTTTTTATGTTTGAGTTGTATGATTTTAAAGCCTTGCCTCTATAGTTGTGGGCAGGCCATAGTTAAACTTTTTTTATTTTGTCTAAGTCTATTAGCCTAATTATGAATTCTTGAGAGACACCAAATTATATATTTTTATTTATATGACATAAAATTTTAATTTAGGTCTTATATTTTGACACTAAGCAAGGGATTATAAATAATTTATAATCTTTAAAACAAGGAAATGCTTTCTAGAAAATAGATTAGGTTTTTTTTAATTTTTTTTTTTATTGAATCAAATGAGAAGTTTCTAATTTGATTAACTATAAGGTCAAAAATTACACACCCTTCAATTTTGAGATTATAGTTGAGCTCAATTTAGCATCTATCTCCTCTTATATATTTTTTAGGTCCACTCAACTATATCCTAGCCTTTCTCCCATCCTTGGTGCCAAGATGAGCTTGGTGTTTCTATGTGTTTTTGCCCTTTTTACGTAATTGTTTGTAATATTTGTGTTGTTTCCGTGTCATGTGTTCATTTTGCACCATCTATGGGCTTGTTGTGTTAGGATGACAACATGGGTTCATATATGTCTATGTGGGCATGCTACCATCCTCTAATTGCTTAATTGTACGATGACCATTTCTTCCTAGCATTGCCACTATACAACTCCTAAACATGTAGGTATAAGTATTGTTGGATATGTTGGGAAAATGTCAATAGCTAGTTCCTCCTTACATGCCGCTTCAACTTCCCTAAAAATAAATTAAAAAAAATCAATTGCATTCAACTTGAACCTTTTCCTAGCACTTACAACACTCTTCTAAGCACTTCTAGCATCCTTCTTAAGCATCTATAGCATTTTTATGTGAGATTTTTGAACAAAAAATCACGAGCATTACTCTTTGCTTCTCACTTTTGCATATTAGAATTCATAGGTGTTGATTCTCTTGTTTGCAAGCCTACTAAAACTCCAAAAAAATTCCTTGAGTAGTATCTTAATTCATAACTAGGTGACATTATTGCTTGTGTGATTTATTATGACATATTTTTCTAATTCTTTATTTTCTTAGTATATTACAATATTGTCATTGTTATTTCTTGTGTTTTCTACACTATTATTGACACCCTAGAGGTTTCATTACCTCTCTCCCTCCTCACACACATTAGGGTGTTGATCCCCTTAGATCAATGATTAAGCACATATAATTATTTTTATATTGTTGTTCTTAAGTTGATGTGCACATAAGCTTAAGTGCACACATAATCTCCAATCTTTCCTTGTTTCATTGATTTCCCATAGAAACTAAAATTCTAAACAAGGGGATTTTTCATTCATGAAAAGATCCTAAGTGATCCCAACAATTTTCTCTATCCTAGAATAGGTGCTTGAAAATTTCAAACTATCATTTTTTGTTCTCTTTCTTCTCTTTTATTGTTCTTTAAATCCTATATTTTTTATATACTTTGGGATCTACTATGGATGTTTGAATATATGTAGAACATTTATAAATTTTCTAAAAGACCTATATTTTCTAACTTTTTAAGATCACAATGTGTGCTTAGGATGATAATGCGAGCATGCTAGTATTTGAGCTAGTGAGGCTTCTAGTTTTAATTTCCAAGCTCATTGTGACTTGTTATTTTCTATATATATATATATATATATATCTGTCTTTTATTATTTTAGTTCTCAATTCCTAGATCATTATTTTAGCTTAGGTTATAAACATAGTTGAATATGCTAAGGATCATTTTGGAGAGCTATAAGATTTTTGTATCATAAAATGGTATCAATAACACTTCTCATAAAACTATTTTAACCTTTTACATTAACTTAAAATATTTCCTCTATCATGGCCTAAAGCTGGCTTAGGAGAAGGGATTAAAAAGAATTTGGTTGGAAGGCGACTCTTTAAATATTGATGATTTCCTTAAGAGGGTTCAACCTTCTTCTTGGTCTATTGAGAGTATCATAGAGGACTCTATTTCTATGCTTAACTCATTCGAGGAGTTTTATGTCTCTCATGTTTATTATGAGGCTAATAGGGTCACTGATGGCCTTGCAAATATTGGGGTGTCCTCTCTTCCTAAGTGATGGGATTCACATGACATTATGCCCATTAAAATTCAAAATATCATCAAATATGACCAAACTTTATAAGGCAATTGGTATTTTAATATTTAGAGGGATTTTCTTATTGCTTCATAATTCCCTCATTAAGGTTGAAAGACATGTGAAGCTCAACTTATGTCTGAAATATGATGGCATAGCTTATATGCAAATATTTCATAGGTAGTGAAAATGATGACATTTAATCCTTATGCTGTTAGTAACACACAGATTGTGGGTGCTTGTTTTTACATCTTTCTTTGTGTTTGGAGTTTTCATTTGCCTACATTTCTTTTCTGGGAGAGACCTGCATTTAGTTATGCACAATTGTCCATCGGGGTGAAAAGTGTAGACTAGAGTCGGTTACTTGTGAGGAGAATAATAGCGAATGAGTTGGTCTGGGAGATCTTGGAGAAAGGGGGGTGACCCCATACATTCAGAAAATTCATGGGTTTGATTCCAAAATCTCCTAGGTGTTTGTTAATGGCTAGAGTAATAGAGTGTTGAGTCTTTGGCATTGAGTTTAGTATAACAAAGGGCCTTATTGCTAATATTACTGGTTTATCTTATGAGGGAAGGAAATTCTATAGAGAAAGGTTGTAACGACCTAGCCCTTATGTAAAGTAAAAAATTCTTAATTTTACATCGAGTAAAGATAACAAGTAAATTCCATTGCAATAAAATTTTTATTTTCATTTATAAACATGATAACACTTATTTCAACATTTTATTCCTTTTCTTTTCAAGAAAACATCATAGTAAGAGAGCATAAAGACACAAACATACTTTGAAGCACCTTTGAACAAATAGTAGTAAGACGGTCCAGGTGTTGGAACTATTAAAATTTGATAATTTTGCATATCTTTCATACCCCTGAGTCTCCATATGAATCCTTCCTTATGCATATTTTCTTCATTTCATGATATGTTTGCTCATATTTTGGCTCATATTTGTCCCATATACCATCCATGTCTGCATTTTCCACCTTTTGGTCCATATCGGCATAGGTCCATGAATGTCTCCCCGACCTGTGTTGTTTTTATGCTAACATTTATATACTACAGGTCTGTCGGCAAGACTCTTTTGGTGTTTTGGCGACCATGGAGGAGCCTATCGGTGGGAGTTTTCCTTCGATGAAAGGTCTTGGCGAATGACCTTCGTCTCATTGACATTACACATGAGGCTCGTCGGTGAGACACTTTCCTTCGGAGTATGTCATAGCAATTACACATTGTCTTGCCGACCGGTGGTGGGAGGGTGCATATCAGTGTAAGTTGGGCTATCGATATGAGGTCTCGGCGAGTGACCTTCGGTCTCGCCGACACTTCGTATGTGTCTCCTCTTCAGCCAAACATAAGTCTTCGCTGAAGGGTCATAGCGACGTGCGCATGTCTTACCGACGGAGCATAAGGGTTCTTTTAGATGGCCTTCGGTGTGAGATCTATTTTCTCTTGGCGAACAAAGGGCTAGCTCGGGGTAACTTTCGGTGAAACAAGAGCACTCTACATGAGGTTTCCCCGACATCATTATGTCTCGCCGATAACACGATGAGGTCTCTGTCGGTAAGAAAGCCAAAATGTCTTGGCGAAAGTGAATAGAACAAAACATAATTGCTCGGTGTGACCTATTTGTTTCGGTGTGTGGTCTTGGCGAGGTGCCCGGGGTCTCACCGAGTGGAATGCAGAGGTGATCTTGTCGGCGAGAGGGGACTTTTGTCACGGTGACGTAATGTTTTGTGTAGGCTTTCGGTATAACCCGATGAATTCTGTGGGACTTCTCCCCGATATCTATGAGCTATAGCAAAGCGGGTGAAATGAAAGGTGCGGTTCGGTGTGAGACCTCTTATGTCTCGGCGACTTGGAAATGATAAAGGCCTTTCAGCCTGACATAGTGTGTTCGATATGTTGTCTCCTCGATATCACGGTGTCATAGTGAAACACAAGGGGAACAAAGGAATACTATATGGCTTCGGTATGACCAACGAAATGCTATAGCGACATACAGGTGGCAAAGACATATATCGGTAAGACATAATGTGATCTATGGGACATCTCCCTGACTCAGATAAGTCATGGTGAAAGCGAAATACAAGGGTAGAGCGATTAACGATTGAATTGCCTTCGGCATAGCTGCTGGTTGTCTCGCCAACTAATCACGGTGAATAATAGAATTCAAATGTTGTGGCCGACATGTATACATTTGGGAGCCATTGCAGGCCTGACTGATTGGAGCCGAATTCTATGGAGAGCCGACATGGTTTTTTCAATATGATTTATTTTCTCATGCTGGTGTATAAATAGGCATTTTTGTAATTGTAAAAGATCACCAGTTATTAGATATTTTGATTTGCAAGTAGATACGTAGAATAAAACTATCGATGAGACTATTGTTGCATGATTTCAAAATGGAGGTATTTATGAAAATCAGTTGATGTTGCTGCATTTTTCTGGTGTCAATTATCTGTTAAATTTAATGAAAATACTGCTAAGTTGTCTCCAAGATTGATGCTTTCTGGTTGTGTAAATTGACATAACAAGTTTATGTTTAGTTTATCAATGCACATTTGTTGTATCTGTGTGATTAATCAATTGGTTCTTTCAAGCAAAGATTAAATCCTTTTAGTTGATCACAGTAATCAGAGAGATTCATCTGGATTATTCAAGTAGAGCTTAGTAGTTATAGTTTTGCATGTTTATACAAGTTGTAAACAGAATGTATGCCAGATAATTTGATACTTCTCCAGAAAGTGTTGCTCATATTGATCTCATTTGACTCCGCATACCCAACAAGGCACTGGTCTCTGCAATTTCATCATTTGATTTCATTCAATTTCTATATATCTGTTAAATAAACATTTTAGGATTTAGATTAAGAAGATTGCTATCAAGTTTGAATTCGTTTGTTCACCTCCATTTGCCATTGTGAACAAATTGTTGTAAGAAGTATAATCATAAGTCTGCTTAATTCAGAGGTACACCCGCCCAAGGTTTAGCAACACCTAAAGAGTAGAAGGTTGAGTTCTCTTGACCTTGTCTGTTACCCTAAAGCGTAGCAAGATATTGGCAGCCTCTTGAGGCATTGACTGCTTTTGAGAGCTAACACTAGGTTCCTTTCCTTTCAAATCTTGGTGTATTATGTCACCTGCTGTGGAGGAGAAGCATCACTCGAGCACTTTTTCACCAACCAAAGACTCTTAATGTGGTCCCCCGCAAATCTACCATTCGGTAGATGGCCCTTCCCTTCGAACAAAGAGATTGGTAGAGTATCCGATAATGACAACCCAACTGAGCATAGTGTTGTGTCCTACATAACTAGAACTTGCTATTTCACAATCCTGAACTAGCATGCATAAAGGATCACAATGAACTGACAATGTAGTCTCAAGCATTGCACAGTCTAAGTGGATGTTGTACATTGCACTACTTTGGCCAAAGTATTCTCATTCATTACTTCGAATGAAGTCATCTATCATAAACACTACTTACGGCTGATTTGACTTAAGGCTATCTTACACTATGCATAGGTGCGGTCCTTCACTTGATAATTTGTCATCCTAGACTTAACCTACAACAATCTAGTCTACTAAGTAAATTATACAAGCTAGGTATATCCTTCAATGGATAGTCAATCATCCCAGATAACCTACCTTAATACAATCTAATCTACTAAGTAAATTACACAAGCTAGGTATATCCTTCAATGGATAGTACGTCATCCCAAATAACCTACCTTCAAACAAACTACTTACAAAAGTATACTAAGCCTTCTCCTAGGAGTAAACACAAGCTTTCCTAGTTAACTTAAAAACTTAGTTGGTGTACCTCAATGACTATTGCACTTAATCAAGCCTATTAGATTAATATCTAAAGCAAACAATATTCTCCTATTATGGAGATTATTACAAACATGTAAAACATAGCTAGAATCGCTTCATTTTTCCTTTTTCTGAAAGACAACAATTATTCTTCCTATGCACAAACAGTGAATACAGTTCAAGAGACAATTTACTTCTTAAGCACATACAACAAATACAATCCAAAAGACTATTAACTTCCTATGCACATACAACAAATACAATCCAAGAAGTATTTAATGGATAATTAAAGAAAGAGATAATAGAAGAATATCCCATGCCTGTAATTTGATTTTTCCACAGAATGATGATGCCATAGCCTTCACTTTTCCTCCAATCCAATAACTTCTAGTACCTTAGATAATTGACAGTTGACTCTTAAGACTTCACTTTTCCTCACTCAGAAATAGATATTCAAAACTAGTAATTTCTCAGTAGTAATTAGTAGCAGGTGTCTATTTTGGTAAAATACGCCTTTCTCAATTGGACACTCAGATATGATGGAAATCTATTATTTAATTATAGCTGAATGATGCTCAGAAATCTCAAGTATGAAAGAGGGATTTATGAATTCAGACTAGAATCACAAAGAGATAGATATAATCATAATGAAAGGTAAATGTGAATGAGTGACAACTAAAATAACTAGTGAATGCGTATGAATGAATTCTCCACAAAATGATGATTGAATGCTCCACCAAAAGTTAAGTCTATGCTCAACAAAAGATAAGATGTAAATAATTAAAGTTGGGCGGCTATATATAGAGCCCTAGCCCCAACGATTTCCTCTTCCATTTAGGCATATGATTTTCCACCACTAAAATATGAATTATTCAACCTAGTATGTGGCAAATTTTCTCTCCCTTACTTAGTTTCAACATGGTGAGTTGGCTTCTAGTAATTGACAGCAAAATGGAGACTAATTCTATTGCACATGGTGAAATGGTACCAATCGACACCTACATAAATAGTTTTCAACTGTGGCACCATTCTTCAGGAATGGCGAATTTAGGAGATACAGAGAAAAAGTCATTTCTAGAATGAAGAACACATATCCTCTTTTTTAGGCTGTGTTTGCTTTGATCATTGCTTATGGATTTAGTCAAAATGTTTTCTCCTCTGCGCACATTTACCAGGCGCGACTTCTTCAAGCGCAACAATTAAACTTCCGTTCAAATGTTTAATAAAGATTCATGAAATATTTTGATTCAATAGTTTGATTTTATTTGACTTGGAAATAATTTGATTTTCGTAGTTTGTAATATAAATATTTAATTGATATGGAAATAATTCAATTTCCATATAAGAATCAATAATATACATTATATTATATATATAATTATAGTAATTAAATAATATACACATATATATATATATTTAAATACCTTGGTATAATATATATATATATATATATGTGTATTATTTTACTATAATATATATATCAATAATATTAATATATATTTACATATATATATATATATATATCCCACTATAAACATATCGTAAGCCAGTCAACATATTCGACATGTATATATATACATATATATGTATATGTAAATTTGTAAGGCAATAATAATATAATATTATTAATATCCACATACTATAGGATGTGTGCATATATACATGTATATATGTCTGTATATTTCCTCTATGTGCACGTATATGTAGGTATACCATATCAATGCATCCCTATGAGCTTGTACGTCTGCCAACATACACTTGTATCGATATGTATATACATATGGATACATGAATATACTATATATATGTATATATGCTCTCTTCCTATTCACTTACATTCATTAACGTTACCATCATAATGATCGTAATATCACAAAATAGATACATAGATAAACATCACTTATAAATGCATACAAAAGTAGACGAGACTCCTAATGCAAACATACAAGCTACAAATGACTTAGCTATATCCCACACAAACTGACTCAGTTTACTCAATCTAAGTGACGTGTGTGTATGCTCAGATAGTTTACTTTTACCAGTTACCCAACCAAGCTCCTCTCCCAAGTGATATTTCCCCTCTGCCTGGAGGAATGGTTCATATACCTGCATCTGATAACACATGCTTTCAGAAGTCATATGTTCACAACATAAGTAGTATATATAAACATCTCAAAATTTAGAATAATCATTACTCAATAACATCAATAGAAGTAACATTAAATGAGACAATCATTAAATGGAAGAACACTCATATTGATAACAAGGAACAACATGTTTTATTCATCTTTAGGACTCTCATTATAATCAATTTACCCTATGTAAATAGTAGCTATACAATCAGGGTGTAACATACTCCCCCACTTATGATTCATCGTCCTTGATGACTTAAGGTATTATTCAAAGCATAAAATCATAACACTATATTTATTCTTCATTCTTTAAAACTTCAAGAATATCTGGAAACTTCTACTGAATTTCTGTATAATCCTCCCAAGTTGCTGAGTCTTCTGCGTACTAGTCCCACTAGACTTTGCACTGCGAAACTTCTATGTTTCATAAGCGAAGCTTACATGTTTCTAGCACCTTGACGGGCTTGAGAGTTACTACTCTAGGATCCCTTACTTGGCATTTCGATCAATGTAATTTGGAAATCAGCTTGTCTATCATCTTCAACAACATGTATCCTCTGTTGAAACATGGCCTTTTGAGTGCGTAAAGAGTTTCCATAAGGTTGGGAGCTAGAAGTTTTGTTAGGGAATTCACTTGCATAGTGACTCCCATTACATATAAAACATCCGACTCTTGGTGCTCTTTTCTCCATGGTTTCCCTAGTCTTATTAGCACCTTCATTAGCTCTGCTAGTGTCATCCTATCTTGAGTTGTCTCTTTTCCAATCTCTTTTGAATTCTTTTCCATTGAAGCAAGATCTTTTCCCATTTTCTTTGTTGCGTCTTGTGTAAATTCTTCCTTCTTAGGGGCAACCTTGTTGGAAACTTCTGTATCCTTCTTTTGTTCTTCTCTTTCATATCAGTTGGAATCTTCCTTAAGCTTCTGTTCTTGCTTAATGGCTTTTTCATATACAAGGTCCATTGTGGTCAGACCATACATATCAACTTTTCCTCCAATTTTACTATTGAGTCCCAAAATGAATTTCCTAATTCAGAAACACTCATCCTTGTGGTAGATGAGGACATATCGAAGAAGTTAGGTGAACTTCTCCCAATATTCATTGAACAACATGGTCCCTTGCCTCAACTCTTGAATGTTAGAGAGTTTTTGGTCATAATAGAGTTGTGGCAACCATCTCTTGCGGAAAATTTCTACAAATTCTCCACAAGACAACTTCTAGGAACTTATGTTTAGTTCTATCTTTTTGTTCATCCACCAATTAGAGGCTTCACCTGCTAATTGGTACGCTCTCCAAGCTGCTTTGGTCACTTCATCATAGTTCCTTATCTCGAAGTATTTTTCCATTTGCATTAGCCAGACTTTGGCTTCATCTCCTTCGGCGCTGCCTTCAAACTTCGTTGGAATCATTTTCTTCATATGCCTAGATAGTTCAGTAGACACAATCTTCTTGTTTCTTCCCATTGAGTTTGTTGGTGATTTCTCTTTCTCATGGTTGCGGTTTTCACCTCACCAATGGGAAGAACTTTCTCCTTCCAAGTTGTTGATAGGTACTTCTTTCTCTAATCTCTCTTTTTCTCTTTCTTCTTCCAGTTTAGTCAACCTTTCCAATACCAGATCGAGCCTTTCCTCCACACTGGTGGTTCTTTGTTCATATTCATGACTTGTACCGGGGATATTTCTTGTCCTCTCATACATTTCCACCATGATTTAAAATATTGATTTAAACCTAAATGTTTTATCCATGTTAGATTAATTATACTATTAATTATCTTTTGGAAAGCATAAAAGCACACATTCATATGAACACAAGAATTGCATACAAGTTTAGGCACACACTTCTTTTGATAAATACTAGTTTTATTTATAGCAAGAGGATTTCAATATCCTATTGGTTACATTGATCAACTATTAAGATAGTCAAGGGGAGAGTATCCATTGGATTCACTCTTAGATACATGGCTTAGAGGAGTGTAACCTACAGACTGAGAGAATTGTTGTTCTCTTTTCTTTCTCTTCATCTCTCATCTGATTGTGCCTATCCCAGAAAGGATAATATCCTTTAAATCTATCATTTGATACATAATTGCGAGAAGTAATATCATTTTTGGTGTTCATAAAAAATGTCTACATTCTTCGTAGACATTTGTTCATGAGACACTTTCTCAACTAGCGGTGTCCTCGGTGTAGATCACTTGGAATCTTTACTCAAAGAAATTGTTATTACTTCGGCCAATGGTAGAACCCTAGGATCCCTAAAAATGAGTGTTGGACTAGTACTTTCTTTAGAAGGCATATCCCTAGATAGTGGTAATGATTCTGAATTTTTCAGTGAGATGGTGGGTAAGTAATTGTACATTGCCTCCATCCTCATCTTCCTCTTCACATCGTTGATCCGATAAAGAGAATGGCTAAAAGTTTCAATATCACTCAACCAGATAGCGTTATCATAGTTGGTTCCTTCAATGGTTCTAATGATGGCCTCTTTTTCCTTCTTGAATCTAAGGTAACATTCATTTCCAATTACAGACTTCCAAGTCATTAATCTGATATGTACCATCCTGACACAAATTTTTTTCACAACATTTGATAATGTTGGAAAAGGAAAACATAACAAGTTCATAGGTTCCAGTGTTTAAACTTGGCTTTGATACCACATGTAACGACCTAGCCCTTATGTAAAGTAAAAATTTCTTAATTTTACATCAACAAGTAAAGATAACGAGTAAATTCCATTGCAATAAAATTTTTCTTTTCATTTATAAACATGATATGTAACATATTTCAACATTTTATCCCTTTCTTTTCAAGAAAGCATCAGAGTAAGAAAGCATAAAGATACATACATAGCTCGAAGAACTTTTGAACAAATAGTAGTAAGATGGTCCAGGCTCCTTTCCTTTCAAATCTTGGTGTATTTTGTCACTTGTTGTGGAGGACAAGCATCACTCAGGTGCTTTTCCACCAACCAAAGACTCTTAATGCGGTCCCTTGCACATCTACCATTCGGTAGATGGCCCTTCCCTTCAAACAAAGAGATTGGTAGAGTATCCGATAACAACCCAACTGAGCATAGTGTTGTGTCCTACATAACTAGAACTTGCTATTTCAAAATCCTGAACTAGCATGCATAAAGGATCACGGTGAACTGACAGTGTAGTCTCAAGCATCACACAGTCTAAGTGGATGTTGTACATTGCACTACTTTTTCCAAAGTATTCTCATTTAGTACTTCAAATGAAGTCATCTATCATAAACACTACTCAGGGCTGATTTGACTTAAGGCTATCTTACACTATGCATAGGTGTGGTCCTTCACTTGATAATTTATCATCCCAGACTTAACCTACAACAATCTAGTCTACTAAGTAAATTATACAAGCTAGGTATATCCTTCAATGGATAGTCTGTCATCCCAGATAACCTACCTTAATACAATCTAGTCTACTAAGTAAATTACACAAGCTAGGCATATCCTTCAATGGATAGTCCGTCATCCCAGATAACCTACCTTCAAACAAACTACTTACAAAAGTATACTAAGCCTTCTCCTAGGAGTAAACACAAGCTTTCCTAGTTAACTTAATAACTTAGCTAGTGTACCTCAATGACTATTGCACTTAATCAAGCCTATTAGATTAATATCTAAAGCAAACAACATTCTCCTATTATGGAGATTATTAATGTTGTCAAACAGATTGCACCCTAATGCTTGAATATTGAAATTCAACAATCTGTTGAAACATTGGAACTAATTCCAGGTGTGGGTATCCTATAAGGAATTAGACCTCCAAATTCTAGGCTAGTTCCTATTTAATTTTCTGGTTAATAACTGAGTGATTTGCTGGAAAAGGGAGAAAGACTAAATCTAAATTCTGAACTATGAAACTTAACTATGGTGATGCGCTGAAGAATTCAATATGCAGACTTAATCATAGAATGATTACTCACTATTTTCATTCGCACAACTAGATCTAAAAGCTTAAACACTTGAATGTTTTAAATAGAGGCTTTTAAAGAAACAATCATAGAAGGAAAATATGATTCCCACAACTAGACTATTCGATTATTGATTAGCACAATGTTTAACCAGTGGATTTAAACTTGGATGCATACAAAAATTCATTAAGGAGACAAAAATATTTAAAGGTTTCATAAACTGCAAACACAATAATCACTTCGATCAATCCTACATGACAATGATGCTTGAAAACTTGAAGGCGAATTCTAATAAAGATGGTAATGAAAGGAATCTTTCTACAAAAACACACTAATTGACCTATAAACCTGCTACTGTATTAATATGAAAATAATGCTGAGTTACAAAATAATTCACTTTTGCAGAGTGCAAAGGAGAAAAATAAGAACCAGGATGAAAAAGATAAAAAATTTCAATATATACAATGAGAATGAACGCACTTCAAAAGTGCATGAATAAGCAACTGAAAGTCAATTTCAGTGAGAAAGTGACAATTCCAAAGTGAAATCTAACCAGAAGCAAAAATCCCTGAAAATAAGGTTCAAACTCATGCAAAAATGAGTGAACTCAGTCTTGAACTTGTAGTCATAAAGCATGCAACTGATCTAAAACTCAAACTGACTTGGAAATCCCTGAAAAAGGTGGGCTAAAGCATGCAAAACTGTCTCGTTCTTGTTAATTCGCCCATGCACATTGGAACTCCATCTTCATGTCTAAGTCTTCAATTGAGTCTGATGTGTAACTGAAGTAAAATTGTGATCTAGCTTTACATAATATCTTTATTTGCAACTTCAGATGATGAATTAATTAAATGATTTATAACGCATCATTTAATTAATTCATTTACATTGAATTATGCAAATAAATATGAAGGATAAAGCTAATCTCATACTTAGCATATATTTGAAAATATGCATTGTTCATTAACAGTCTTTGGCGATCAACATGCATTATTTCCTAAAGTTGACCACACTTGTCATATATTTGTCAATAACTTAATAAACTGCCATAATATTTATCAAAAGTCCATTATTTGACAAGGTCGACCATACTATTGCTAGACTCATTGACTTAAAAGTCATGGCCACCGGAAGGGACATAATGATTTACAAAATGATTTTTCTAAAGCCAAAAGATAGTCAAAAACAACCATCAACCTATGAAGAAAAAGAGATAAGGAACCCTAGAAATCATTATGTTTTTCTGACTTTTAGAGAAGCTTCATGAAGAAGTCGTCGGCCGCCATGGAGTAGGGTTTTCTGAGAAGTTCCTTGATGCTGGAGCTCAAAATTTCACCATGAAATGGCTCGAATTTGCACCCTTTGACATTTCGTGAGCTAAATCTTGTGATTTTCATATGGTAAGTTCATTATTTACCAGTTTGACTCCATTATATAGCATTTTATGAGGATTTAAAGTCACGGTTGTGCGCAATATTGAACATACTTTTTGATTCTATCATTCATTGCTATTAAATTGTACTGGGCCACCACGATCTACTGGTATTGAAAGTTTGAGGCCGTTTTTGGAGCTCAAATCACATTTTCCTATTTTCTGATGATTGCCATGGAGATTCTGAATACAAATGCTTGGTAAGTCTTGTTTTTATACACATATCTGAGCACTTTTCTTGTTTTGAAATTTTTGAAAGGCTTCTATAGCTGCGGTCTCTTCCCTTTTCTCTGATATTACCTCTCTATTTTTTCCATCTGTTCATTGTGTCCTATTCTGACATTGATATCTGAAGGGTTTTGGAATAGTTATTTTCATTTACAAATTCTAGTTAATGAAGAATCAGCATGGAAAAGCTCAAAACCGTTAAACAAAAGTCATTTCTATACACAAATATTGCGTATTTTTGTTGTTTCCTATGTATATCATGAAGCCGCCATATGCCTTTAATTAAACAAACCTAGTATGAGGGTTTTGAAACAAGTTTTGTAATGACCCCATAATCTCAAACTCTACTTTTACTTACCTCAAAGAGATGCCACCTCATGATGTGGTATGACTGTAGAATGCACATAAAATTGGATTTTACAAGGAAACTCTTGAAATCTTTGAACTAATACATTCTGGACTCACCGATGGAAATAACCCTTGCTGATGCACTATTGTTTCATAGTGACAAAATTGCATTTTAATTGAAAACCCTTAGATAGGTATTATGAGACTGCCATGGTTGCTTTCATTGCATCTTTTATTGCACAAAAATATACTCAATTTGTATTTAATAAAAAATATATGAGCAGATTCCCATCTTCCAATTGTTTAAATATTTACCCTCTATTGCACACCTCTGTGAGTAAATGTTGCTTGAAACTTTACCCTTTTCTAATATATTGAGACATGTCTGATATGAAGCTCTCATTACCATTAATACAAGAGTTCACTTCAACCATTCTTGCAATGTTCACCTGTTACTTTTCATGAGCTGCTTAAGTTACTGATTTCAAAAGATCTAGTATATTTTTGACTCTCTAATAGACTGTCTTGTTTGATGCTTTCAGTATGCATTCTCTAATGTATAGCAAGAGCAATGTTTCTATAGTATGATTGCATCATTCTTTGATCACTGTTTCAGTGTATTGTTGTTTATAGCACTATAGATCCTTGTAGCATATCATTTCTGTAATGCATATGAGTCTTTAAATTTCATGTACTTATGGTGGCTAATCACAAGTACTATTCCATCATTGATAACAAATTTTGCAATGAATGACTGGTAACTATTCCTGATATATAATTGTGTCCACTGCATATGATCTCATTTTGTCACTATTTCCACTTTGTATGGCCTGAGTTGTGTCCATTGAATATGGATTTTAGTTAAATGTTATTTTCTTGGTTGTGCTCATCTTACAAACTAGAAACATCAATCATTTCAACCAACTCCTTTAGCTGAATAATTGATTAGTAATTGTTCTTTATGGCTTGACTGTTACATTATGTATTTGCTATTAAGAATATCTTTGTGTAAATAGTGACTGCCATTGAAATCAGATACTCCATTTAATGTTAATGTTGAATAATTCATACTTCACTGCTATCTCACTGTGTTCAATCCTTTATAACTGTCAAAAAATCCTGTAAGCATCTATTACCACCATGAACACTGTAGCAAAAATCTCAATTACTTTTTAGTTATGTAGCAGCAGTATTATCTATAATTGTTCTTTTAAATGAAGCCCTCACTATGATGTTAAGTCTTCTATAGACCACACCTGTACTTTGGAGTTGTAAGAAATGATTGAATTGTTGAATGCTCTGTTTCCCTTTAGTATAAAGGAGCTCAATGTCTCATCAAAAATGTAAATATGAATGAAAGACAGAGCTGAAACTAAACTATCACAAATACAATTAATGTTCTCATAACATGTTTCTTTGATTGTTTTATTGAATTATGAGCAATAAGATGATTTCCTCAAACTGTTTCACCATGTTGAATTAGACTGCTTGATGACAGTCCTAGATGATGACTATTTCTTTCTTTGATTAAATAACTCTCATATATGATGTGAATGAGAGGTGTCCTTATGATATGTAAGGCTCTACCCTTGTGGGAGCTTATTTTACTCCACATATCAAATAAAATGATCTCAAACATGATGAACCTATTCCTGGACATTGAAACAATCATGTTAGCAAAATAAAAGAAGCTGAAAGCTTCCATTGAGTTATGTTGTTCTTGATTGTCAACCTTCCACCGGATGAATGCTTGATTTCATGCCAATACATTCTTGTTGGTAGTATGTATGGTAGAATGTAACTTCATCATTTCTTAGAGTTCAATTCCTAATGCTACTCCTTATAATTTTTGCAGTGGTTCATGTAGCAGGAAACGAGGCTGCAACAACTTGAGACGACGACTAAGATACAACAGATTCATCATTACAAACAATGATGAATTGCTCCTCTTCTTTATGCTTATGTTATGTTCAGAGTGTATTTTTCTTTGAATTTTGTATTCATCTATTTGATTGTCATAATCAAATCAATTACTCTCGTGGCTTGTGCGAGATTCAACATTTTACAAAATGAATAAAAGCATTACTATGCAAATTTTCTCAATTTTCTATTTCAAATACTTGCAGAATAAAACTATGATTCGATAAATTGATCTCTATAATGATCAATGAATACTTTAATCAACAAAAAATGAAAATTTATGTACCTATCAATGATGAACTTGATTCAACTCTACCTGTTTGAGCTTGTAGTGAAAAATAGGTAACAATTACAAACATGTAAAACATAGCTAGAATTGCTTCATTTTTCCTTTTTCTAAAAGACAACATTTATTCTTCCTATGCACAAATAGTGAATATAGTTCAAGAGACAATTTACTTCTTAAGCACATACAACAAATACAATCCAAAAGACCATTCACTTCCTATGCACATACAACAAATACAACCCAAGAAGTATTTAATGGATAATTAAAGAAAGAGATAGTAGAAGAATATCCCATGCCTGTAATTTTATTTTTCCAAAGAATGATGATGACACAACCTTCACTTTTCCTCCAATCCAATAACTTCCAGTACCTCAGATAATTGATAGCTGACTCTTAAGACTTCAATTTTCCTCACTCAGAAATAGATATTCAAAACTATTAATTACTTAGTAGTAATTAGTAGTAGGTGTATATTTTGGTAAAATACACCTTTCTCTATTGGTCACTTAGATATGATGGAAATCTGTTATTTACTTATAGTTGAATGATGCTCAGAAATCTCAAGTATGAAAGAGGGATTTATGAATTTAGAATAGAATCACAGAGAGATAGATATAATCAGAATGAAAGGTAAATGTGAATGAGTGACAACTAAAATAACTAGTGAATGTGTATGAATGAATTCTCCACAAAATGATGATTGAATGCTCCACCAAAAGGTAAGTCTATGCTCAACAAAAGATAAGATGTAAACAATGAAAGTTGGGTGGCTATCTATGTTGGAAAATATGCCTCAATCTCACAGGCTGAAACCTCTGAGAAAGCATAGTCGCTGTGACATTCCTGTTGTCTGGCCGACTGGTAGTTTACCTTGTGTTTTGCTCATGTCACCAAGAAAATGCTTTTGTCTTCCCGAAGGAGTCTATCGCTATGACTTATGGCCTCGCTGTAACTTCATCGAAAGTGGAATGTCCTCGGGCGACATAAGGGTTTGTTATCTGCTTCTGAGACTCATGGCTTAATTTAGAGTCTTCAGGATAACAAAAGGATTCAGCAGGAAGTCATGGCGACCGGGAGAAGTCTCACCGATAAGCAGGTTTGGGATGACTTGAACTCTCAGGAAGATCTCTTGGTGACTGAGGAATGTCTCACCGATGGTATACACTCGGGCTAACTCAAGGGTCTCAGTGAGAAGTCTCGGTGACGATAGGAAGTCTTGCCGATATTGACATAACCTTCGGTCTGTCTGGCCAATGAAGAAATCGGTATGACTTGTTCCTATTGGCATGAAGTCTTGGCGAATGTGGATGTCTGGCCGACAGGATTGACTCGGTGTAACTTGGAACTTGCGAGGTGAAGCCTTAGCGACGGGTGTTGGTCTTGCCGACAGAAGCACATTTCAATATGACTTGGGAACCTCAGTATGAGGTCTTGGCGAAGAGCAATAGTCTTGTCGATGGAATCCTGACTTCGGTGAAACCTCTTGATGACAGTTGAATGTCTTAGCGATAGCGTTGGCAAATGAGTTCAACTGAAGGTTAGTGAGAGGTCTCCCTGATCATGCCGATGAAGTGACTCTTGTCGATAGATGGATGCCAATAGGAATACAATGGGTTTCGGTATGACTTGATGACTTCGATGTGATCTCCTGGCGATAGCGATAGTCTCACCGATGAGCATGTTGAGGTCGAAGCAACTTGTAAGCTCGGTGGAACCTCTTGCCGATGGAGACAACTCTTGTCGACAATGTGTAAATGGGTCTTGTGGCATCGGGGAGACACTTCTTGTGTCTCACCGACATGCGACACAAGTTGATCACTGTTGACCGAGCGAAGACTGTCCGACGTGGTGCGATGAGGACCAACCCAAGAAGGAAGAACGTGAACTGTTGCAACCGTTTCTGTGTGGAAGGAAAAATCTACACCAGAGTGGAAACATCTTCATTACGATGATGATGCTGAATCGGTGATTGCTTTTTCTGACTATTGAGAATGAATGCATATATGTATGCATTGGACGTTTTGGATGGTGTAAGAGAGAAGAAAGTCGGGGAAGAGTCGGTGGTTTCCAGAGGAACTATAGAGTAGTGGACCGAAAGTGGCTGGCCTAAAGGGCCGGGCCATGAGGTTGAAGCAGAAGAGAGGTGCCAGACTAAGCTAAGCCGGAATGTCTCCCGAATTCATGAATGCCATGGTTTATCTCTCATGCTGAGTTTGCTACCGGGCCATTTCCAGAATAAACAAGATGAATCTCTGAAGAGGCTATGAGCCTTAATTTGTATTGTAACCATTCTATTGTTGAATAATACAATAGTTTGATGTTTGGAGTGTGGGGTTTTTTATCCAAAAGGATTTTCCCCATGTAAATCTTTGTGTTCTAATTCCCACGCTTGCCTTCATCATCTATGTTGATTCTGTTTCTAGAATCTGTCATTGCTTGCTATGGAATTTACATGTGATTCTCTCAGAAGGATTAATGTGGGAATTAACTGTGTCTATTTTTGCTTTAGGACATAGTTGTAAGTGTCTTTGAGGTAACCTAATCGAAATGAAAGTTACTAAAGGCACTACTGTTTGGAGTTTCTATGAGATGAGCTCCATTTAATTTCCTTACAAGTGGTATCATAGCCTTCTTCTGGTTGTTGGTTCTGGATATTTCTCCTGTGAATATTTTAGCTTCGATAGGGTCGGAAGAAATATGGAGGAACGGACTGCCGTATTTGATCCTGGATGAGTGGAAGCCTCAGGTATTTTGAGGCCAACATGCAACTTGGAAGGGATGGTCAAGATGGAAAAGGGAGTTGATCATGTTGTGATCCGTGGTCTCCGGGTTGGCGCCAGTGATATCTTTGGAGTATGAGGTGGATTTCTTTGCTCTGTGGTTGTGTAGCAGTAAAGCTTTCATATTGGGCGTCTATGTGTCAGGCTCCTGGGTGATATGGAGAAGCCTAGGTTGTTTCTCAGTCATGGAAGAGAGTGCTTATGCTAGGTGGTGTTTCCTGGTGTTGGAAGGCACGGTTTCATGTTAACCTCAAATGCTTGAAGGCTATGGAGTTAATCATTAGATGATTTGCAAGCTTCTGAAATATCCTTTCTCTCTTCCTCGGATGCATGTACATGGTGGTAGTTTTAGAGTTGGCAAGAAAGGGGCCTGGTTTCTCTTGAACTGCTGTCTTTCTTCTAAGGATGTTTTGTACTTGCATGGCTCTGTGGTTTTGCAGGTTTTACACGGTGAAGAAAAACTTTTGGTTATTGTGGAATTGTTGTTAAGCTATTTTCTAGACACTGGCTTTTTGGGGTGGTGGTGGATGAGATAGTTGCAGTTCTGCATGCATGCTTGGTGCATGGTTTTGAGGAGGTATTACTCCTTCTCTGCATGGGAGTGTTGGTAAGTGTTTTATGTCACTCAGCATTCTTGTGGTAATGCTTATGGGTTTCTTGATTATGGTGCTCGTTGTGGACATGATTGGCAAATCAGATTTGGCATAATCTGGTGTTTGAGTCATGTTGTCTACGTGGATATTCTCTTTGAAATCTCAATGTTGCAGTTTCCAATGTGTTGATGGGTTTGCATGTTCAATAATTGTGATCTACGAGTTATGCGGTTTATGGATTAGCTACCCATTGGCTGCAGTGAGATAACTTGGATGTGGACTGTCTTTATCCACGAGGATTGATTCATTGTTGGTGCAGACTAGTTTGTTGGCCTTGCCGTTGGTCACTTGTGCATTGGTGTGATTGTTTTGAGATAAGGGGATGGATACTATAGAGTACCTGAATAGTTGGTTATGGGAACTTGAAGCAGGTGGTCATGATGCTTGGAGAGCTCGGGTGTCACGTTTCAGTGGGAGCTCTAGCAGTGACTGTGGATTCATCACATGGTGGTGAATGGTCTTCTTTGGTGTTGCAGATGTTTCTAGGGAGAGAGATTTTAGATCCTGTTGCTGCAGAAGGGTTCTTTCGCATTTGCATGGACATCATTTGAAGATGTGCAACATCTTGGAACCATGGAGGACGCTTGGAGTCATTGGCTGAGGTGTTGGTGGTGCTTGACAGGTGATGTTGGTTTTGAGTCTGTTTGCTTTATGTCATGGTATACTCTTTGTGCACTAGAGTTTTGGCATTGTGCATTGTACTTGAGAAAATGGAGAAGTCACTTGAAGCATAGGATCTCCTAAGGGGATGTGTAGATCATGGTGTCATGATAAGTTCCTGATTCAACTGGTTGGAACTTTAACAGTGGTTTGGTAATTCTTTGTATTGGGTGCTTTGATTATTTGCTTGTTACTTCGTGATAGTGCAGTAATGCAGTTGAAGTTTAGCATGAGATGATCGGTTGCTAGTACTCATGGATACATGAAGAATAAGGTGAGGCTATTTTTCTCTTATGAGAGAAGTATTGCTGCTTGTTACTCTTGTTAAAGTTTTTCAGCAGAAAGTTCGAGAAGCCTACACCTTGGTTGAACATGAGTTCAATAAGAGACCTTTTGAGGAGATTGCTCTTGGATTAGTCATGATGACTTGCATATCTTGGAGGAGTATTCTCGTTCCCACTCTTGGTCTACTCGACAGTTTATTTGAAAGGTATTTGGCCCATTATATTTTTCAGATGTGTTTTATTAAGTTCACTTTCATGATACGGATCTTAAATTACTGAACATTTGGTTCTGGAAGATTCATAGTGGAAGTTGTACAATTTGTTTTATCTCCTTGAGCTTTTGTGTTATGTCATTTACTGATGAGAATTGGTAGGAGATGATACATGGGTCGATTTCCTGAAATGGGAAATGTTTTAGCTTGATCTTCTTTGATAAGCTTACATCCATGTTGATTACATGTGGTTTGATCTCGGTGATTGAACAAATGGATTTTGTTAAGGTTTTTCTTTTGGGATGTGAAGGAGATCATTCTTGACACAACTAGCCGTTAGAAGTGTATGTAGGAGGATGTTCTATAGGAAGATGATGTGCAAAATTTCTTTTTGTGGCTGTGAAGGTTTGTGGTGAGACAAAAGTTTCTTGTAGCAATTTGTTGCAGGTTGTGCATATCATTGTGGATATTTCCCTAACAATACATGGTTACATTTCCTATGTGTTGTTATTGGTAGACTTGTGTTTCCCTTTGATCTTTCAGATCTGGGTTACTGAGGCAGTGAGAGTCTCTGTATGTGTCTTGTCTTCATCGACTGGTTGACACTTGGAGCTTGTATTTGCTGTTAATGAGTTGGTCAATGAATTGGTAGAAGTTTACTAATGGTGATACCTGTTGAGGTATGTGAGATTGGATGGTATAGCACAAGCTGTGGGTGCTATTTTCAGTCGCATGGGTTTATCAGTTGGATGGAAGCAATCAGTCAGATTGTTGTTTTAACTGGTGTTGTTTATCTTGTTTCTGGAGAATGACTTCATGGTTGTGCTCTGTTTGAAGCTTTGAAGTTGATATTGCTTTTGTATAGCGTTTTGAGCACAGTGAAGTGGTAGCATTATCTTGTTAAAGATGTCACAAGGATCTTTTGCTTGTGTTCGTTGGAATGGTGCTTATTCACCTTGGCGATGTATCTTTCTTCCACACGTGGAAGATGACAAGATTGTTGCTTGAATGGTGGACATCTTGGATGTTGGAGCAGAGTTCTTGATAGAGCATGAAAGCATGTTGAGGTCTATGTGGTTTCCTAGAAGGCTGTGATTGGTTGCTTTGTTGGACAGTGAGTTGCAGTTGGATGCCTGGTCTTTGTTACAGAGTGTCTAATGGACTGTTATCTATGGAATCATGTTGATCGGGTGTCTTGAGTGTTGCAGAGTTTGAACTGGTGGAGCTAGTGTGATCTTAGTTTCTGGTTGCTTTGGAGGTTCCTGTGTGATCTTCGTCAAGTGGGAGATTGTTGGAAAATATGCCTCAATCTCACAGGCTGAAACCTCTGAGAAAGCATAGTCACTGTGACATTCCTGTTGTCTGGCCGACTGGCAGTTTACCTTGTGTTTTGCTCATGTCGCCAAGACAATGCTTTTGTCTTGCCAAAGGAGCCTATCGCTGTGACTTATGGCCTTCGTTGTAACTTCTACTGAGTGGGATGTCTCGGCGACAAAAGGGTTTGTTATCGGGCTTCGGGGAGACTCATGGCGACTTAGATTCTTTGGGATAACAAAAGGATTCGGTAGGAAGTCATGGCGACCAGGAGAAGTCTCACCGATAAGCAGGTTCGGGGTGACTTGAACTCTCGGGAAGATCTCTTGGCGACTAAGGAATGTCTCATCGACGGTATACACTCGAGCTAACTCAAGGGTCTCGGTGAGAAGTCTCAGTGACGATAGGTAGTTTTTCCGATATCGACATGACCTTCGGTCTGTCTGGTCGATGAAGAAATTGGTATGACTTGTTCCTATCAACATGAAGTCTTGGCGAACGTGGATGTCTGGCTGACAGGATTGACTCGGGGTAACTTGGAACTTGCGGGGTGAAGTCTTAGCGACGGGTGTTGGTCTTGCCGACGGAACCACATTTCGATATGACTTTGGAACCTCGGTATGAGGTCTTGGCGAAGAGCAATAATCTTGCCAATGGAATCCTAACTTCAGTGCAACTCTTGGCGACTATTGTTCGGAGATTGATATAACATGAAGCTCGGTGTGAGGTCTCGGTGAAAGACGATAGTCTTTCCGATGAGAACATTCACGTCTATGTGACTTGAAGACCTCGGTGAAACCTCTTGGCGACAGTTGAATGTCTTAGCGATAATGTTGGCGGATGAGTTCAACTGAAGGTCAGTGAGAGGTCTTGCCGATCATGCCGATGAAGTGACTCGTGCCGATAGATGGATGCCGATAGGAATACAATGGGTTTTGGTATGACTTGATGACTTCGATGTGATCTCCTGGTGATAGCGATAGTCTCACCGATGAGCATGCTGAGGTCGAAGCAACTTGTAAGCTCGGTGGAACCTCTTGCCGATGGAGACGACTGTTGGCGACAACGTGTAAATGGGTCTTGTGGCATCGCGGAGACACTTCTTGTGTCTCACCGACATGCGACACAAGTTGATCACTGTTGACCGAGTGAAGACTGTCCGACGTGGTGCAATGAGGACCAACCCAAGAAGGCAGAACTTGAACCGTTGCAACCGTTTCTGTGTGGAAGGTAAAATCTACACCAGAGTGGAAACATCTTCATTACGATGATGATGCTGAGTAGGTGATTGCTTTTTGACTATTGAGAATGAATGCATATATGTATGCATTGGACGTTCTGGATGGCAGAAGAGAGAAGGAAGCTGATAAGCCAGAAAGCTGAAGAGCCGAGAGCCAGAGAGAGAGAACTATAGAGTAAGGACCGAGTGGCTGGTCGAAAGGCCGAAGCCATGAGGTCGAAGCAAAAGAGAGAAGCAGTTTTTTGTTGCTGGAATCTCCCCTGACCATGAATGCCATGGTTGATCTCTCATGTTGAGTTTGCTAACAGTTGTTTCCAAAATGAGCAAGATGAATATCTGAAGAGGCTATGAGCTTGAATTTGTATTGTAACCATTTTGTTGCTGAATAATAAAATGGCTCGATCTTTGGAGTGTGGGGTTTTTTATCCGAGAGGATTTTCCCCACGTAAATCTTTGTGTTCTGATTTCTATCTTGTCTTTCATCTGTGTTGATTCTGTTTCTAAAATCTGTCATTGCTTGTTGAATTTACATGTGATTCTCTTAGAAGGATTAATGTGGAATTAATTGTGTCTGTTTCCACTTTAGGACATAGTTGTAAGTGTCTTTGAGGTAACCTAATCGAAATTGAAATACTTAAGGCACAAATGTTCTTAGAGATTTCTCTGAGATGCAACATAAATTTCCTTACAGATATATCTTCATTAAAATGAGATTAACTAAGTTCTTAGGAAATTTAGATTTGCCTTTTCTAGGCACTTTCAACCAATACTTAGCAATATTATTGAGCATAGGTCTTTTTTTTATAAAGTAGCAACTTGTTTCTAAGTTCATATCTGCATATTCATCTCAAACAAGAAGTCTCAGCGTGATGCCTAGTGAGGCCCCATCTAACTTTGCCACTACTCTATTATATGTTGTTTTGGCCTCTCTTGTTTTTGGATCACAATGTTTCACAAAGGCAAGAAAAAGATCAATACACTGCAATGATGTAGGGAAATCACTTGCATGTGCTAATCCACTTTGAAATGTTACGTCGACCATGGGAGAACTAATATTTTGAGTCATTGCCAAAATTCTTGTAAATCAACATTTTCTAATTTGCTACCTTTAATATTTGATAATGAATTTTGTAAAATTGATTCCCCTGAGACCCTTGATAAGAAAAAATGGTTGGCTTAGGCTTTGAGGAATAATGACATTGGTTGAAAGAAATGAGAGTGAGGTTAAGTTTGGGAAAACATGAAAATAGATATATGGTTCATGAGGATTTCAGGCAAAATAATGTTTGCATACTTCTTGACAAAATACAGGATTTTGAAACTAGAGAACATGGAATCCAAGAAAGAAATGGAGGAGATTTAATTTACCTTGAGATTTTGATGGAGAAGATCAAGTGAAATATGTGGGTCTTGCCTAGCTACGATTGGATGCATAGGAGATTCTTTTCATTTCAAATTTTAATATCTTTTCCACATAATCACTAAGAATTCCTATATGAATGTCGTCTTCTCTTTAATACAACAACTCGTTTAATTGTCTGACACTCTTTAGAGAGTAAGAGATTCATAAAAAAACAGGAACTTCATTGAAATTTCTTTGAATGAACACCTTTTTAGAGAGCTAAGTCACATCAGGGCCTTGCGAGCGATTGGGAAGTCTAGCACAGACTTTGATGGTTCTTTTTTTAAAAATAAAGGGGTAAACACTTTTGACCTAGAGCTATGAACCAGTGATGTCACAAATGGGGACCTCATCCCCAACATAAACACTCAACAATAACACCCCAATGTGGTTTGAACCTTGGTGGCAAGAACAACAACACTACATTTAAACCATCACACTATGCTAGGCTTTGATGGTTCTTGGAACCAAAATGTCCTTCGAGAACTCCTCTAAAACTTAACAATATGTCCTTTGCCTATTAGTTGTCACTTTTGAACATTGCAAATAAATGTTGGGGGTGCATCCAATTCTTGAAACCACTCAAAACTCTAAAGATTTTATGTAATTTGAAAGTTGGCGGTTCGAGGTGTTCCCATAACAAAAGAACTCTTCAACTTACTTCCTATCAAAGTGAAAGACTCTAACAAAAAAAAGACACCTTGAAACTCTTCTCAATTGAACTTAAACTCATAGATTCAGACACAAAATGATCTCATCAAAGCATAAGTACACAAAATTTTGAGATTTGAGACAAAATTTTAGACAATAAACCCAAAAAATAAAAATGAATGAAAATTTAAAGCATTACATTTCTTTTCCGCATTAAAATTTGTTTATGTTAAATACAATAAATTCACTAACCAAAAAAAATGGCCACATCAATTGAAAACGCTTTCGTGCATTAAAAAGTACCTAGGGGAGAGGACCCAGTAGTTGAGCATGTTTCAATAGTTGAGAATGTTTTTGTTAATATAATGCCCAATAGTTGTTTATATAATGTCAATAGTTGTTTATATAATGTCAATAGTTGTGACTTTACTACCCATAATTAAACAAAATGTATTCTTTTGATCTAAAAAGCAACCAATCATGTGATGCCACATCAGCGCTCAACTACTGGTGATGTGAATGCACAAGTATTGGTAAGGGGTTTAGACGGTGCCTTTTTGGACACCTTGACAAAAAGCATGCTGATGTGGCATCATATTTGATGATGTGGCCCCGAAACTTTTGTTATACGCAGGGGACTTGCCAAGTAAGCTGCTGTAAAAAAATTGGAGTGATTTGAAATTTCCAAGTAGGATTTTGAGGAACGCGAAGTTAGGTGCACAACTACTGGGTCCTCTCCCCTAGAGTTTGTCAGGTGAAACCTCTCCAACAACTAATAATATTTGTTGGCGTGATTCGAGTTTTCCAACGTATATGGAAAAAGCCTATACGCTACTTCAATGGTTGCCGCGGGAAAATTTTCTGAACAGAAAGGATATAACACCAGGTTTGCGAGGGTCCCACGCGGAGTCTCTATTGAATGCACCGGGGCAAATCCACGTCAGCATGGACGGTCCACGTCAGCTTCGAAGATAAATACATATTTTCAGGTTGAGAGGTTTTTTCTTCTACAATAGACCACGATGGGATGTTGCCTCTCAGACACAGCGGGCGGGCAGCAGGCGGTCGGGGGAAATGCTGCGCAGGCGGCCATAGTTACCTCTCAAGCTTATGCTAACGAGACTTCTGCTGAGGCTCACGACGCCCTCTACTTCTTCATGAACACGCGAAACTTCCAGGGACTTTCTTCTCAGCTTGAGGTAAGAGAATTATAATTCTAAAATTTTGCTTTGATTTCTCAGTACTTGCAGACGTCATGTCCTTTCAGTCCGGATGTTCGATTTACTTGCAAATTTTTTATTTTGAAGCTCAATTTGGTATCTAGAAATGTCTGGGGGTTTTATTTTAAGTCCGGGTGGAAGTAGGTTCGAGTCGCGGGAACTTCTTGTAGTAATTCGAATCCCAAATACTCTGAAATTTAATATTTTGAATAGATTCTAAGCTTTGCAGAGGATGATTCTGAGAGCTACGGAAGTGTCTGAGAATCAATTCTTAATGTTTTTCACATTTTTTTGCGGTTTGGAAACCCTAATTGTGTGACAAGGGAAGTATAAATAATCTGGTGGCTTCAATATTTCAATAAAAATTTATTACCACGTTCATGAAGTTTTAGTTAATGAAAAGTTCATAAGAATACATAAATTAAGTTAATGATTTGAATCACATGGACTAAAAAACTAAATCATTTTTCAATTCATTAAATCAAACTTACTCTTTTGGGCCATTATCAACAATATGGGTTTGGAAAATTATCATCATTGATACACTTAAATAAACACGTCTATGTATAGCCTAGAAGGCTCCATTCTTTTGTAATGGAAGGAAGATGGTATAGATAATAATTTTCTAAGAATTTTGTTCAAATTATTACTTATTAGTTGTAATTTTTTGATAAGTGTGTTACAATTGTTCACATTCATAGACAAATGAATGTGAATCACAACTGTCACACTATATAAAATATTATTCAATTTATTGTTCGCTAAGATCAAGTTGTCATAGGGGAGGATTTGTTGAGAATTCACTCTTGCAACTGTACTAGAGATATGAGATTCCAACTTGTGAATAAAATCTTTTATAATTGTTCAGCCCTCATTTAAACAACCCCATAACTTATCAACTCTTCTTCTCTTAGAACCTCCTTGGTGAAATAAAATGTTGTGATAATTTTTTTCTTAAGCAACAATTTGAATCACACTAAACTGTAATGAGGATCTTTGATTGAAACACCTCAATTCATAGCAACTATGATGAAAGAGGCAAAAGAATTGGTTATCCACCAAAGAAAACTTACACAAGGAGAAAACACCCACAAAGTAAAATTGGAAAACAAGGAATGTGTGGATTGAAGACTTAGGTGAGCAATAAATACTATCATAGACATGGGGCAAAAGATTTTATGCATATCTCAAATAGAAAAAAATATATTAGAGGATGTCAAGTCATTCTAAAGGAAAATCATTTAAATTATTCATCACCTAAAATAACAACAATAACCATTGTCCAAATTGAAGAGTGGGGAAATTCTAAAGTTGGGAGTTGTTGAGTTTTACATAGAAAGGAAATTGTTCCCCTCCTATATTTGCTAGATAATAAAGTGAGTTTATTACTTTCTTAAAAATAATGATTGATCAATATCTTGTGAAAATGGATACACAAAAGATAGGCTTCTTTAGTAGTACTATTTAATTTATAATCCTTGAATGAATTCTTACTCGAACTATTCATCATCACAAGGAATGACCTCCACTTTCTAACATCTAAATCTATCTTAATACTTTCTTGTCAAAGGTTTTATTTTATTATTCATTTTATTTATTGAAAAAAGAGACATATTTGACAAAAAGTTTATTAGAAGATTGAAACACCACTCTTGCACTTGTCAACTTCAAATACTTATTAATTACTCAATAAACAAATATTTTATAAAAAATAACTTTTAGCAAAATCTAAAAAATATACTTAAGACCACGTTAATTACTTTATTTAAAATAATCTTAATTCTACTTATTATATAATAACTTTATTTATTAAAATATAATATATATATTTTTTCAAAAAACCTACAATTTTCACATCATAGATCTATAGTCATTATACACATCTACATATTCCTTGAAATGAATTTACACTTTACACATCTAGAATAAATCTTGGTTTTTAATACACAAAACCTATTCAAGATTTTGGGTTAGCTAAGATACATACTAGTGTGACTGTTTTTGATATTGAAGGTCATTTGTAAGCAACAAACTTTAGTGTTTACAAACAATTTTCTTTTCTATTTATCGCATTGTAGGTATGTGTTTGGATTAAATACTTATTTTTTTGAGTAATTTAAGGCTTGATAAGTCATGCACCTTTTTAATATTGACATTATGTTGTTTAATTATTAAAGCAAAAGTTGTCATAGTTGTCATTTTGGAAGAAGTTGAGTTTCAATTTATGAAGTTTTAAAAAAAAAATAATCATTGGTTTTTAGCTTACAATACATAGTTTGTTTCTTTTTTTTTTGCCTTTTTTTACTTATTTAAGTGCCCACCAATTCAACTCAATTTGACTAGTTATGTCTATTGCTTGTGCTACTTACCACTTGCTATAATGAATTGCCTATCATTGGTGGAAAATTTTCATCATGATAACTTTTTTAATCGCTTGTAATTATTAATTGATTGAAATTTGAACGAAGTCTTTTATTGACAAGGATTTGTGTGTTTGTGTAATAGGGATTGAATTCTATTGATCAATACATTTTTTTTCCCAATGCTATCAGATTTCCGCAATCCATAATGATTAGCGCATGCTATTTTTGGATTTAATTGTGTAAGAATTTTTAGCATCAACGTTTTGGATCACACTTCGTGATCCATCATTAGGATGATAGAGAGCTATATAAGTCATATAGCTCTTTATCTTCTTGACGATCGATCATATAGCTATATGAGTCATATAGCTCTGTATCATCCAACTCATATAGCTCTGTATCATCCTGATGATGGATCACGAAGTGTGATTCATTGAATCCAAAAATAACATGCACTAAACATTTGTTTTTTCTAAATATCAGATTCTCATTATTAAATAAAAGACTTATTAAATCTATATTATTTTCACTTAATAGAAAACATTTTTTTCCCAACTAAACCTAATTTTTGAAAGTTGAATTGAATGATGGGTACACTTCATGAGGAATCTAAAACATTTTCCCCACGGTAGGTCTTTGCTACCTACCCTACTTATCCTCAGGATTCTAAATTGTATTGACTTTCAAATGTAAAGTCTAGATTCATTCCAGAGAGCTTGGAATGCACGTAAGCCGTTCCGTCCAAGAGTTCTTTTAAAAGCTAATGGCCCCACCGCTTAATGCGCGTATAAAGCGTGTGGAATACGGGGCAAAGCGCGTCCCTGTAAAGTAATGGACGTACGGTACCTCTGGGTCACTACCAAGGATTCCTCCACACGCGGAAATGTATTGAGAAGCGTGGCACATGTATGATTAAAACAGCAATTTTGTGGAGAAGGATAAGGAAGAAAGACGGATACAGTAAAACACAGTGTTACTACTCATCTGAAATTGTCTCAAGTCATGGGGGCGCATTTGTCTTCTGATACAGCTGGCGGCCGGGTGGCAGTAGGAGGAGGCAGGGCTCGAGGTCATGGCAGCCAAGACCATGCCAACGAGGCTACTCGCGAATCTTACGTGGCAGTGGAAAATTTGATAGCAGGGCGTGGGGGCTTTCGCTTACCTTGCTCTCAAGTAGAGGTACTGCTTACTTTTCTTTCTTTTCTCTTTGAATTATCTGAAACAGTTTTCATCTCTCATTTCTGAATTAACAGTTCGTAGAATATAAATTTGTAGCTCAACAGACAATAAATTTGGCCAAGGTAGCCTGACTGGCTTGCTCATAAAAATGAATTTATACGGGTTTTTATTCACATAGAGCAAAAAATTAGGGTTTTAAGTTCACAAATTCACTACTGTATTTCTGGGAAATTTGATAAAATGGATTCCCCAGTTAAGTCCTGTAACAAAACGGAGTTCTTAATTTTTTTGATATTTAAGGTGCAAGTTTAAATATTCAAAACAAAAATTGATATAAAGATAAAAGAAGAGATTTTTTAAGGTGGGATTTTCTGGAGTCGAGGGAAATTTTCATTTTGTAGCAAATATTCCCCAGTAAAATTCTGTGACCTATGAGATAAAGATACTCTGCAGTTCTTTAAAATAAAAAAATTATATTTAAGTTTAAAGTTTAAATCTTTAAAAAAAATCAATCTAAAGATAAAAGGAGAGATTTTTTAATGTGGGATTTTCTGGAGCAGAAGAAAATTTCCATTTTGTAGCAGATATTTCCCAGAATTTTTTTGGGATCCATATACTATACAGTCCTTTAAAATAAAAATTTGATATTTAAAGTTCGAGTTTAAATATTAAAAATAAAAACTGATATAAAGATAAATGATAGATTTTTTAAGGTGGGATTTTTTGGACAGAGGGAAATTTTCGTTTTGTAACATATATTGTTTTTCTCTGTTGTATAAAAAAAAACATATATTGTTTCAATTTTATGTATCTAGAAAATTGTTTAATTTTCTATATTATTATTTATTTTAGATTTTTGTTATTAATTTATTATTAATTTATTATTTTAGGTAAGGTATTTTTAGTATTGATCTTGTAGTCAAAATTAAATCAAATTGTTTTATTGGTCATAATCTTTTTATTCATTAATTTGATCTCTATAATAATTATATATGGAATCAATATTCGATCTATTTTATAGTAATTAGATTATAGACTGAAAAAATAATTTTAAATTTTAAGTCAAAAAATAATCTATGGAATCAATATTTTGGTAAAAGAAGTGTGGAAAATGTTAATTTATTTTCCACCTAATAACAATTTTATTGTTACATTAATAAGTATGTGGTGTTGTGAGTTTAGGCACCACACATTATGTTTGAGTCACAAATATGAGATTTCTCAATTGCGGTCTCATTAAATGGATTATTCCCCAAAACTTTTATTAATTCAAAAAATTATAAACACTATTTTGTCTAAAAGTTTAAGTCTTATTTCTTAGAGTTGAATAAAGTAAATTAATAAATTGGAGATGTTGGGATATGAGAATGAGTAAAATATATAGAGAGAGTTACACGTAAGTGTAGAATATAGTTAACTAAAATTTATTATTGATAATGTAGCAAAGAACCTCACCTTAAAATTGAAAGGTAAGAATAGAGAGGTTTGGTTTTATTTTATCTTATATTTTGTTGCTAGGTTGTTTTTGGTTTAATATAAGTTGATAAAATAACCATTGCTTGCCATTGATTTTAAATTCCTCTTAATAAATAAGCCAAAATTTCTACAAGTTTAGTGTAGCCAAATGTTTCTCTTAGTTTCCTCCTCTATTTTCTTAGACTTTTACTATTCTTAAGGAAATTGTAATCAAGTAACATATTTTTATATATTCTTTAGAGATTTTAAGGAGAAGAAAAACGTTTTCTAGAAGATATATATTGGTTGTATTTTCTTTTTGTAAGTATTCACAAATTGCTTTTGAAACTCAATTCAAATTTCCAAAATAAATTCTAGAATTAGCTTGAGTGACAAGTTGAGATTAATATAAGATTAAAACACAAGAAATAACAATTTGTCAAGCTTAGTTTACATTATGAAATAAATCCTACAAATATGATGCTGACATAATGTCTTATCTTGGTTTTACCTAGTAGGATATGTTTTTCCATTTCAAACATTTAATTGCTAAATTTGATCATGTGATATTCCCTTTACATCCATTTCTTAAGCATTAGATAGTGATCCTTGATACCATGTAAAGCAATGCACATGTCCACCTCTATTATTTTTAAAGGTTGCTAAGTGTTTACAGTTGAGGGCTATTACCATGTTTAGTAATGTTATTTCAATACATAAAACTTGCCATCATCATTCAAATTGTGTGAGTTCACAACCTCACTAAAGTTAGAATCCTCCTTAATTTGTATAAATCTCTACTTGTTATCTATATGGTTAGATAATACAAAAAGACTAGAAATCTTATTTTGTATGCTAATAAGACTAGATATAATATTGTTAAGGCATCCAATGCAATTGTCATTATGGGAAATCATGGTAACATATAAAAATTTAGAATTATTGACCTTCTTAAATTGCTTAAAAAATTTAAAGGTTAACAAAATTGCTTAATGTTTTAGGATTAAGATTTGGGACATGTTGATTTCACATCTAAAATTTAATTGTTTTTCAGTTTTGCTAGTATTAATGCATTTAATTTCACATGGATTTTAAGGTTTATGATAGCCACATGTCAACCATACATATACCAATATAATTAATGGGTTAAGATCATATTAGTGCATGAGAAGATGAGCTCGGGGATTCTTACTTGATGCACGAAGATAATCATAATACATATGCCAATACATTGTTTAATGATGCGACATATTTGGTAAATCAACTACATAATGAGCTATCAAATGGCAAGACCTCAAATGCTCCTATGTGATAAAAAAGTCAAAAAGTATGTGTTGCCATGATGCATCTTCCTTTTTGCTATGGTAGGGAATTTGACAAGAAATTGACTATCAAGTTTAAGTTCTCAAACAATGATGAAGGGGATTTAAAGTTAAAGCAACTTTGGATTTTCTATCTAGACATGAATTGTCCACATGCCTATTTTTGCAAACTTGAAGATTGTTTTGTGACACTAATGTTGAAGAAGCTAGGATTCATCAAGCCTACGTTATCAAATGAACTTAGATTGTTCTTGAGGCCTTTCTAATTTGAATCTAAAGGAGAAATATAAAATATTTTTTTTTATTAGAGGGGTAAATGCTTTTGATTCGAAGCTATGAATCGATGAGGTCACAACCAGAGGAATTCATCCCTAACATAAATATTCAACAATTACACCCCAATGGGGTTTGAACCTTGATGGCAAGAACAACATCGCAACAACTTAACCATCACACCATGCCACTATTGGCAAAGGAGAAATATAGAATAATTAGGGAGATTGCTTTCTATTTGTTAGAAGGATAGTTATTAGGATTTATTGATCCATAATCTCTCCATATGTCTTATGTCATGATGTACTAGATATGATAGCTTTCTTAGAAGCATTGATGAAACTAAATTCAACATAGTTTGAGCATGTTGAGAAATATAAGAAAATAGGATTTATGCCACTAGGTATTCAACTAAAAGATTTCTAAGTCTACAACAAAGAGGGTTTTGAGAAAGTGGATGGAATTTTTAGTGTCTTATACATGGATATTGTAGATCACAAAGATTATGAATATGAGAGCTTCATTGATAAGTTAAGAAAAAGCAAGGGTTTTAAGTCTACATGGATATTGTAGATCACACAGATTATGAATATGAGAGCTTCATTGATAAGTTAAGAAAAAGCAAGGGTAAAAGTGGTTTCCAATACTCCTTCAATGAGCATGGGGATCTAGTTAGATATTGTCAAGATGATATGGAGAGGATTGTGATTGAAGGATGAATGTATATTGAACATGTAGAAAATTAAAAGAAAGAGTTGGGTTTTGAATAGAAGGGTGCCTTCCACGAGATTAAGGATCCTATTGAGAGGATGGAGATAAAATTAGAGAACGCAAAAAATCTTTCTAAATTGCCCAAGCTACTTGCAATACAACTAATTAGGTCTTTAGAAAAACAAGATGGACCTATATTTCAACCAAAGATTCTTATTGTTGATGTCCCAACTACATTAATGATGCCACCACCTAAAGTTGGCCATGGGGATCATGGAGGAATACTTTCTCCAATGGAGGTTGACTAATCATATAATTGG
This sequence comes from Sequoia sempervirens, assembly GCA_007258455.2. Classification (NCBI taxonomy): domain Eukaryota; kingdom Viridiplantae; phylum Streptophyta; class Pinopsida; order Cupressales; family Cupressaceae; genus Sequoia; species Sequoia sempervirens. Next base: position 21,108,637 of record VDFB02047230.1, on the reverse strand, counting down.
CCTCCCTCATCACATGTATTTATAATGGGATCACAAAGGGAACATCACATGGTAGTTGAACAAGTCCAGGATGAAGTTGCCCCTTTGATTGAGTATGAGGTGACAATGCATATGAGAGATTGCTCCCATAACAAATGCGACGATTGCATAAGCCCAATCCTATGATGGGGATGATAGGAAGAGTTCTAGCCCTCCTTTAACTTTAACTCTAATGCAAAAGATTTTTCAAGTCACAAATATGAAAGATGTGAGACAAAAGGCTTGTGAGGAATTTCTTGCCGATGATTTTATTATGTTTACCTTGTTTGTTAGAGTCAAGGGGAAGAGAATTATGGAAAAAAGAAATTAAATGAACTTATCGAGGAAGAGGAGTAGGATACAATAAAATTTAAATCCTCCCCTAGAATTTGATTTGTAATTGTAATTTAATTATGTAAATGATAAATAATATCTAGTCTCCAAACTTCATGGATTGGGCCCAAGTTGGATACCCATGAGAGGGAGGGGATTTATTATTTATTTATTTATTCTTTGGGTATTGTGTAAAAATATATTTAACATGAAGTTTACAAAGAATCAATCAAGATTACAGGTTGTAAGATCTTTCATATTTGGTGTTATGACAAGGCAATCAATGTAGTCATGTAGTGCCTAGGATTGAGATCTTGGTTGATTTGACAATTATGACCAAATATATAACATTTATGGCATGCATGGAGTGTGTAAGAGGAGTTACATGCTATTCTTAGATGCTTGACCATGACTAGGGGTGGGGCATTAGATTTTTTCCATGGCTCATGGTTTTGGATACCACTTGATGGTTTCTTGGTTCCGGTTTTCATATATATTAGAGACATGGGATAGTGGACATTTATGATTCTAGGTACCCTTTTGCAACCAATCCACTGCTAGAGGGATAAGTTGATTGTATTATTGTATTTTATCTTTTCTAAAATAATATAAGATTATTTTTTTGGGGATAAGGTTTTTCCTCAAGGGATTCTCCATATATATCTAGTGCAATTGTTTCTATTTTATGAGCTTGTTAATTTGTTATGTTGTTTCTCCATTATTTCATTGATATAACTTTATTGGCTTAATCACATTGCAATTGGTTTGAACTCTATATTATTCTTTATTTTCATTGCATCATTTACCTTGTATTTCAATGCATTGCTTTGGAGCAAATAAGGATAATGATAAGAAAGAGATAGTGGTTGCTTCTTGTTGCCGATATGGAGTATCAAATGCCATGGTAATGGATATCGTCAAGAGAAGGATTGATGGATTGTTTACTAGCCAATAAGAATCTTGTGGGTTCATGGATGGTTCTAGTGCTGATTATCAAATTGAAACATTGACAATATGGGTACCTTACCTTATAGAAAATGAACCATATGTGGAATGCTTACCATTAGATATGTAGGGCAAGCTGATTGGTAAAAGAGTTGGGGGTATATCAACTGCATATGTTGCTTATTTAGTGGCACATACAATCCAATTTAGTGAGGCCAGTACTAGAAAATTATACAAAGAACATAAAGAGGCTAGTGTTGAAATAATAAAGTTAAATCAAACTCTAGCCAATGTCTAATATTGAGAGAGCATATACAAGGGCTTGATGAAAAAGCACTGCCTCGCTCTTCTAGCATACCACAAGATAATAATTCCCTAAAGGAAGACACAAATACATTGAGAGGCTTACTATGCAAGACATAATAAATTGAGCCTGAAATAAGTGCAAAGGCCAAACAAATGATTGAAAATATGGTTAAAGACACTTTTAGGGTGAGGATATAAAATCTAATAAGGATAATTGATGAACTAGATAAAAAAGTTATGAAAATATTATCAAAGCATCATATAAAAGGGAAAGTTTTGCTCTTGAGCTAGTTGACATCAACATCAAATGAATACCTAGGGTGCTTACCATGAGGGATATACATAAAAATACAAAAGCATTCCATAGAATCCTCAATCAATAAATGATAGTTATGAGGTAATTGAGCTAATTCATGAAACAACAACTTCTATGGAGAAATTAAGGATGGACTTAAATTTGTTTTGTAGGACTTCTAAAGTTTAGTAGACAAGTATTCCAAATATTTTAGATACTAGGAGAACAAAAAAGATAATGGGCTTTTGGATGGATAACTTAAATAACTTTGTCCTTGTGTTTACAAATATACTCGTCACTAATGATGAAAGTGATTTGATAATGTTAAAAGTCATCAAGTGGATAAATTAATTACCTTATAAATGGAGATGGTTAGCTTCAACTGAGATGTAGAGGTGGTGTTGGTACCCAAATACGAGACAATCATGAATAAGGCATAAACCATTATTAATGCTTATTGGTCAACAAATGAGTGGGAGGAGTGGGTTCATAATTATAAGTAAGATATTAATTGGCCTAGTGAATTCATTATTCTTTATTCTTTGAATTTTTATTCAAGATTACACTTTTAATCATTCTACAAACTCCATTAATTTAGTTTCTAGTTCTACTTCAAGTACATAGAAGAGTTATGACAATAACTAAGTAAAATAAAAAACAATGTTGAATTGACAATATTTGTTGATTGTAGTGGATGTCTTAGAGATGTAGATATTTTTTGGTTTAGGGTATATCATTTGGTCACAAGATACTAGTATAGGGGAGTATACAATTGAATGAAAATGGTAATACATGCTAGTTTTTTGGGTGATCACATGGGCTTTCTAGTATAGGATTCACACATTTTGATAATATGGATATATTTTGTGCTATATAAGGGGTGGAAGATGAGCCTAGTTTGAAACATGTCTTCAAGTGATGATAAATTATTTCAAAGGTGTCCTTGTCTCTCAAGTGGAGAGGAAAGTAAGAATGGATCATAAGTATTATTAAATTTACAATTACATTAAATAGTAAATATTGATCCAAGAGTGAGCTATGGGTATTTATAAAGTTCCAATACAAGCTTTTATAGTATTTCAATGGTGAATGTTTCTAAAGTGATTAAAGTAAAAGGTGTGGTAGATGACGCGGCCTTAGCCCTACACCAAAGTTAAATTTGTCAAGGATAAATGCAAATTTGAATTTGTCAAGTGTTGCCAACATTAAAGAGCAAATTTACACTTAAAGAAAAACTATAGAATAATTGAGGAAATTGGTCTCTATTTGCAAGAAGCATAATTATTAGGATTTATAGAGCTACAATTGCTTCATATGTCTCACCTTTTGATGCACTAGCGATTATAGCTCACTTAGAAGCGTTGAGGTACTAAAATTCTACAAATTTTGAGAATTTCAAGAAATATAAGAAAGTGAGACTCATGCCACTAGCTATTCAATTGAAAGACTTCCAAATCTACATTAAGGAGGGGTTTGAGAAAGTGAATGGAATTCATAGGGTCTTAACATGGATATTGCAAATTACAAAGATTATGACCCTGAGGGCTTCATTCATTAATTAATACAAAGCAAGGGAAAAAGTTTATTCCAACATTCCTCATATGAGAATGAGGATCTAAGAAGAAATTGTCAAGATGATATGATAGGATTGTGATTGAAAGTAGATGGATGTATATTAAACATGCAAAAATAAAAGGAAGGAGTTGGATTTTGAATATGAGGGTGCCTTCTATGATATTAAGGGCTCTCTTGGGAGTATGGAATCAAAATTGGATAATGTAGAGACTTTCAAAATTACCCAATCTAGCTATAATACTAATGATTAGGTCCTCAAAAGAGCACATTGGACTTTCATTTCCACCATATTATTGTTGGTGATGTGCCAACTACATCAATGATGCCACCACCTAAAGTTGGCTATGAGGATAATGGAGGGATAATTTCTCACATGGAGGTTGACCAATCATATAATAAGCTCCCCTCAACACATCTATCTACAATGGGAGTGCAAATGGAATTATAATTGATGATTAATAAAGCCCAAGATGAAGGTATCCCTTTGGTAACAATGACGTGACAAAGTGCACAAGAGAGATTGCTCCCATAACAAATGTAGCAACTACATATTCTCAATCCCATGATGGGGATAATAGCGAGAGTTCCATCCATTCCCCAACTCCAACTCTAATACAAGAGTCTTTTCATTTCATAAATATGAAAGATTTGAGAAATTTTTGATTATTAAGATTTTATTTAGATCAAGGAGTTTCATACACTTGCCTTGCTTATTATAGTCAAGTATAAGATAATTATGGATGAAAAGAAGTTAAATGAGCTTTTGGGGGAAGATGAGTAGGACAACTAAAAGTTCAAATTCTCCCTCAAAATTTGACTCTAATATGGAAAGCAATACTCTATACTAGGGAAGGAGATTGATCAAAGAGACTTGTTTCCTCTTGTTGCTGTGATGGAATATCTTAGATGCCAAATGGATACCATCAAGAGAATAAATGAGGAATTGTTTACAAGCCAAGAATAAACTTGTATGTTCATGGAGGGTTTTGGTTTTGACTATTAGAGTGAAGCATTTGCCATATAGGCACTTGCACTTGTAGAAAATACACCATATGGAGCGTGCTTACATTATATATGTAGGGAAAGTTGATTGTAAAGAGTTGGGGAGGTATTTGCTCCAAAAGTTGCTTCTTTAGTATTGCAGACATCCCAATTTAGTGAGGCCACAACTAGAAGATTATACAAAGAAAAGGAAGAGGCCAAGAATAAAATAACAAAGATAAAACAAACCCTAGCCAATGAACAATTGGTGACAAACAAACTGAGAGAACAAATTCAAGGGCATTATAAAGAAGCATTGCCTTCCTCTCCCAACATACCGCAAGATAACAATGCCCTAAAAGATGAGGTGAATAAATTGAGAGGCTTACTATGGAATGGAGAAGAGAGTGCACGTGAAATAAGTGCAAAGGCCAAGAAAAGGATTGAGAATATGGTGAAAGGCATATTTAGGTCTAGGATCCAAAATCTGATAAGGATGGCTAATGAGCTATGTGGAAAAATTATGAATATATTTTCAAAATCTCAAAATAAAGGGAAAGTTTTGATCCCAAGTTAGCTAAAATGAAAGTCAAATGGATACCCAAGGTGTTTCCCATGAGGTCTGTGGACCAAAAATGCAAAATATTTCAAAGGCAACTCCTTATTAGTAAATGACACATGTGACATAACTAAGCTATTTCATGAAATTGCAACCTTCATGGAAAATTTAAGGATGAACTTAATTTTTTTTGTAGGACAACAAAAGTTTTCCCTAACTCCAAAGAGTTTAGCTCCAACCAAATCCTAGAAATAAAACAAAAATAGACATGACTAGTTGCAATATTGATTTCCTTCATCTTGAGACCAAACCCCTAGGGCCCTAACTAAATCCATGGCCAAAAAATCCCAATCTTTCAAGAGTTTGGATACATTCCCAATAACCTTTGTCTCCGAAATTATAGTCATGTTTGTTTTACGAATACTAACCAATCTCTTAAGGATACTTTTGTGAAGGGTTGCCCATTCCTATAATTGTTAAGGAACAAAATGACCATGGGTAACACCTCTCTATGGCTTGCTTTGCTCGAAGGGACTTTAATAGTGATTTTTGTTTCCCTTGAAGTATTTCCCTTACATCTTTGGACTATGCTCGAGAAAGTTGTGATATTCGACCTCTGTTGGTGTAAATAAGGAATTATTTCTAACTAGTTATTAGTGGGGTTCTATTTACATGTTAAGTCCACTTAGGTCTTAGGCATATTTAAGCCGTTTAGATAAGATTTAATCTTTTTAGTTTTTATTAAATATTAGTGTCCTAGGTCATTTGATGATGGCTCATGTCATTTAATAATGGCACAAGTCATTTAATGTTTTGCATTTGGTACTTCATCACACCTTGTCTATATAAGCAAGGCTATTGTACACTTTTGTAATATGTACCTCATCATCATATTTGATAGGTTTTAATATCAAGCAAGCTCATTTATTGCATACTCTCTTGTAGAAGGTCTTCATTGTTTTTGCAGGCGGTCTTGGGATAGAACCAATTTTCAGCTCCTACAACCTCTACTCGAATTTGAGCACCCTGTTAACAACTCTCTACCTATACCTCCTTTGATGCTATTGTCATCCACAAAAGCAATTGCTTGTCAAGATGTTAAGGGATATCTTAGTTCTAAATCATTTATGGATTCTATTGCATCTTCCTTGTGATCTAACTGCTCTTGTTGGAATGGTCGATGATCTAACCTCTCCACAATAAACCAAAATGGCATTTGTACCTACTTGAGATATGATATGCTCTCCAATTTTTTTTCCATCACCTCTCTTCTTGTTTCCTATCTTTCTTGCCAAAACTTCCACATGTGCCTCTATCTTTGGCCTTGACTCATAAATTTTAGAAAACAAGACAATTTCCCTCCCCTTGAGCCATTTTGAAGGGCTTGATCTCAATTCCAATGGAAGATATTAGGATCCAACAACATCAGATCCTAGACATATGCATTTGGGGAGAGCTTCAAAACTTCAATAGGCAAGTGTAAGGTATCCAAGAAAATATTTTATTCCTCTCCCATCCCATCTAGTTGTTTGTGCCCACCATTTGACAACTTATTTTCCATGAAATTCACATTCATCATTTTCCTTGATTTTGTAGCCCTCTTGTCCACTGCCACTTGCCAACCAATGTTTCACTATTTGACTTGTTCTCCCTCCATTCAAATATTTGATGTTGACTTACTCTACCATTCACTATGCATAAAGTGGAGATCAATCATATGCTAAGGGGCCATAAGCATTACATTTAGTGTGCACCTAAAAGAAATGACCATAGAGTTAAGGATTGTGCATGCTTCTAGCTACCATATTCTATTTCTATTTTTTTCTTCCAACTCCTCCTTCATATCTAACATAACTAAAATTTTGGCTACCATCCTAGTAGACATCTTCAAGTAGCTATCATCCACCTCGAGAAAATTCCCTATGCTATCCTCAATGACCTTAAAGACCTCTGTATTCCATACTTCCAATGGTGAACATAGAAGATGAACCCAAATAGGTTGAGTTGTTGACCTCTCCACCCAAGGATAAAAATTCGATGACCACTTCTTTATTGTTAAAGTGGTGTAAGCCCCTAAAACCTTGTGGTATCTAAAATTTTCTTAACATCTTTTGTTGATTTGAAGATGAATGCAAGCCATCCCCTTACCAATAATTGAAACATTGGATATAGGTTGCTAGTATCAAGCCAACCAAAGATCTAACATCTTACTTGATATTTTCCTCCCAAAGAATGTTGTCAACAAAATCGACATGAACTCCATAAGTTTATCCAGCTAAACATCTAGGTCCTTGGAACAAGTTTAACTCTTTTCCCCTTTCCCTTGGAACTTCATACACCTTCTGCCTTTACTCCCTGAAATCACCTTGGATGGAAATAATCTCACCAAAGTAGAGTTTATTAGTAGATTGCCTATTTCTTTTGTTTGGTGCATAAGCTACCTAGATAAAACACATGCATGGCCCCCATATTTGTCTAAATCATCAATATATACCACTTTCTGCTCATATCCTATGTTCACCTCATCAACATGATGCTTATAATAATCCAGTGTTAGAAACAATCATCTAAGGTCACCATGGGATCACTTGACCAAGTAATCACATAACCCTTATTTTGCGCAACTAATAAAATAAAATTTGGTTTTATTTAAGCCTTGTC